>LT855408.1:1042074-1067794 GCA_900184765.1 Hymenoscyphus fraxineus
AGTACTAAAGCTATTATACTAGACGCCTTATCTAAAAGAGAATAGGATACTCTAGAGGTAGATAATAAGATATCTAGGTATAGACGTTTTTTAGAGCCGGACTACGTCGGAAACTAGCTAGACCTAGGAGGGGAAAGAGAGGTAGTAGTAGTAGCTACTACTTCGGTCTAGCTTTAAAATATATAGTAGGAGGACCCTTTAAACTAGAACTAGGACTCTTAAGTACTATTCTAGGAATAAGAACTTAATAAACTTTAGGATAAATTAGTAGTAAGAGACTTACTATATAATATTATTTTCTAATTAGTCTTAAATAGCGACTAATCCTTCCTAAGTAAAGTTAAAATAAAGATCTAAGTAGGCGACTATAAAATTAATAAAAAGGGCTACCTATACTACTATAAGAGATTATAGGTTCCTAGAGTACTATTTTTAATAGAGGCTAAGGTTAAGGAAGGGGAATCTAAACTTAGCTAGAAGAATATCCTAAGAATAAAAATTATTTAATCTATCTACGATTTATAGGTCTATAGCTACCTAGGTAGGGATTCTACTATTTTTATAATAGGATAAAACTTCTACTAGCTACTCTAGTCTAAGTATATAAGATAGTTCCTAAGGAACTATAATTACTATAGAAAAAATAAGATATAGTAAAAGTATAAGTATAGACTCCTATAGCTACTACTAATACCCGACTAATTCTTCTAAGAACTCTTAATAGATTTTATAACCGACCTACTAGACTTATAAGAGAATCGCTACCTCTAGGTTATTAAGGACCGATTAAGTAAGACTATAGTACTAGAGGTAATACCTAGTATAAAAGTAAAGGAATACGCTAAAAAGTTTATAGAATACTAGGTTTATTACTATAGTATACCCTATACTATTACTAGTAATAAAGGTATAAACTAGATAAGTATATTCTAGAAAACATTTTACTATTTAANAGCGTATAATAATAACTTAGCTTTATATACTACTTATAAACTAATAGAGGCCTAGAGAGATTAAACTAAGAAGTATAAGCTTACCTCTAGAACTTTATTAACTAAGAGTAATCTAACTAGAAACGTTAGCTCCCTACTGTTTAACTAGCGCTTAATAGGTATTACTAAGTAGGCCTTAGAATAAGTCCCTTCTTTATAATATATAGCTTCGACCCTCCTTCCCCGATCCTACTTAAAACAAATACTAGTATAACTTTAAATCTCCTAGCGTCTAAGAGAGTAGAGGTATTTATAGATAAGATTAAAGGGATTATAGTACTATACTAATCGAATATAGCGGAATCCGCCTAAAAGTAGAAGGATAGTACTAATAAGAGAAGGGCCCCTGCTCTAGTCTATAGGGTAGGTAATAAGATATAGCTAGACCTATATAACTACTATATAAATAGGCTAAAGAGAAGTCTAGACTATAAGTATACGAAATATATAGTAGAAGAAATATTATTATTATTATTTATTCGCCTATTAGGGATTCCTAGTAATATCTACCTTATATTTTATACCGATCTCCTTTATTAAGTAAGCTAGGACCCTCTACTAGGGTAGGAGACTAATAATAAATAACCTATATCCGAACTCTTTTAAACGTATAAAGAATAGTAAGTAAAAGAGATACTATACGCTTAAGATAAAGCTAAGGGAAGGAGAAAAATTAAATAAGTACTAGTAAAATAGGTAGGTTACTATAAGCTAATATAAGAGCCCTTAGAAAATCTAGTAGATACTATTACCCTAGATAACTTTAAAGCTAAGTATAGTAATCCTATAAAGAATAATAGTCTAAAANAAAAAACGCCTATAGAGACTAACGAAAGTCGGATAGAGTATAAGACTCTTATAGTAGAGAGAGAGTTTAAAAGACTATACTATTCTTTTATTTTCTCTTTATTTTCTTTATAACCTTTTATTTATAGTAGAATCTAATAAAAAATAGATAGATTACTAGGCTTTTATAATAGGGGAGAGAGTTTTTTAGATATTATTTTATTTTTTTATTTCTTTATTTTATTATTTTTTATTTATAATACCTATTCTATACTAGGAACTATTCTAAAATTATTAAAGACTACTAGATAAGTATAGGGAATAGACTATTTATCTACCCTAATTAAAAAACTACTATAAACTACTAAGAAACTTATAGACACTACTAATAAAATATCTAGGACTAATAGAAATTAACTAGAGACTATTTCTTAAGTACCCTTAATAAGTATAATAATAGGATTAACTAAATTAATTTACTTTTCTTTCGGCTTCTTCTACTTTCCCTTTAGCTACTAAGACTTTAGACCTAGAGTACGTTACTTCTTCTTTTTTAAAGTAGTAGGATTATTACTATTAGTATCTACCTTAATATTAATAGAAACTAAGTTACTATAATAGAGTCCTAAAACTAGGGCCGGAGGTCTACTACTAATACTAAAAAGAAAAGTAGTAAGTAATAGAAAACTAATAAAGACTAGTAAAGACCTATAAGAGACTATTCTAAGCTATAACTTACGCTATAGTTATATTAACCTTAATAGAAAGAGTACTAAAATAAGCGGTTAGTAATAAAAAACTAATAGAAACTAGGGTATTTATACTAAAAGAAGACTTAATTATTAAAGATATAAGAGCTTTATAGAGTATATTACTATTTCTCGAAGATTCTCTAGGGCTCTACTACTATAATAGTATTAGCTAGTATTTTTTTAATAGAAACTAAACTAAAAAAAAAAAAAAAAAAAAAAAAATTCTTACTACGTAGTATTAGTCGATCTAGTCTAGGCAGTATACGTAAGATAGGCTAACGCTCTACTATCGACGGTTACTAGTGTTTTCTAAGCGGAGTCCGATTAAAACTTATAAGGGGAGACACTTATCCTTTATATTAATATAATTAAAGTATAAACGTAAACTATAAAAGATTTATTATATAAAATTAGTAGACTCTACTAAAAAAGTACTAGAGTCCGACTTACCTTAGGTATTATATAGTCTATACTATAACAAGTATAATAGGTATAATAGAGGGTAGCTATACTTATCTAGTTAGATTTTAATAGATACTACTAAAAGAATATAGGAAATATATATAACTTACCTATTATTACTACTATTATTATTATAGTTTAAAAAGAAGGAAAGGAGGAAAGGAAGACAGAGGGAGCCTTATATACTCTAGTATATAAGTAAATAAAGGATTATATAAGAAGGTATATCTAGGATAATATTAAGGTAAGGTAAAGATAGTCTAAAGAAGTATAATTAAGCTAAAAGTAAAGTTTATAAAGAAAAGCGAATTTAGTATAATATTTAGTAGAGTCCTATATAGAACTAGACGGAATCTAGCGCCTTTTTAGTAGAGGGAGAGAGTATTATAAGGGATTAGGCCCTAAGTATAGTACTAGCTATACTAGTACTTACTAAGCTAGCTAAGAGTATAACGTACACCTTTTTTTTATTTATAGAGTCTAAGAAGACTCTTCTCTTCCTCCTTTATCGAACTTATTAAATACTATAATCGAGCCTCTATATATACGCTACTCCCCCGTGATACTATCTAATATTTTACGTACTAATATTATATAGTTTTATTATTAAAACTATACTATCTTACTATTCTATATATCTAGGACCTAACTCTATAATAATTATAGACAACGCCTTAATCTACTACTTAAACTAAGAAGTAATTAAAAGGGTATATAATAGTAAAGGAGTTTAGATTTAATATTTACCTTCTTATTCGCTAGATTTTAATCTAATTAAAGAGAGCTTTAGTAATTTAAAGGTATATATTTATTATTATTATTATAGAATAAGGTTTTATTTTAAGTTATACTAGGGCTTCTTAAAGTAGGTAGTAAAGGAGGTTAGAACTAGCGAAGGGGCTAAAAAGAGGGTAAGAGCGTATTTTAGGAATACAGGTATATATAGAGTTTAATATAGTTTAGTAGGGTTATTATAGGGTTATATATAGTATTAATAATTAATTTATTACTGTTACGGAACGGTCTTAGCCAGCCGAGACCTCCTGTCTCTGCTGCCTGACCTGTCTCGGTAGCCTAGGTGGATGCCTAGTATTCTAGTAGCTTCCACCCGGTCAGGGTTGTCTTATAAGACTCCCTAGCCCCCTTAGCTAGCTTCCCTCCTTATGCTTATTCCATTCCACACTGTGTCCTATTCGTCTTCTGACAATTGGTAGCAATGCTGGGATCTGAGCATGTCTTGTCTCTCTGACGAAATCTACTCGTTACCGAGTAGTCCTGGAATAAGGCACTAGGAACCCCCTTTTTTTGAATCAATATCTTGATCACCTTGTATTGTTGTTATAGCGTTAATGCTTATACACCGCTACGTAAAAACTTTCAACCTCGCAGGAGATTTGAGAATTGCGCTTGATCCTTTCGAAGTTAGTACCCGAGTGAAAGTTACTTCGAGTATGCGTGAACACCTCGAATCGATCCCTCTTTCCTACGAATCACTTCCGCCAGACCACCGCTCGTCAAAACACCTCTCGAGGGAGCACCAGTGAAATTGCCTCTCTGACCAGTTGTTCGCAAACTCGTCACCTACTTTCAAAGGACCTGCCAGGCAACTGTCCTCCTTTGCTACAAACCGATTCCGATTCTCAGCCCCACTCCCTGTTTCGGACTGATCTCTTTGTTGAGCCGTTTCAGTCAAAATCGACCGATTTCTACACTGCGAATAGCCTCAACTTGCCCCCTCGCAAAACCAGTGGAAAAACAAAACACAAACCGACAGAATCTGCCCTCGCGGTACGAACCGAGCCAGCAGATACCCCCTTTTCGCTTCGCTTAGACAACATACTTAGGATCCGACGGACTTTCAGACAAGGATACGACACACACATCCCCCTACAAGTTTTCATTTGTTTGGGACAGGATACATCGCATTGCTTTGGATTTGGTATGGATATTGATGCATGGAAGCCGGAATGTGATGAAACCGGCTGGACACTCATTTGGACTTGTAGTATTTGGACTTGCATTTGGACTTGTAGCATTTGGACTTGCATTTGGATAGATATTGGTTATCGGATTGGTACTCATGAAGAGTCCACTCCTCTTGACGACGAGGGCGTCGTCTTTTTCTCTTTTTGTGGGCAATTGTTACAGAACGGTCTTAGCCAGCCGAGACCTCCTGTCTCTGCTGCCTGACCTGTCTCGGTAGCCTAGGTGGATGCCTAGTATTCTAGCAGCTTCCACCCGGTCAGGGTCGTCTTATAAGACTCCCTAGCCCCCTTAGCTAGCTTCCCTCCTTATGCTTATTCTATTCCACACTGTGTCCTATTCGTCTTCTGACAATTACTTTTAATAATTAAGCTATTTGTAATATAGACTCTTTCTTCTAGATTACTTAAAATAAATAGGTTTAATTATAATTTAACTCTATATCTCTATTTAAACTACCCCTCTTTTATCCTTATCTAATTATTATTAAAAAAGTTAGGTTTACTACTAATATTCGCTCTACCTTTAATAGTCTCCTTGTCTATCTCTTAATATAACTTTACTCCCTTTATTAAAGGTAATAATATAAGAGCTTTTACTATATCTAAGAGAATATTAGTATTTTTATATTTCTATTAATCCTTTACTAAATCCTTAAATTTCGTAGTAAGTACTAGTACAAGTTTAGTAATACCCTTCTTTACTTCTATATTATATAACTCGAATAATTTAATACTCTTTAGGTAATCGATTATAATAAGCTCCTTATAGAATATTATATAAGCGTTCTTCTAACCTTTTATATAAGCCTAGTCTTGTTCCCCCTTTATTAAATAATCCTAGAACTAGAATATTAAATCTATAGTATTAGGTACTTAAATTAGGGATAAAAGAGGGAGGGGTATAGGGCGCCTAAGGCTTAGTCTAGGTATATAACCTTTAGATCTAGCTTTTAGGGTAAGTTCTTATAGTAAAATAAGTAGGGATTAGAAACGTAGGTCTTATTTAGTAAGGTAATAACTTAACTTATCCCTAGATTATTCTATCTCTACTCGAGTATTACTCTAACCTTATACTTATTTATATTAAAGATCTCGTATTTAATTATAATTCTAGGTTTATTATAGTATTTATACCTATTATTAATTATATAAGTAGTAATTCGGTTATATATAAGATTAATATAGTTAAGGATATATCTATAGTTAATTATATAAGTAATATTATAGTAGGTTTAGGTTTAGGTTCGAATAGTAAAACTCTTATAGAATAGGATAATACTATTACTATAGAACTAGCGGAACTAATTAAGGTTATTATACGTACGAATTAGGATAAATAAATTATAGTTAAATATATTATATAAATTAAAGCGTATATTAAGGTTATACTTATAATTATAGTTAAGGAGTAACTATTAGTAGAATTATAGTTAGTATTATAGGAGTAGGTATAGGAGCTAGAATTAAAACTTCTTTAGGTTTCGAATTAGAGGTAGGTAAGGGCGAATTCTCTATTGTTTTAGCTAGTTTTATTTATTCTAATCTCTTTAGTATCTAAATATTATAGCCTTAGATCTAATTCGCTAGCTACTCCTATAGTAGATTCTCTATTAATACCCCCCTCTCCTCTTCTATAATTAAACTCGCCTACTTTTATTATTCTATAATTATAACCTAGTAGTAAAAGTTTATAGATTTAATAATAAAATAATACTTTATAGGTTTTAAATACCTCTCCTTAGTATATCTCTATTTATAAAAGATGTTCTATTATTTCTTCTCTACTAGTAATAGACCCTTTTACCTTTACTTTTTAGCTACTAATTATTTCTTTATAATAAAACTTATATATAGATTCTTAGTAGGCGCTTCTTTACTTTTATCTTTATTTATAGATATTAAGTTAGAGTTATTATCTTTAAGAAGGTTAACGAGTTTAATATACTTTAGATCTACTATCTTTATTAACTTCTTAGATAGTAGTAGAGGAGGTATAGGCTTACGATTGTACGTTTTATAATAGTACTCTAATTTTAAAGTAAAATACTACTTCTTACCCCTTATTATACTTATATACCTTAAATACGTTTCTACTTTATCCTAGTTCTCCTAGTTATTAATAGGTAAATAAGTTCTATCTTTTAAATTACTAATAATTACGTACTATAAAAGACGTCTAGGTCTATCTATACCTTCGAGATTATAGCTCTTCGAGAACTCGGTAATATATCCCTTTTTAATTATATCCTATAACTCTAGGATAGTTAAATAGTTTAGATTACTTAGATTAATTAATTTAGAGTAAGATTCTCTCTTTAACTTCTTAATATAGATATCTATTATAACTACTACTAGGTAAGCCTTATCCTATATTTATATTAGATCGCGTTTTAAAGTCCTAGGTACTAGTAATTAAGGGGTAGGAGGTAAACTTAGAATATCCTTAACTAACTCTATAGTAGAACCCTTAAGATTTTTAGTAGGATCTTCTATAGTAGCTGTCTTTTTACTTAGCCTTCCCTTCTTTACCTTCTTCTTTATAGGTTTAATAGGTAAGTTTATACTAGAACGTTCGTTAAATACCTTAGTAGAGTTTTTGTTTAGTTAATAACTCCTATAAGACGTATCTCTCTTAAGACTAGGGCTTTTATTAATGTTTTTTAATTAGCGTTTAGGACCTATCTTAAATAAGATTTATATAATCTACGAAGTTTATATAAGGTGTTGTAGTAGAGTTATTAAGTTATACTATATAGTAGGAGTTTATGTAGTAGGGGGATATTTTGGTAGGGGATTATTTTAGGTACACTAGCTAAAAATCGGCATTCCGACGCACGTCCTACAAAACGCTGTATGAAAAGTACGACAGCTAATGATAGATCTGAAAGCGGAAAGTGGGGTTACATGTACCATTTGTTCAGCCTCCCCCCTAATCCTTGGCGCCACTTCGCCTCCGAGCCTTGAATCCTTCTATGCAGCACAACTTTTGGGGCTGGAGATGCCTACAATAATCAATACTGTAAGAACGGGAAAATGCAGAACCATTCCAAGTCGAAGCTTTCACCGTGTGCAAATCAAATAAGGCATCTCCCAAACATTCTCTTCATCTCTACTTTCTTTTCCTCGAAGAGTTTCTGGATCTTCAAATCTGGTACATTTTCGGTCACTGATTACAATACCGGTCAATTCTGACCAAACGTATACCTCATTTGCAAAGATCATTCTTCTTGTTTTACTCACATAGCAAGATTAGAAGAATGTTATCTAACCAACTATTCGAATAATATATATATATATATATGGCGGATATTTAATAAAATAACTCCTGTGCTCGAGCATAGAAGTTATAAAGGTATTAAAGGCCAATGAGATGTCTTTTAAGCGAATAGTAATAGTAACTAGCTAGTCCATTAATCAAACTCGAATACGTACAATTAAATTAGTGAAAAATAGAATTTGTTCAACCTCCCCTATAAACTATAGCGTGTATCCACTTTCCAAATACAGTAACCTTTTATTTAAGGGGGGAAGAAAAGGAACTAGTAATCATCGCTTAATCCGCATCCCAATAGCTCCCAAGGTTATCCCATGCTCTCATAAAAACAGTCGCGTCTACCTTCATCTCGATTTCAAATGCGGGGTATAGTAGCTCCATCCACATCGCTTAAAAAGAGGGGGGCATTCCTACCTATATATAAGACCTATATCCTTCCATTTCTCCACACCTTTTCCAGCGTAATACACCTAAACCCAACAAACAAAATAAATCCATCTACTTCCCCATACTTCATACCTCACTCATTTCTTTTGTAGCGGAAGATATCTGTGAAGCCTAGTATTCCTAGTCCTTATACTTCTGTTTATTAGTGATTCCTTATTCTAGATTAGTAAGATATCCCTAATATTCTAATTCTTAATCCCTTGTTTATTTTGTATTAGTAAATACTATAGATGTCTCTACATACGAAAAGTGCTAGTACTGAATCTCAAGTTTCAACCGACAGAACTACCCCCTCTTTACGAACTTAGCGAGTAAACCATCTCCCTAAAAGTCGGGCACAATAAAAGAAACTCTCAAAGGAACATAACTAGATATTCTTTACTTAAATATCTCCATCAACCCAGCATCAACCCCATCAAACCCACTACAGTAAAACACCTCTAGAAACACAACCAGCGGGTGTATATCAAAATCCACCCACACTAACAACATACCACAATAAAACACAACACAATAAATCCCCTCACGTAATCCCAAAGAAACACAATACTCTCATTACTTCCAATTCGAACTTCAATTCCAACACACCGCCCCAACCAAAACCCAATAACACTCCTTCCACCCTTCCACGTACAGTTCCTATGTCACTTTTTACATACTGTAGCACACATCCACGTACCACCCACTATCGTAATACGAAACAATCAAAAAGGAAGATCCTTAATACGAGTAAGAGTATATACACCCTATACACCCTTACCACATTCACCACCTTTACCATCCATCCATCCCTCAAAATGACACTCACAATCACAATCTCACCCACCCCACCCCATCTACCAACAAAAAAAGACCTCATCCACATCCACATCCACATCCACCGCCCACAAAGTGGAGGAACTACTTCACTTACTCAGCCTCAATAAAAACCACTCGACTCCATCCGCGCTACCCCAACAAAACCAACAGCATCGTCACCATCAAGATAGGGACACCCCAAGCTAAGCGACCAAACGTCCACAAGGACAAACTACCACCCATCTCCATCACCACATTTCACAAATAACCACCAGGTCATCATACACAACACCCCACATACACATTCTCAAAAGGAAGAAGGGGGAGAGAGAGAGAGAGAGAGAGAGAAAAGAGGATCATGTTGGTTTAAGAGCGAAAAAAAATAAAAATCGAATGAGCGATAATACGCCATCGCTGTGCTACACCCAAAGAGAAACTAATTTCCCCATCCCCCAAAACCCCCCTGATTTCCTTAATGAACTAAGTAGTAGTGCTCAAAGCGTGTTATTACCCATGCACACACACATACACACAGACAAACACACAGAATTTCTATCCCTGTACACCCTAACAATGAGAAGAGAAGAATAACACAAGGGTAAGAAGAAAGGGAGATAGGAGTCCCCACAAGCTATGCTGCAGTACCCAAGCGAAGAAAGAGAAGTATAAACAAGACTTGGTGAATTTGGTACCCCAATCAACGGTTCCGATCTTCCTGTGGTGGAGTCGGTCGTGGACTTCGTGATGAGGAGCCGAGACTATTGGCCAGAATACCCCGCCAACTACCTGATCTGGGACCCCTTCCATGTCGTGTTGGGCTTGATGAGAGGCCCCGTTCAAGATCATCGTCTGAACCCGTAGGGATTGGTAGAGACGACGACGCACGGCTCAAACCGTCCTGACTATCGTCGTCACTATCATCGTGATATGCGTCATATCGGGGGCTTGAAGGAGAGCCTCGGGCCAAAGAACGAACGACATCCCCTTTACAGATGGGACATGTCCTTCTTCGAGTAGTCAACCATGGTGTTCTAAAACGTTGTTAGCAGGAATCACTAGCAATTTAGCAACATAAACTTACATGCAATCAACATGGAACTCGTGACCACATGGTAGACTCATCACCCGACTGACTCCATCAACATATTCTTCTAGACATACCACACACTCTATTTGTTTCCCCATATACTTCCTCCATTCACTAGTGTGACTACCTTGATGATTCTCATGTTCTGGGGACCGAGGAGGGATTGATGATACTTGTAAAGGATTCGAATTTGCTCGAGCAAGGTCTCCTGGTTCAGGTATTCCAGTTGTCGTCCTCGATCGCGGACGCGGTCTTGTTGGTGGGGATTGAAGAAGGGGTGTAGTGATCGAAGACTCAGTAGTGGTTGGTATACGAGAAGATGAAGGGGATGGTGTTGTGGGAACAATGGTTTGATATGTTCGTACGGGTAATCTTTCAACCACGGATTTCGGTGCTCTCCATCGACGACGGCGAATTCTCGATCGAATGAGGAGTAATGCGTACACAACACATAGCGTAACTAGGGGGCTTACAACCAAGACTAGCAATGTATCGAGAAATGGACTAGCTCCGCTTGTTGGCGTCAAAGTTACCCACAAACCTTCATACCCTTCATCATCTGAATCTTCATCATCTTCATCATCAGGACCAGGTATATGTGGAGTCAGAAATTCGACATCCTCCTCGTCATCGCCAAAAATGGCATTCAAAAGTCCCTTGGACTTGGTCTTACTCTCTTCTGGTGTTGAGACATCTTGATCGACTGAAGGCCCACCTGTTCCATACTCACCACTTCCAGGGGTGATACTCCCGCCTCTCAGAGACGGAACATATTCGGGAATTTCCTGAAGAGCACCTCCTATATGTTTCTTTCCTCCTGGCTTTATTTGCTGAGTGCTGTCGCTTTTTACACCTTCTGGTTTTGCTCCTTTTGTATTTGGAGCCTTGCCGGCGGTTTCTGCATCAGAGGTTCCGACTAAATCCGGATCTCTCCAATCCTGCACACCAATGACAAAGTCATCTCCAGAGGGTTGCTTCGAGCCTGCCTTCTTCTTCGAGGCATTCTTGTCAGTCTCCGTCTTCTTTTTAGGCTTAGCTTGGATCTTTTTGGACTCCACGCTTCCATCATCCTTCCAATCGTCAACCAAAACCCAGTCCAACTGGCCACTGCTGGGCGGTCGACTACTGTCTGATTGTGAGTTTCCTTTGCCCGTACTGAAAAAGAGGGACCTCAACCAGCCAGACCTCTCTGTTTTGACTGTCCCTAATTTCTCCTCTGCTTTGGCTGCTGTTCCCTTTTTGCTTGCCGCCTTTGTGGGGGTTCGGGAAATTGATGTTGGCTTTCCAATGGAGCCTGCAGTAGGCGTGAAGGTAGGGCGAGAATGGTGCTTTTTCCCGGTCTTCTTGATTTTGTCTGTATGGTGGACCGTCAAAAGAGGCTTTCCATTCTCATCTAAAGTGTCTTCCAGAAAGCTGTCTGGGCCAATCAGGGAGGAAAGTAGATGGGCAGTAGTTCTTGAAGTGAAAATAGACGGTATGGTGACGTTGGACGTATCCCCTCGCGCATACATTTGTATCAGAGGACCACCCTTGACGTCGTCGCCCACAATCAACGCAATAGCTCCTCTTCTTTGAGCCCATTTCACCTTTTCCAAAAACCCACACCCACCACGACTCAGTAATACCACTTTTCCAGCAATCTCCGCTCCTTCTTGTATAGACTGGATATCTGCGTGGTTCGCTTTGGAATCGGTAGGCTGCGCATTTGTTTCTTTGGATACAGTCGATCCTGGTAGAGGATGGTGTAGGTAGTCATCAGTACCATCGTTCACCGGAGGACCACCCAAGCCATCTCTATGTGCAGAATCGCCCGCACTCTTCCGCTCATCTGCAGATTTGGTTGCTTCACTACCACGACCTTGGACCTTTGAACTAGAGGATGCCGCAGATTTTCCGTCGCCCAATTTGACCCCATCCAATGCTGGGCTGTTCAAACTATTATATGATTCCCCTCCACGCACATCGCTACATCCTAATTCCCCTTCCGCACCGGTCACTGCCGGACCCTGTCGAATGCCATCATCTCCAAAACCACTCCCTATCCATACCCGCCCTTTCAGCCCCTCGATAGGTAATGGTGGCCCAAAAGCAGCCGGTCGCGCTAAAAAGGCCGTCGAGTTCTCGTGGGTCAAGGTGATGATGGCGTTTGGCGGGAAGAGGGAGAACGGCGCTCGGAAAGAGAAGAGGGCGGAGATGCCAGTCTTGGGAGCGGCGGCCGACGTGCCGTCTATTATGGGAGGGGCATGTTCGGAACGGAAAGAGAGGATAGTTAGGAAGACGGCTGTCACAAAAAAGACGACAGCTATGATAATTCTTGGTGGTCGCATGATGTGGTTGGCAAATGGTCGAATGGCCGCACCAGGCCAGACTTATGGAGTAATCAGCTCCTCAGCTGCTAGGAACCAGGGGAGGGCGGCATCCGTTGGTGTTGGAGAGAAAGGTGAAGTCGCGTTCTAAGGATTGCGCAAGAGAAAGAGGAAAAGTGAGGATGAGGAGGCGCATATGTCGTGTTGGTGGAGAGAGGAAAGCTGGAGAGAGAGGGGAGGATTTTGGAGGAATCGTCGTGGTGTCGTGGTGATCTCGAGAGGGGAGTCGGGCGGGATGGATGCGATGGTCGGCCTGTCACCTCACGGGTTGGATTGGGTTGCTACAGTATACCGCCACACCCCCCCTCCAAAGCCTCGAATTCACAACGTCAGAGGTGTGGCGTTGCGTTGGCAAGTAAAAACATTCACTCGAAACAAGATGATACTGGCACGTTTGTCTCCTACTACACTACGTGACTACGTGACTACATGCCCGTGACTACTTTTGTTTTGTGAGTCTCGAGTAGCTGTACATACGGTATCTATCTATATAGCGGCTCTATATATAGTATATAGGTACGTGATCTTGGTACTCGAACTTTGTGGAGATGGCAAAGGTTTAGACCCATCGGCTGATATTTGACCCATCCTGAAAAGCTTCTTCAGTAGTTCCAAGGTTCTGACTCAAAGGTCACAACCACGACACACCACCATATGCATCGCCATCACCACCACCAATAATTCTTGAGCTGGTGTCTGGAGGTGTTCAGTGTCCAGTGTCCAACATGTGCATGTGACAGCATATGGTTCGTGAACAACCATCAATAGTAACGGCTCAGATATCGTTCCCGCGTTGAGTCAAGTGCCCCTGACTCAGCATCATCCTCTGTGGTCCCGGTACCAGTCCAGTATCGTCCCACGCAAACGGTTGACCAGCAGCCATACCTTATTCAGCCTCCATCTTGTTGAAATCAAGAATACCATATACATCATAGTATAGAGTGACAGGACCTCCAAAATATACACTCCCCACTCGATCCGGAGATGACAGCGACGCCCGAAATTCCAAACGATCATATCTCAAAAGTCATCACGTCACTGATTCAGCCACAGCAGGCAATATCACCCTCCTTCCCCAACTCCTCCGTCTCGAACTTCTACCACGGAAATCAAGGTTTGTACGTACTTGTAGCTTCCAGCAAGCTCGAAGCATCACGGGAGGTCTTCGGTGCCGCCTCTGTGGCGTTCTCACAGTGAGCCTCGAAGCATCAATCAACACAGAGGTTACTTCCAATCGGAGAGCTGATGAGGATCGGGGTTGTATACTGTAGGTGCCCACCTACATTAGCTTGGTGGGCGTTCAAGCTAGATGTTGGAAGCTCCTACCGAGGAGCTTCACGAACTATGCGGCCGGAGCAAGGGAGGAAGGTTGGTTGAAACTAGACTCTCTGGTTCTCTTACTTTGGAAGTTGATAGTATTCGACTACTAGTAGTTTTGAAGGTAGTAAGCACTTTAGCCTTTCCTACATACAAAATTCAATACGCCTCAAATGACCATGGCTTGACCTAGACAAGCCATTGTGAGAGAAGCTTTGTGTGGTCCTTATCTTTTGCTGCTATGTTTAACTATATTGCCATGCTTCTCGTTCTGTACTTGCCCGCAAGCTCTTATTCCTCAGTGTGTTTTCTTCTTCTTTTCTTCCTCCTTCTGTCTCCTGCCGCCACCTCCCCTTTTTGTGCCCAGATGAATATCAATGAACCTCGAAAGGGGGGTGGCTTCGTGCTGCCTTTCGTAAATACTGGCGAACGAAATCGTCCAAGTTCTATAAAATCAAACCGCATCCCATTTCTCGGGTGGGTACCTGATGATGTGAGTAGTTTGATATTGGTACCAGAATTGCAATTGACACATTCTAGGCGCGCAATCACTTCGTTGCAACAAGCGCAGAATACACAGGCACAACTCTGTTTCTTCTCTTTGCGTTTTCTGGAACCCAAGTAGCCCTGCTAGCATCGCCACCGAGTTCTGAAAATACTGTTGGCGCTCAGAGCAATCCTTCACAACTCATGTATATCGCACTGAGTTTTGGATTCTCTCTGGCAGTCAATGCATGGGTATTCTTCCGAATCTGTGGCGGGCTCTTCAATCCAGCTGTAAGTGATTCTTGCGAAGGGTTGGACTCGCAATTAACAAGATTAGGTTACCTTGGGAATGTGTCTGGTTGGCGCCCTTCCATACACCCGTGGGGTGTTTCTCGTCGTGGCTCAACTCTTGGGTGGTATCACAGCGGCGGCAATATGCTCAGCGATGTTTCCTGGTCCACTTACCGTTGGAACAAGTCTTGGGGGAGGGACTTCTGTTGCTCAGGGGCTTTTTATTGAGATGTTCTTGACTGCCGAGTTGGTTTTCACCATTTTCATGCTCGCAGCGGAGAAACACAAAGGGACTTTTATTGCGCCTATTGGCATCGGGCTTTCTCTATTCATTGCTGAGCTTACTGGTGAGCTGGCAATGACATAGGCCATGCAAAGATTATTGGAGCTAACTCTCCCGTAGGTGTATACTTTACAGGTGGCTCCGTTAATCCCGCACGTTCTTTCGGTCCCTCGGTGGTAGAGCGTTCATTCTCCACATACCACTGGATATACTGGGTTGGCCCGATTTTAGGTGCCCTTCTTGCGTCCGGTTTCTACAAATTCATCAAGAGGCTTGAATATGAAACCGCCAACCCAGGACAGGATCATGATCATCTCGATAGCCTTCGTTCTCGTGTAACTTTCACTTCGGTAGACTACTCCATGGAGGAAGGGACGGCGAAAGAAATGGCGAACGGCAGGATTGGAACACCCAAAGAATACGGAAGTGGACACAGGCCTTATAGCAATTCTCCTGCCCCGCCTCACCCCAACGATCAGTTCACCGGTTTGCGCGATGGAGGAATGCATGCGACTGACGTTGACACGCCAAGACATAAAAGTACAAGTGCAGCAAGTAGTCATACTCTTGATGGCATTGTTTCGAATACCAGTACACTTCACAATAACACCACCATTATTGATATCTCACCCGCCAGTTCCTCTTCACCTGGTAGTCCAAAAGCTCAAAACCCTGGTTCCGACCAGAGTAAAGAAACCGGCAGTACCACGTACCCACCCCCAGCTACAACCACTAATGAGGCCGCTGCAATACCAGGACGAAAAAGTTCCATGAAACCTGGGTCCTATGGTATTCAGGAGCCGAGACAGGAAAGAAGTGTAAAGGCGACTACGTATGATAATAGGAATATGATCAATAGTCCCAAGGACTCGGTTTTCTCTGAGAAGGATTAGGTTATGTTAGGGACGGGTTTAATGAGTGCTTATATGGCGTTTGGTGGGTTTGGCTGGTATACGGTACAGTACAAATTTACGTGTTGGAGTTTGGTGCCGAGATTATTTTATCAATTGCTGGTTTTGAAATACATTATTGGAAGTTTCGCGAAGTAAGCATTCATTGGGCTAATTCCACCGCTATATTTTATGGGATCATTACAATAAACATCCGAACTATTAGGGCATTATCTTCGTTATTCTTCCATAACTGGTGAACAGATTATACTATATCAGCCCAGATAGCTATCCAAAAATGTAAAAACTATCCTAAGTCTTACTTGCCTCAGCCAAAACACTAGAATCAATAAAAGCCTCCAACTCCGCCCTCGAAACCCCCGCTCTCCCATCACTCTCCGCCAAATACGCATCCTCCCTAACCAAAAACTCCAACAAATCCCCCGGCAATCCCCCCGTCCAAACATGACCCCCCCAAACATCCCTCACAACACCAAGATCCATCCCAACCGTCTCAGCAACAAACCGATACAAACTCTCATCCGGCCTCCTAAACACCCCCAACGTCCGATCCAACGCCTTCAAAAACGCCACCAATTCCCCTCTCGTCCTCGAATCCCCCAGCTTCTCGACAGTCGTATAAAGACTATAAACCTCGCGATACAAACTCCCATTCTGGAAAAGTACCGCGTCGTCCCCGAGAGCTTGCGCGCCGAGCTCCACGCTCGCCTCCCAGATCCCGAATCCATCTACCTGGCCCCCCTTAAGCATACTCGGCAACGTCCCCGCGCTACACGGCGCCTTCATACAGACATTCCCCTTTACAACCTCATACTCGCCCTTCCTGACTCCCACACTGCCCATCATGTAATCCACAAATACCTCTGCGCTCGTCCCGGGAAAGGTGCCGATTTTCTTACCCTTCAGATCTGCTAACTTACTTATGGAGGAAGTTTTGTTTTTGTTTTTGTTTTTGTTTCTGTGCGCGACGAGTCGGTAGGGAACTTCGACTAGCACGTAGATGAGACGCAGGTTCTTGTGGACGGCGTATTGTTTTAGGCCCTGGGTTTCGGCGTTGGCGGCGAGGTCGATGGTGGGGTCGGTGGTGAGGTTGGCGACTCCGCCGGTGGTTAGGACGGAGGGGGTGTGGTAGAAGTGGGTGAGGGTGTAGGGTTGGGGGGTGTGTTCGATCCATTGGAGGGAGGAGGCTATTTTGAGGGAGTGGGCGAGGAGGGGGAGAAGCGGGAGGAAGGGTAGGTGGAGGGGGGGCTTCATTTTTTAGTTGAGTTTTCTTGGGGACGGGTTTGTTTTTTTCTTGTTTTGGAAGTTGGGGATGTTGGTGGGAGGAGTGGGTGGGTGGGTTAGTATGCATGTGTGAGAGAGGTGGAAGTGCCATGTTCTAGAATCTTATATTCTTTCATTCTGCACTCAACAAGCATAGCTTCTCTCCAACCCAGAATCTCTGGTAGATCCCATATACGTTTCATTCTGCCCACCAACCAACAACTCCCTTGATTCGTTACCACTCATCGAACTGCCCAATCTTTTGAAGTTCCTCTTGGCACCTGCCGCTCGTAGAGATTACCGCATTTCCGGGAACGCGGATGAATAACGTTTCTCTAATGGTTAGGGACAGATGCTGCGGGGCTTGCGAATTACTTCCCGGCAGTTCTTTTTGATTTCTTGCGAGGAAGGAAAGGGTGGGAATTTCTACTGTACTACAAGTACTGCATTGAGTGGTATTCGGACTGTACTCCCGCCCCCTGAACTATGGATGTGGTAAGCGTGAACCTTGATTTTAGGCGAACGGCATGGTGGGGCGGGGGCGGGTTTGGCTTACATATTCGCTTACCTTTGTTTGGAGGGTGGGATGGTAACTACGGCACCGTGCTGTAGATGTACGGTGAGATGTGTGTTATACTAGTTACAGCTGATGTAATGTTTGTCCCAGAACTATTCGTAAAATATGGAGCTGAAGATCTGTACTAATACGAACCCGTATGCGAACTGAATAGTGCACCTTAGTTCAGATCAAGTTACCTGGGTAGGACGTATAATCCTACCGCGATACCTAGATAGGTAGGGACTTATTCTATTAGGAAGTAGCGTAGACTAGCGTTTACAATTCTGGCAGTTAAGTTAGATAGTAGTACCCATTTAATTTAACTCGAGTAGCAATAAATAATAGTATAGTACTAGTATTAACTTACCAAGTAATTAGGTAACTTGATCACTACTTAAGTAATATAGAATAAGTTAGACCGAGTTCTTAACTTCTTATAGTACGTTGAAGTATCCCTGCATTATTATTACTAGTAACATTACTTACTCACATTTGACCGGCCCTCCTCTATATTGATTATTCCGAATTCTTAAAAAGAGAAGCTATTTTATTATTAGTTATAATAAGTGTGTATATATAAAAGCTTATAATGTAGTTATGACGTATTGTAAGCTACTACTTAGCCCAACCCAACCAAATTACCTACTCGTATTCAACTGAACTCAGCCCGAGTAGCAATAAAGTCAAATTAAGTAGTTGAGCTCTTTCAAACGCTGGCGTAGACTACCAGTACTGTAGCACGTGCTGGCTAAGATATCTACCCCGCTTCAGCCTACATCATAACATCATACATCATACCACTCCTCCCTACATAATCCGCACATCCATCATCTCAGGAACAATCAATCAACTTACAAATCTATCAATTGACAGAAAAATCTCAAAATGGTCAAGGGAAAAGCAACAGCCACCGTCTCAGGACGCACCATCGCCGAAACAGACGAGTATGAGCTCGTCGAGGGAAACGTCTATGTATGTTGATCTCTCCCCACTCCTAATCGTCCTTCGAAGCATGAGTTCAATTGCTGATTCGCCATCAATCTAGTTTCCACCATCGTAAGCTCAACTTCCTCCTGGGAGCCCAGTGTACGTATAACTGGGGAAAATCATCGCTAATGAGAAAACCAGCTCGGTAAATATGTCCTATCTCAGTAAGACGGATCACTCAACACACTGCCCTCACAAGGGAGATGCCAGTTACTACAGCGTAAATCTTGATAGTAAGTCCCACCACAATTTGGCCTTCAATTGACCGCTTTGCGTTGCTCTACTGGGAGATGAAGCTGACAGAAGGGAATGGATAGAAACTGAGTTGAAGAACGCGGCTTGGTATTACCCAACTCCCAAAGAAGAGGCGGAAAATATCAAGGGCTATGTTGCTTTCTGTGAGTATCCCATGTTCTCAAGCCGTCGTTTGAGAAAGAGCATGGATGCCTTGGCTAATATTCTGGTGTCATAGACAAGAATGTAGTTGATGTTAAGACAGAATAGGTGTTTAAGAAGGAAGGGATGAGGAAAGGGGAATTGTATATTTGTATTGAGTAGAAGTGGAATGGAGAAACGTTTAGAGGAGAATAAATTCTAAAAGTGAAATGTGAAGCTGTCTTTTTCTAATTCTTAACAGTTGAATGGAATGACGTCGACCCTTGGCCGAATGCCATTAGATCGAATATGTACTGTACAGCACTCGATGTATCCGGCTGATTATGTTAAAAGGAAGAAGAAAATACCTAAGGGAGAGAGAAAAGAAAAAACCGAGTGGGTTCGTAGGTGGCTATCCTGATACTGTACTGCAGCGTGGTGAATGAAAGAATTAGGTTCACCCCACCCCCCACCAATCCCCAGCAGCGGTCGCGTAAAGTACCTAATCCCGTCGCGTCTTACCAACTACCACTGCACAACGCTATTACACCACCCCGAATAACTTCAATCATGGACATCGATCGTGACGATCCGCATGGCAATTATACCGATGGAAATCGCGCCTTCTTGCAGGCCTTTATGGCGCGCGGTCAATTGTCATTGAATGACAGCAAGCAAATCCTAGCTGCCATTTTCTCCATCCAAGAAAGTCCGTTTGGGCCCCTCCGACCCCTCTTGGGAACTCTGACTGACAACAGCGGTAGACAGAGAAGTCAGCCATGAAGAAGTAACGGAAGAGGACTTCAAGTCCTACATGTCCGCAGCGGCCGATGCACTTTCCCCTCTCGATTACGAAATTCGAAGTACCAAAGATCAGGTCACGAAAGCCAGGATTTATGCCATCGTCAACAGTATTAGCGATCCTCTCACGCAGATGGCGACAACGAGAACGACCGAGGAAATGCTTTACGTGAAGCGTCTGCTGGATGCCATGTTCGAGACCTACAACACGCCGCGACGAGAGGTGATGGCCATCACAGGTATACAAGCGCTCGAGAAGAAGGTTCTCAAAGGATCAACCAGAGCTAGTGAGGCCGAAGCAGTCGTTTCCAATACGGACAAAGGCCTAACGGGAGGAGAAGCCGAGAAATTGTTGGGGAGACTGGTTACTGAGAAGTGGTTGGAGAGAAGTGCGCAGGGCTTCTACAGACTCTCCTCTCGAGCACTTATGGAATTGCGAAGCTGGCTGTTAGACGCTTACAATGAGGAAACAGACGATCCAGATGAATGGCAGCGAATCAAATTCTGCGAAGCCTGCAAGGACATCATCACGGTTGGTCAAAGGTGTGTTAGAGTGGATTGCAATGTTAGGCTTCACGACATATGCGAAGCTGCGTACTGGAATTCTAGACCCAACAAACAGTGTCCGAAGTGTAACACAGCGTGGGACGGTGAGCATTTCGTCGGGCAAAGGGCTATTACTAGTACGGAGGAATACTTGAGGGGCAAGAGAAGAAGTGGTATTAGTGCAAACAACAAGGCAAGTAGTAGTCGGGGGAGGAGGACACAGCAAGTAGTAGAGGAAGAAGAGGAAGCGGAAGAGGAGCAAGAAGATGTTGAGATGGATGACGAGGAAGAGGAAGAGGCTGAAGAAGACGATGAAGAATGATGGTGGGGTTCGGACGGCGTTTGCATAGTATTTGCTCCAGGATTTACGGCGTTCATATCAAAAAGGCGTTTGGGGAAATGGCAGCATGGTACCTTTGGTTGGAACCCGCACGGTAGCTGGGGGCGGCCTTGAATGTGGATTCTACCAACCATTTTCAAACCCCCAGATTTTCATGGATTGTTTTTAACTTTACAAAACGTGGGTCGACCAGGAAGACCGGATTCCAACAAGGCGGTACGGAGTTGGAGTGCAAAATGGATGGATCTGTTTCTTCCCTTCTCCGCATGATTCTATTCATAGTTGTGTTACTTGTTTGACTTTCGTTATATTTTACCGGTAGCGATTTAAAGTATCACCAGCCTCAAATTCAGGGCTTGGAGTTCCTCTCTTACACCGATGCTTATCTCAAGACGCCTATCTCTCCCTCCACCGTCTGGCCTTTGATATGGTAAGTATGAAGGAAGGAAGGTAGGATTCTGAAATTCCCATGGTGCAGCACAAAAAACGTACCTCGATAATGCGGCACCAAAAGCAAAGAGATTTGCATGGAATTTAAGATTCGATAAGATAAAAGCTTGGCTAATCTATATCCTTACCTTGGAGAGGATCTCAGAGTTGCAATTGGGCGAGTGCCCCAGGTGGATCACCAGTCGTATTCCAGCACAAGCCAAGGCTTGTCAAGCCTCCCGCCCACAGCGGGTACAACGCCAGGGGACTTCGTGACGGGATTTGTTAACGGTGTCCAGGAACGGAGATGGCTCGACGTATCTAGCCCAGCTCCAGTATGCTCAGTGAGAACACATGAAGGTCGATGGCAGAAGAGTCCGAGTTTCTAGAAAACGAAGATCTTTGGCGATGTTACTGAGTGTAGTACAAGCACACTGTACGGAAGATTAACATGACGTCCGGTTTGTGTTTCCTCCTAACTGTACCGTCTGACAGTTTCAACTTTCAAGCGGGATCAACATCTTCCATTTTCTTTCCAGGTTTTCCATTCTGTACTTCTTCAACCAGCCTTCCAGGGGTCGATGTATCTCGTGGGCGTTATTTGGTCCGGCTGATTGGCCTTCAGATCAGGAACCATCCCCGAAACCCCTCATTTGCCCAAATATCGATCAAAACTATTGCAGTGACGTCCGCACCTGAAAAAGATGTACAAGTAAACTCGATGAGGTTTGCCCAGTTTGCCATATCGGTACTCCGTGCAGCACTTGTCAAGGGGTAACCCGGGGTTCGCTCCTGGGATGGATGTCCAGTCATATTATTCAGCTGCGCAGCGCAGCAGCCAAAGACCGTGTGTAGAGCTAGTCGCAACTTCCTATCCTGGTTTCTTATTCATTCCTCTACTTCGAGGTATAAGTGCCGGTGACCCCATCTTCTAACATCCCCTCTCTGCTTTGGCTCATCCTTTGCATGTTCCCTTTGCGTTAAGTTATCAGCGCGTTCAACATGCCTAGCTTGAACCGTGCCGAGTACTCTGCACTTCCAGTGACGGAGGATCGAAAAGACGAGGATGATAATCCTGTCAAGCCTCCAAAACGGCTCTTTGCTTTCCTTACATTTTTGTTAGCTTTATTGTTGTTTGCTATTGCGGTTATTGTTCTTGGACGCTCGCATTACTCTCGCCCCGCAGCAGAATCGATCGTCGATCAAAAGGTCACGGAAGCCTTTCATGATCACCTGGCACGAGCAGGTGGTGATGAATATCTCATAGGAGTTGGAAAGGCTGATATCACTGGGTAAAAAACTATAGTAAAGAACATAGTTCTAACGAGCTTTCACTGACATTCCTTGTAGCCCGGTGGTCGAAATCAATTTCATGGGCTATGCTAGCTTGCCTCAAACCGGTGTGTTTTTCTCTTATTGTCAGAAATTTTCAAGGCTGTGTGTTTCTGTCATGTGCTTTGTGTTCAGTTTCTATCAAAAATTTGCTGATACCAGACTTCAGGTACCGGTCTTCGCCAAAGGCTTTATGCGCGAACATATATTGTTGGAAGTAAAACTACTCCCACTGATCGCTTTGTGTACATGGTAATTGACACCGCTAATGGAGATACCGCAATCCGAAATGGTATCTTGGAAGGAGTTGCCGCTCTTGGTTCCGGCTACTCAATGTACGATACTTCAAATATCGCCGTCACGGGAACACATTCGCATTCCGGTCCTGGTGCATACATGAACTACCTTTTACCGCAAATCACTTCTCTCGGATTTTCTCAGCAATCGTATCAAGCGATTGTCGATGGATCAGTTCTTTCTATCAAGAGGGCTCATGAGAGTTTAGCTCCTGGGTATCTCGATTTTGCTGATACAACGGTCGAGGATGCTAATATTAACCGGAGTCTTTTCGCTTATATGGCAAATCCAGCTTCTGAGAGAGCCATGTACAGCAGTGATGTGGACAAAACCATCACCATGATGCGTTTCAAGCGTGCTTCAGATGGCTTGAATACTGGAGTTTTGGCATGGTTGGTCTCATGGCCCTTTTAGACGAACCTTCACTCTGACATTTGAGACAGGCACAGCGTACACGGAACTTCCATGTTGGAGAACAACACCCATGTCACAGGAGGCAAGTATCTTCAAGAAGTGGACAATACTATCATCACTAACTCCAATCGGCAGACAACAAAGGCCTGAGTTCTTATCTTTTTGAAAAGGCCATGGCTTCTGATCCGTCAGCTGCTCCAGGATTCGTAGCTGCTTTTAGTCAAAGTAGTGTTGGTGATACCTCACCAAATGTCCTTGGCGCTTGGTGCGATGATGGCTCTGCAACTATGTGCACTTTCGAGAATTCTACTTGTTCCGGAACTAGCCAAGCTTGTCATGGTAGGGGTCCAGCTTTCGAAAAACTCGATCTTGGGGTGTCAAGCTGTTATGAAATTGGTCGCAGAGTCTTTGCAGCAGCTAAAACTCTCTACGTAAGATTTTCCAATTTGTTTACATCTTAGAGTATGCAGAACGCAAATACTGATGTTCATTTAGGACTCATTCGATAGTGTCGCAACCCCAGTAAAGGATCCAAGCGTCAAGGCCTATCATACGTTCAACGATATGAGCTTCTTCAATTTTACCCTTCCAGATGGAACTGCCGCACAATCATGCCCAGCTGCTCTTGGTTATGGATTTGCTGGTGGAACCACTGATGGTCCAGGAGCCTTTGACTTTACTCAAGGAGATACCGATAACGATCCCAAAAACCCGCTTTGGGTTATCGTGTCCAGCGTGCTTAAAGCACCGAGTGAACAACAGAAAGCTTGTCAGTCTCCAAAGCCTATTTTGCTAGATGTTGGAGAACTGAATACTCCATATGCATGGTCCCCAAATATTGTCGATATCCAGAGTTTCCGTGTAGGTCAATTCATAATGATTGTTAGTGCGAGTGAGGCAACAACAATGGCTGGTAGAAGATGGAAGGAGGCCGTGGCAGAAGCTGCCACTTCCATCACCACCTCAACTCCAAAGGTTGTCATCGGAGGTCCAGCGAACACGTACGCACATTATGTTTCTACCAAAGAAGAGTATGGTATCCAAAGATACGAAGGTGCTTCTACCCTCTACGGTCCTAATGAGCTTGACGCCTATATCTTCCTCTCCAAACAAAATCTTCAATATCTTGCCCCAGGATCAACGACCAAGGCCCCACCTGGTCCAACACCACCCGATAATCGCCAAAATTCCTTAAACTTGATGACTGGTGTTGTCTTTGACACTGCAGGAAGCAGAAGTTTTGGAGACGTCATCACCCAACCAGCAGGATCTTATGCCCGTGGCGCCATCATCAATGCAACCTTCGTCGGCGCCAATCCCCGCAACAACCTCCGTCTCGAAGGAACATTCACCGCCGTCGAGAATCTCCAGGATGGCAACTGGGTCACGGTGAGAGATGACAGCGATTGGTTCCTGGTCTACAGCTGGTATCGCGATAATGGCCTTACCGGTACTAGCCATGTGGATGTGAGTTGGGAGACGGAGAGTTATGCGACGCCGGGGACGTATCGGATTCGGTATAATGGGGATTCGAAGACGCCGCTTACGGGGTCTATTAGGGCGTTTACGGGGGTTAGTAATAGTTTTACGTTGGTTTAGGATTATAACTTTTCTCTTGGTACTGGTAGGGTTGGGAATGGATGGATGGGATGGGATGGGAGGAAGGGAAGGGTGAGGAGCTAGGGCCGGGGTTCTTGGGGTTTTGTTACGATGGGTTATGAATACATAGGCGACATAGGTACGATTTAATATATTANCTAGGCAGGAGTCTTGAAGTTTGGAGTCTCCCGGTATTCGCGTCCTGGGTAGACGGGAAAGGGGGAATTAAGGGGGGATGTCACATGATACTGTACGTATATCTTCATCAATGGAACGAACTAGGTATATTGCAATGAACCATATCTAAATGAAATCTCTCACATCGCTGAACCTTTATTTGGATATCTACAGAATACACGCTTGGGCTTCATGGATTGATTCAGTATCTGGAAAAGGGTGCAGGACGTAATATTGGGGGAATTGTAATACTTATAGTAAGTAGTCTGTAGCTCGGCTCGTTTTTTCTTTTCCTATTTTGGAGAGGTTTCTGGAGTGGGGACTGGAGGGACGATGCTATTTTTCATGATGGGAGAGGGAGGAG
>LT855408.1:1068044-1138771 GCA_900184765.1 Hymenoscyphus fraxineus
ATTTTTTTATGATGGATAGGGTGAATTTTTGAGTAGTGATTTGTAGATTCTTTAGGGAATTTGAAAGGTGCTGGGAAGAGGGGAAGGAACATATGTAGAGTCTAAGTGGAAGGGATGGTTGGAATTGTAATTTTTTTTACTGCATTTTAGTTAGGCTTGAGGATGGATGGGAATCGCTGAAATGAAAAATCTGAATAATGTTTCATTTTCATTTCATGGACCACAACATTGCCAAAAGTATCAGTGATATATATAATACAAGCTCTGCAAAGCGATATTTTCTCGATGAATCTTCCTGGGTATGTACTGGAAACAGTGTAAATATCGCCGTGAATAAGCGCTGAGTCTATTAGGGATATGAATTTCAAATTTCTTTGATTGCTAGCCTTAGATATATAGACGTACCACAACGTAAACTGGATAAGGATAATAGAGTGTGTATTGTTGGTACCGTACAGGAAAGCTCACGACTTGTAAATTTGGGACTGACGGAGTAATGTAGTGTACTTCTCGGTAAACAAAAGAAGTGTTGACGGCTATATAAGTAGAGTGCCTGGAATGCCAGTTTGAAGTAGGAATAAGAATTATATGAAACGAGTTGACTTCTAAAGGAGAGTAGAAAAAACCCATCTAATATATAAAACCTAACTCCTTTAGAGTTAAATAATACCTGTTTTATATGGTAGAAAGACTGGCCAGCATATTGGCTGACATCGAGAAGTCGTGGAAATCCTCTTTTCTTTTCTTGGCATCAGTTGAGTTATGTCGTTTAGATGTTTTAAATCCTTTAGATAATCATATTGCTTGTCCTATGAAGGCAGGGTTTCCGGTAATTATTCAATAGTCTTAGTCTATAATAGTAGAATCACAAAATAGGTTAGCTGAAATAAGCTGATAGAGACGGATTTTGTACGATTTTTCTTGTACACTGGAGATTTAACATGTTTAGCGATTTGCGCGCAAATTTGTTGGCCCCGGTTCTAATAATCTTCAGACTCCACCTTTGCGTAAGATTCGTCGCTCTAAGGCTTGGAGGAATACTAGGTATTTGGCCAAGTAGAGCAAGTAGAGCTTGAAATAACAATAAAAAAGGTGCGGAAGAGGCGTCGATTCAACTACTTAGAGACTCTTTGTCCGTGGTACCGCGAAGCCCAAAATAGTATCATGACAAAATAATGATTATTAATATCTTCCTGCCCCAAGCTCTATTTTCCACATCTCGCTAGACTATTTCTTTGTAGCACCTTGACCCTACTTGCTGTCAAAGAACCCACGCTTAATACTAGGTCCTCGGTTATGATTGTCAGGGATAAAGAAGTTATACAAAGCACTTTTATTTCCAGTCAGCCTCTTCTCCACGTGAGGCTTAACATTTATACAAAGCACAATTCACCATCTATATAATGAGCGTGAGCTGTGTTTTGAACCATGAGCATTTCACTCAATTTTCGTTCTTCGCTCCTAATTCTTTTCTTTTCGTACTACGCCTGGCGCGTTTTCACTTTCCTTACTTTTTGTATTCATTCTATTCTGCCAAATTAAAACACTTTCCTTAAAATTAGAACTAACATAGATTACTTGCAAAATCGCGAGATTGCCAAACATGTCGATCTACACTAAACGACGCAACACCAAAGACCTCTCAGCGGCCTTTCCACTTTGTGTCGCTGGAGAGCCTCGCACTTTGGACCCAGCCTCCGGCACGCATTCGCTAGCCTTCAGTTTGGATCTTGATGGAGTTTTCTATCGTTACGATGAAAATCTTCCAGGGGCAGTAGATGCCATCAAGTTTCTGAACCACAACAAGATCCCCTTTACTTTCCTTTCAAATGGAGGCAACATGACGGAAGAGGCGAAAGCCGAGGAGCTCTCTGAGAAATTCGGTACCAAGGTGGAAACTCGTCAAGTCATCCTACGCCATACCCCATACCGAGCTCTTGTCGAAGAACATGGCGACAAGAATGTTCTCATGGTCGGTGGCCCTGGTCAACTCATTCGCAATCTTTCTCTGGAGTATGGGTTCAAGAATGTGTACACGACGAGTGATATTTATGTATCCGACCCCGACAACTATCCCATTGCCGAGTTGTCCGCGGCATACCACAAGGAGAATGCCAGACAAACAGTCCCCAAAGATATCCAATTTTCCGCCGTCATTGTCTGGGACAACCCCAAAGACTTCGGACTTGATCTCCAAATCGTGATGGATGTCCTCCTCGCACGATCCGGAACCTTGAACACGCTAGCCTCCCTCGAGCCTGACAAGGAGAGTATTCAACCCCCGATCTACTGGTGCAACCAGGGCTTGACATGGCGAGCCTCGAACCCCATACCTCGCTTCGCACAACGAAGCTTCAAGGCAGCAACCGAAGGCATATGGGCCGAACGCACCGACGGAAAACCCCTTCGCTCTAGCGAGACCGTCGGTAAACCCTTTGCCTTGAGCTACGACTACTCGGAACAAGCTCTTCTCAAAGCTATGGCTGCTACTGGTGTCGCTACCCTCGATCGCGCTTACAGTGTTGGTGACAACCCAGGCAACGATGTCAGAGGTCCCAACGAGTATAAGACTCAAAGCAAGATCGGCGTGCAATGGAACACGATCCTTGTGGAATCCGGCGTCTGGAATCCTAAGGATGAGCCTGAGTTCGAGCCCGATGTGATCGTTCCTGGGATCTCTGAGGCTATTGCTTGGGCATTGACAGAGTGCGGTCATACTCTTATTCCGATTGGAAAGCCAACAAATCCAGATGATCTCCTAATCGACGCTTCTATTGCAAAAGTTGGATACACCCCCAAACCTCGTTTGTCTTTTGGTGTAGACCTCAACATGGCAGTAGCTACCCTCGACTTAGCCGATCAGGATCCCCATCCAGAGGATAAACGCAACGCCTTTCTCGTGTCAGATAAATCCGGTTATAGTAATTCCGATGAAATTGTTTATGAGAACATCGCACGAGTCTTTGGGAAGAGCAACATCCCCTTCGACCCATCGAACCCCCGTTCATGGCTCATTCAATGGAAAGACTCCATTCGAAGCCCCTCTCCATCCGCCTACGAATACATCGGCGTATCAACCAACTCGCCGTCCTTGAGATTCAACCAAGTGGCCTTAGATGCCGTCTCGGAGGTATGTGGTGTTCTCACCAGCAACTTCCGACTCAACCTCAACCCTACATGCAAAATGGTCGTGCGCGTAGGCAGTACACAGGGTTTCTCTCCCGAGACACTGGAGAAATTCTTCATCACGATGTTCGCCTTCGAGGCTCAATTCCAGAAGATCCATCCGGGTAAATTCGGTCCGCTACGCCAACGGGCAGACCAGATCGAAACGTCACCCTCGGTGAAGCAGATAGTAGGGTATTTCGGCGAAGACGGCTTCGTAAGAATCCGCCCAGGGGCCACGGAGGCACGAACAGTTGTGGAATTCCGTGGACACAAACCAACTCTGGATCCGGAAGTGGTCAACAACTGGATCAAACTGTGTGTGGGACTATTGGAGTTTGCGGATACTGTTGATAAGGATGTTCTGCTTGATCATCTGAAGAGGGAGGGCAACCATTCCGCTGAGCGTGATATCCGGAGCATTCTACATGGATTGGGCATGCAACAACTTGCTGAGTTCTATGGGAGGGCGCTTTGATTGCTGGGAAATTAATGGTTACTGCTAGGCCGGTAGGGGTGAAGAAAGGGGGCTCTGGCTCCTGGTACATAGTAATTTAGAGACGTAAATAATAGGACACAATATAGAATTTCTTAAATTAAACTTTAATGTGTAACAAAGCTGTGATTAGTAGCGATCCCAATGACTATCCATTTCTTTGATGAACCCCGAATTAATTCAAGTAGTTCTGTGAGCTACGATAGGACTTGAGAAGATCTTCACACAAAAGTTACGACGTGCTACTCACCGAGAAATGAAACAGACATTATCTATCAATGCTCGCTCCTCGTTTGTATTCCCCTTGAGACCTTCCCTCCTTCCAAGCTGGGATTGACTACTAATTAGATGGGACGTACACGATTAAGCGAGCTCCTATACTTTAGTATAACGCCTACTAGCGACAACCCCAACAAAACCCACCTTTGTAAAACGAAAACAGCAATCCCATCCAAGAAACCTCAGACCCTCTACAAATCCCAAGAATACCTCTTACTCTCTACTATTTCCCAATTCTTCTTACATCACACGACCTGTCGTAACATCTACACGTGTTTATTCACGTGACCCAACACTAGCATCCATATTAGTATACACATTCTAGCTACCTTCTCTTCTCCACGTAATTACAGTAAACACCAAATCAAGAACCAATAACTTTACTCTATTCCACTACTCATACAAACACTAGATGAACTAACACAATCTAAACTCAGATAAATTAAGCATGAAACACATTAACGTTCTACTTCATCGACCTTTGTTTTTCTACGAAAGTCTAACCTAATTTCATAGGTACGAGTAAGGTGTTAGATTAGACCTATATTCGTGCTTCGAATCATTCTACGCAAAGGCGTTTAATCATATTGAAAGTTTACGCTAGGCGGTGCAGGAGATAAGGAAAATGATAGGGTCTGGAAATCTAATGATCGTGTGGTAGTAGTGCTAGTACTATGGACAATTAGCTTCGGCTGGCAACACTAGCGAACGCTTTTCAATACAGTATCTCTTGTATAAAGACGTTACTCCCTTTCCTCCCAGCCCCAGCCCCACACCTGTTTTTTCCCGGGCAAGAATGGGGAACAAATGCGTTCCTTATTGTATAGAAACAATTAAACATTTAAATTAATTAAGATCAGAACTTTTTCTAGCAAGGTATAACTACCTATATAAACTCTCAGGTCATATAGATGGTCATCACCCCACAACGCTATTACAGAAACCCAAACTCCATCCTATCCCAACCCAACCCGTTCCACCCCATTCCATTCCATCCCAAGCCCACCCAAACCTCATAATCATCGTAAAAGTGCCACCAAGTCTATATACAAGTTCAAGTTCAAGTCCCCTAAACCCCAGCCACATAACAAAACTCCTCAAAACAGCTCTTACACTCCTCCGGCAATTTGTTCGCCGAAGTACTCTTCCCCATAATCGCACAGCCCATGCAGACCCCCCATTCATCATCCTTCCCTTGGGTCACGATACTAAGCCCATTCTCAATGAGCGCCGCCGTGTCCTGGCGGCTGTACTGTATATCCGTGGTTGAGACGTTGCTGGCCGTCGTCCAGTTGCGGTTCGGGAGGTACACGATCGTGACTTTCTTCAAGTCCTCGCAGCCGAAGAAGACGGCTTTCTTGTTCAGACCCTTGGCGATGAATTCCTCGGGTGGAGGAATGAACGGCATGCGGTCGAGACCCAGGGTGGCGCATTCCATGTAGGTCGTGTATAGAGAAAGTCCGTTGGGCCAGTTGTCTTCGGTATCGGCTGAATTGTCATTTGCGATGATGACGCTGACGTTTCGTGCGGGTTGGAGGAAGGGGAGGACAGGAACGTTTTGTTCGGTGATTCCACCGTCGGCCAAGGAGAGTTGTTCGTGGGCGGATATGTTGTTGGCTGAGTTGAACGTTTGAGTCTCGGATTTGTATTCGTAGAAGGGATTCTTGTAGTGTGCGTATTTGTCCTGTGTTACGAATTGGTGGACCTGATTGAGCAAGGCTTCCACCTTGTAAGCCAGATCCACGCCGTCGCCCAATGTAGGGAAGTTTTTGCAGAGGGAGGGGAAGATATCGGAGCTGGTTCCAAAGATATAGCCTAGGTTGTCGTAATTGGTGGTGCAATTTTGTGTACTTGGTTTCCCCCCTCGGAGCGAGGTTCCTAGGTATTGAGTGGGCGTGAAAGCACTTATGTCCTTGTCCCAGGATCCGAATTCGTATGGGGAGAACTCATAACTTGTTCCATTAAATCCTGGGACGCACTCGCCGTCCCAGACTCTGGCGCCAATGGCTGTTATGATAGGGAAAGGGACCTCATGTGAGATAAAGCTGTTGGAAGAAGTTATTCCAGAGAGAGTCTTGGCCTCTCCTCCACTGGGGCCTGAAAGAAGTTGATAAGAGAGGAGACGACCCCATAAGTCTACGATAGTGGTATCGTACCCTGCAGCTTCTTTTGAGACTATGTCGTGGAGGATGTTGAGGATATTCCCTGCGAAGAGAGCACCTCCGGGAAGGAGAAGGCTGTTGGCGAGAGCAGGAGCCCAGAGTGTATCTCTGAGAGAACTTATGGTGGGGTAGTTGTTTCCAGCAAGGGATGATAACAACCAACTACCTCCAGAAATGCCAGCGTGATATGTCAAGGCTTGAAACAAGCCACTGGTACTGACATTGGAGTCTCTTGCATCCAATCCCTGGACCACGCCAGCACCAGAAAGCATAGCTCTGTAACTACCACCACTGCTTGCTAAGGCAATCTATTGAAGTTAGTTATGTATTTAGTTATCGAGCGAGATGACTGACTGTGGGAAGTTCTCCAGAGGTACTGAATCCTCGGTGTGTTCTTCTCAGCCATGCTTTCAGATACACATCCGCTGTAGCCTTTCGTTTCACTCTGTATTCCTCCTCCTTATCCGATAATCCTGTCGCATCTCTGATCAGAGATCCAGAAGGACAAGCAACGGCATTTGGATCGTATAATGATGATGCAACAGTGGATGATACAAGTAACGAGAGGACAATGGGGAAAATCATCTTGGGACCAAAGCTTGGAAAAGCACAGAAACTGAACGAGAGACACTGAGAGCATATAATAGACACGACAAGGAAAAGGCTAACATCATTGGGGTAGTCGTAACTAAGTACGAAAACGGAGATTGGGCTAAAATAGGAGGAGGCAAGTATCGTTACTACCGCAACTAACTTCTTCGGACTCACACATGGTTCCTTCGAAAAATGGTTTTAGCCGATCCTTCTGTAATGGATGTATGAAGCAACCACAACCAACCAAAAATGACAAGCTTCCCACTTGCTGAATTCTACCGGCTTGGTGGACTCATGTGATTGAACGTGCGCGACTTGAAGGCTTGTACTTGACCTGGATTATGTGCCCGTATACGAAAGTGGAGGGTACGAGACTTTGATTGAGATATCCAAGTACTTTGGACGGAGGAAGAGCCGCATTCGACATAAACCTTAATCGCAGTATCGACGTTCGAATGCCTGTACAAGCGAGCAAATATCCACCTAACGTCTAAACGTCACGACTACTCGTACTAGCGACGCTACGGCTCGTCCCGCCGTTTCTCACGATTGCACTGCGCAACATCTAGGCACACACTTACTGGTACATGTTGATAGTCATCTGCACTGCCGATGCAGGTACGAAGTAGCTAAGAAAGTACTTTGTATATGGAGCATTTGGGAAGACGAGACGACCTAGGTAAGCTAACCTAGATGAGTAATTGCAAGTACTTCTACGACTACGAGTACGCTACTGTACTGTAGGCTACCCGTAAGTAGTGGAGGATGATGGCCGGTGCTCGATTGGCAAAGATGATGCCCCACCAGGAATGGGGTCAAGACTCAAGTTCGTAACTTTGAAATCGGCCCGCCATGGCAATTTTGGCAAAGAATGTTGAGAAAACGTTGGGACTGGACCTGTCTTTCTAAACTCTGTCGTAGTGGTGGTGATAGATAGGTTAGAAAATGGGAGTTCACGATTCAGAATGGGGATGAATCCCGTGGTAAGGAGTACGGAGAATTGCTGTGCGAAGAAAATTCAGGATCCCAAGTGGTGTTGACGATGCCTACTGACTCCAGTTTTTGGAATGTCTTGGGCATGCCTTGGGAGTTCCTTGGGAGTTCCTTGGGATTTCCTTGGGATTGGGTATGAAAGACGAAGCGCCAGTAAAGTGGACCGTGGTGGCTCTTCTGGTTGGTTAGGAGAAATGGAGTTGGAAGAGATTATGCGGAGTAGGTTTGAACTCTAAAGGTGAAATTCCTTGGGATGGTCTGTGGTCTGTGCAAATGGCTTACGAAGTAAAGTATGATGGTGATGTTATGGTGATGTTGTGGTGATGACAAGGGTTCCCTCGCTGTTGTAGTCGAAGCTCATAGTACATTACTCGAGTAGCACAGACTAATCCACTTTTTTCAGCCGCACCAGGCCCGGTGAGATATACTTCGTAGATATATCGGGTAGGTAGGGAATCGCGGCCAATCAGCCCTAGGCAGCTGCTCAGCACCCTATTACTTCAAAGTAAAAAATAGTAGCTCGACCTCCGCTACTATAATTACTTATTAAATAAACACACACTATAAATGCGATGTTTTTAAATATAAATGATCGCTTAATTGTAAGGAATAAGGCTACCGATCGATATAGTAATAGTAACTCTTTTTACATAGTAATTTTTCGAAGTGTCTATAGGTAACTACGCGCTTAAGCTTTTCTATCCCTAGTTCTGTAGGTATAGCTAGTTTCTAGAATCACCCTAGATTTGTCCCTGAAATTGAAGTGTATTAGCCCCTCTAATTAGAGTGTATTCGAAGTGTATTCGTCCCGCGAACTAAAGCGTATTCGAAGCGTATTCGAAGCGTATTCATCCCTTGAATTAAAGTGTATTCGAAGTATCCCTTACCTAGGTACCGAGGTACTCTGGAAATTTTCACTACCGGTAGACAGAATGCTAAAAAGGGTTTGGTCCGAGTACTCTCGCCAATCAAACTGGCGGGATACTACTAGCGAAACTAAATTAAGCGATCTACCGACCGGTAAGTGAAAATTTACACGGTAAACGATATTCGTCCCAGAAATTAAAGAATTGTCCTCGAATTAAAGTGTATTCGAAGTGTATTCGTCCTTTGAATTACCTAGGTAAAGTAAAGGAGGTGGATAGTTACAGCTGGACACTGTCGCTAATTAAATTATGTCTCAGCCTCAATTTGTAGCTAAACTAGCTAATCAAAGACTCATATCTGGTTGATATAGACTTTTTTTATACATGATCTACGTGACAGTTTCTAGTATTGACTCTCCACCTCCTTTATATTCGAAGTATATTCGGCCCTTGAATTGTCTCCCGTATTAGAGCGTATTCGAAGTATATTCGTCTCTCGAAGTATTCCTCGAATTAGAGCGTATTTGAAGTGTATCCGTCCCTAGAATCGTCTCTTGAATTAAAGTGTATTCGAAGTATATTCGTCCCTTGAAATGAAGTGTATTCACAGTATATTCGCCCTTTGAATTAAATTACATTCGAAGTATATTCATCCCTCGAAGTATCCCTCGAATTGAAGCGTATTCCAAGTGTATTCATCCCTCGGTTGTCCCTTGTATTAAAGTGTATTTGAAGTGTATTCGTCCCTAGAATCGTCTCTTAAATTAAAGTGTATTTGAAGTACATTTGTCATAAAAACAAGGGTATTTTCCATTCATATTCTACTAACCACTCGCCCTAACCCTAACCTTAGGCTCGGCAAATGGAACCCATTCTATAGAATTCAGGTGGAACGGAATGGAATATTCCTTCTAGAGCACCTTCCAAATAGAATGGAATATCCCATCAAAAAGGCTCTGGAATTCCAGAGGTTATTAGATGACCAATCAGAGAGCAGTATTTAAGAGGCGTGAATACTAATTAGGCCCTGTTCATATAGGTAGCATTTTAGAAATTTATACTCTATAGTCTAAGTAAAGGGTCTGGAGCTCCCCCCTCCCTGCTCCCCCCCCCCCTCGTCNGCCTACAATAGGGAGGGGGCAGCGTGGGTAAACTGTCTGATAGAGTTAGTAGTAGGCAATTATCTTAGGTAGTTCTCGCTTATGATACGTTTACTAGCTAATCCATGTTTCCGAGGTGTTGATTTAATGTTCCTGGGTGTGGACGACAGTAGTACAAGATTTCTCTCTTTGGAAGAACCCACTTCTCGGCATTATTTAAGTTATTCTAGAAGCTGCGTTCCTTGTAGAATTAAATTGTAAGCGGAAGGACTCCTTTGGGCTAATCGTAAGTCTTCGTTAATCTCAAGGCCTTGTCGTAGAATTTACCTCTTAGGAAGAACCCATTTCTCGGCATTATTTAAGTTATTCTAGAATTTACGTTCCTTATAGAATTAGATTGCAAGCGGAAGAACTCCTTCCGGCAAATCGTAAGTCTTCGTTAATCCCAAGACCTTGTCGTGGAATACTGTTTGTAGTATGTGCTTTGTTCAAGGTTAAATATTTGTCCTTGAAAGACGTTAATAACGGTGTATACCTATTACCTGAAACCTTGGCTCCAAATTAAGTAGGTATTTCCGTAATCCTTTAACTTGCCTTTAACCTTGACACTCTTCATCTTTCTATTGTCAAATACTATATCGTAATCTCTCTCGTCGTAGTCAAAATCAGCCGCAAAAGTTAATTTGTAGACGTTAGTTAGGTCCAACTTTTCTAGAATAATATACACTACGTGCTTGCGATTGATCCCTTGGAATTGCGGTAGGAGTTGTTTTTGTCCGTCTATTAGCTTACCTTCATCATTATTTTCTGCTACCCAACTTCTACCTGTTCCTTGTGCTTGTCTCGGTCCTGCCGTAGTACCTACTCCTCCTAGGTTGTTTGTCAAAGTATTATTCCAGGCTGAAGATTCCTACTCAACAGTACCATTTTAAGGTTGTGCTCCTCTATTCGTAAGCAATACTCCAACGATGATTGCCCTTGCAAGACCTGTTGAATTAGTAGAAAATTTCCTTGTGTTGTTATAGTTGTGGTAGTAGTAATAGGCCACCTGATCCAGAGCCCGTTTGTTGTTAAGACGCCATCATACCGAATTAATTAAATTAAATTTCGAATGACAGTGACATCCAACTTTGAATTTGACGAAAGGACTAGTCTTTCAAAAAGAAACAGCTCTTGCGAGCGTATAATAACAATCAGTGGATTTGTTGTTGTTGTGGACAAGTGATTGAATGGATCAAACGATATATACAAGCTTGCTTAGTCACTCTCGACACGCAAAACACAGCCTATCAGACAGACCGCCGATAAGTGATAAGGTTTACCGCTCCAACTCCGATCCCGATTCCGATCCCGATTCCGATTCCGATTCCGACTCCGATCGGAGACTTTTCGAGAAGGAAAAACTTGGAACAGTTTGTGGCATGTTGGACTTGCATTGATTATGGTCCAGGACAGAAGTGATGATTAGAGGTTCAGGAAGCATGTATTTATATGAGAATAATGCTCGTAGTAGACTTGTACCTAGGTATGGTTTGTATTGATATACGGTACTTGTTCACCTACAAAGGAAACGGGTCCTACTCTCCACCGAGCAGGTGAAGGAGCGTGAGGAGCAAAGAGGAGAATTGGTCCGGGGAAAGTGCGTTGCGTCATAACCTTGAGGTGAGAGAAAATCTGGGGAACATGACGAAGGTGCAGGAAGGCGCCACTTGCATTGTCCTGAGGGTACGGGGATGGGACGGAATATGGTACGAGTACTCCGTACACGAATCTCCATAGGCAGACCGAGTAGGCATAGGATTTGCATGCGACTCTTGGAATCCCATCATCCTGATCTCCGTTGCTGTACGGAGTACTTAGACTCAGGTTGCCACGACTACAACTCGCTTTGCCTTCTCTCAAACTTCTTTCATAGCAAACAATTCAAACCATCGTCGCTATCCAGTTCATGTGCCGCAGCAGGTGCAGGTGCCGTACGCAATACAACACTCCTCAGAGAAGCTTCAACCCGCCTTCCACATAATTGCGGCCTGGCGATCAACCATACTCCCAAGAGTTTGAGGTTGCACTCGCACTCCTTCACCCCAAACTCACATCCACATTCAAATTCACTATTCGACACCTCGATCGTTCTAACACGCAGACCAAGTCGCAGAATCTGCGGAATACACCCCTCCTCCAACATGCGCCGATTCGCACCCGAATGATCATTAAACTTTCGCCCTCCAATCGATAGCTGGAGCTTCCTGATTATCTACGCGATCACATTCCAGAGTAGACATCATCATGTCGGAACGGTCTCCATCGCCCCCATCACGAGTGACCAAGTTATTCAAGGCCAGGACGCGTGAGAGAAGGAGCGTTGCGAACTCCCTCAAGAGCGAGACAAGCGACAACAGCCAGCAGAGCCATGGCGTCCGAAGATCCGTGGAGGGTGCGGTCGAAAGGCTGAAAGGTAGTACGGGATCGGATGAGGACGATGATAGTCCTGATCAATCGGCGGGAGGCATCAAAAAGCTCATCCCCAAAGGACTCGTGTCGAAGCGACGACGACGAAAGCAATCAGAGGCGTCTGCGACCGAGGAGGCAGAGGCAGAGCGAGGTCGAAGCATTGCGGATCGTGGGAGACTGGCCAACGACAGTGACAAAAGTCTGACCTGGAGCCAGGACGATGTCGACGAGTTGGGCAATTATAATATGTCCAAGAACAGCTTGATCACAATCGACTCGGATCCAGAGTCGTAAGTTCCCGTGTCTCTTTTATTTGACATCGTTTTGCTTTTGCACCTTTCTTTTTTCAGTGGCTGTGTTGTACTCGTACTGTATACTGTACGTACAGTACAATGTACAGTACTGCAATGCAGGTTGCGCTGCAATGCGGTGATGCCTTGCAATGCCTGGCGCTGCGGTGGTCATCCTGCTGCAGTGTCATGGCACTGTATCTACAGTAATTTGCTGCACTTGGTGAAGTTGTCGCAGAAGCTACTGTACAGTAGCCAAGAAATGACAGCACAGCTCAGCTTTTGGTTCCCCTCCAGCTTTTCACCCTTTTCACCCTTTACAAACTCCAGGTCCATGCTTCTACCTACTCCATATGCTCTTTATACCATTTCTCGTACAAGTATACCCGACTCGTGTACTCGTGCTGGCGTCATAATTGCATCTGCAACTTTTGCTTGGACCAGCCTGACCAGTGTGCATCGTTAATCCTTCACAAAGTGGCGTGTACTAATTGAACGCTCCCTCTAATTCGATCGTTTTAATTTCACAGACCTTTCGAAACACCACCGCCGCTGTCAACACACCCATCCCACGCTGGATATCTGACCACGTCGTCACCCCTGGTGCAGAGGTCCATAATCCCCGAGACGTCACACATCCATACTTTCGACGGTACCACCTCCAAGTCGGCGGATTCGATCAACATCGTGGCTGCCTCAGACTCAACCGCTTCAGCCTCTGACAAGCTCCAAGCCCCTTTTAAACCACAAAAGCGATCGCCCTCACCCGTCGGCAGATTGAAGGAGAAATTGACTGGGCGGAGGGGAGCTAGTCCCAATCCCAGTCCCAATCGAAGTCCAGAACGAAACGCTGGCAACGCTGGACCCCCGACAGTACAAGACAAAGATAATAATAATACTGGGCATAATAGACGTGGGAGTGCAAGTGTAGTCTCGAGAATTTTTGAGAAACAAGGCCAACAAGTAGGATCCGTTAACTCCTCGCCCGAGCGGCCACGACGCAATTCAAGACCTCAGCCAATAGACACGAATGCGAGGCCACAAACACCGCCCCCGGGAGACAAGGCAGCCCCATTAATTGTCAACACTCCTCCAACACCAACTGACGAACAAGCACGCCGCTCCAAGACTCGAGATAGGCGCGATTCTGATCCTGTTATATCCAGCCCAGATGTGGTGATTTCCCCCTCGGGGAACATGATATCACATCGAAGAGTAAGATCAAACTCTGCTGCTCTAGGCCCCAGCAAACTATCGAATATCACATCTGCACCTCTTACACCAACATTTGAGGACGCTGCAATAACCCCAGCCCCAGGTCAAGGAGGGTTTTTTTCCACCGTCTTTTCTGCTGCCCAAAACGCTGCGAACACACTAAGCAACAGTATCGCCAACACCTCGGTGGCGCCAAACGGGAACAAGAACAAAGGTAGCAGCACACAAGAATTGAAGGATATCGTGGAAAGTCCAGAGGTTGAAACACTGGCGGACAAGACGAATTCGAGTACCGCAGAAGGGGAGAAGGAGTTGGCAGTAAAGACCTTAGGTATGGGGGACCTCAGTCTAAGCCATCTTGGTATTACAGAGACGGCCAGTGCATCAACTACCCCAATTGCCTCAAAATTCCCAGATGATGCTCGTAAACGCCCCGAGGACAACAAGTTCAAGAATGACTTGTCAACCGAGGATTCATTTGGAAGGCCCTCGACGGCACCCGTATCTGCAGCCGAGCCCCTTGACCCTACATCGGCACCGGTCGTAGAAGATACTACAGTCAGTGCTCCACGTTCAAATTATGATCCTTCCGCCGGAGATCGAACTCCGCCTAATGGCAGTGTATTTGAGGGTAGAGGTGCTGTTCACCGAAGTGGCAGTACCAGGAGCGCAGGATATGGTACTCGGAGGAAGCGAGGCAGCTCTGCCGCGACCGGAACAACCATTGGGGCCGCCATCGTGGCATCGCATTCATCTTTGACCAGTCCTGGTGGTAGCACTACCCCAAAAGTCACCGGCTTCGCTGTCGCAAGCAAAAAGAGAAATCGGGACTTCCACAATCTTTTCAGAAGCGTGCCGGAAGATGATTATTTGATTGAAGACTACAGCTGCGCTTTGCAACGAGAAATCCTTGCTCATGGGCGCTTATACGTCTCCGAAGGCCATCTATGCTTTTACAGTAACATTTTTGGATGGGTCACAACCTTAGTGATGAGCTTCGACGAAATTGTCTCGGTGGAAAAACGAAGTACTGCCTTGTTGTTCAAGAATGGACTCATGATATCTACTTTACATGCAAAGAACGTGTTTGCCAGTTTTACCAGCCGAGATTCTACCTACGACTTGATAGTTGGCATTTGGAAACTTGGGCATCCCAGCCTGCGAAGTTCTCTCAATGGAGTGAGTATAGAGGAGACTGGTGGTGGTGACAAAACGGAGAAATATGACGGAGACGCTCCTGTTGTTGCAGCAAGCCAGAGTGGGTCTGATTCTGAATCTGATGAAGACGGGGACGAGGTCTATGATGAAGATGAAGAAGATGAGGATGGTATGAGTTTTGAGCAAGCGGAGGGAAGTGTTGCCGGCAGCGAAGTTGCAGAGAAGGTTGTAAGCCGAAAGGCTTCCGGAGCAGTTGTGCTCAACGGTCCTGCTGAAAAATCTAAAGACGACACTCCAGCCGCCCCCGCTGGCGACTTTCCTGGTCCTGCCACCCATGGTCCTACGTCGTGTGCTGATCAGGCTGCTCATTTCCCCAAAGTTCTTGCCGATGAAGTCGTTCCTGCCCCTCTTGGCAAGATATACAGTATGATGTTTGGTCCAGGATCCATATGGATGAAGAACTTCCTTACCGTAGATCAAAAGTGTTTCGAACTGACGATGGAGGGGACAAATGCGCAGCCTCTCTCCTTAGACAACAAAGTTCGAAATTACACGTATATTAAGCCTTTGTCTGGTGCTATTGGTCCCAAGCAGACCAAATGTATAAACATGGAAACTTTGGACGCATTGGACTTGGAAAAGGCTGTCTCCGTCACTGTGTCGACTCAAAATCCTGATGTGCCTAGTGGCAATGTTTTCAGTGTTAAAACGAAGTATTGTCTTACGTGGGCTGAGAACAACGCCACCAGAATCCAGATCAATTGCATCATTGAGTGGACTGGAAAAAGTTGGCTTAAAGGTACTAACTTTTATCTGAGCCTCGGATGATGGAATATTTACTGACATAACATTAGGTCCTATTGAAAAAGGAACCAATGATGGACAAACTCAATATGCTAAAGATCTTCTTGCGGCGTTGAAAGCTGGTGTCTCTTCACGCCGTCCAACCGCCACGACAGGAGGCAAAGGCAAGAAAAAAGGACGAAAAAGCCGCGAGTCGAGAAATCTCAACAAAACTACCGATGGCGCCGCTGATCCCAAACCAACAGCGGACAGCTGGGGCCTGTTTGAGCCGTTGCATGGAATCTTCGGACCCGTCGTGGATATTCTGGGTCCATTACTTACTGGCAACATCCTCTACGGTCTGCTGGTCGGTCTACTGGTTGCCAGCTGGTTTCGGTATGGGTTTACTGGCAGAGGAAACGCGACAAGTCCCAATATGGGATTTCTTACTACGCCGGAACGGGTAGCTGCTTACGAAGAAATGTGGCGAAGGGAAGAGAGTGAGCTATGGGAGTGGCTTGAGGATCGAGTAGGCAGTGGTAGACTGAGGGATATCTCAAAGATGCCAATTGAAGCGAAGACTACCGAGGAGAGATTGAGGAGTGAGAAGATGGATGAAAGGGAGATTGATGCTGCGATCAAAGTCACGGAAGAGAAATTGAAGGTTCTCAAAGAATCTGTCAGGAGGAAAAAGGGTGCTCTGGGTGCGGTCAAGGGAAAGACTGAGGGTGTTCAGGTTCCGATTGTCGAGTCGCCTGCTGAGGGTGTGGTTGGATGATCAGGCGTTACATAGAGGTGTTCGCTGATATCACGGACAGATAGATACCTAGTAAGGAGTAGTGGAGTGGGTGCGCGATTAGATTCAGTCAATTGGCTGTATATTTGGATACGGGTCGGTTAACTTGTATTGTATGGGAAGGATGGATGGAAGGCGTTGATTCTGAATTCTGATTCTCCCTTTTTTTTTTTCTTCTTCTGTGTAGCGGCCTGTTGGTAGGTCGCTTGGTGGTGGTGCGTACATAGCGTGGGCTGACAATACCATATTTCCTAGTTAATGTATTTTTTTCCCCTTTCCTCCTTTTTGATTCGTTGTCTGTATACTGTACTTTTTTCGCGGTGAGACCTACCTACATGGCACGCGTTCTTTCTGCAGGTGCGATTCTTTGCGTGGGTGACGGGAGGGAGAAGAGTGTTTCTTTCGCGCTTGAGGTTTTCCGGTTGTTCATATGTTCCTCCCTACAGTATTCAAACGAGGGGTTTGTGTCAGGGTCGTCATGGCGTGAGTTAAGTTAAAAGTGGAGAATAAGATAGGAAAGGAAAGTACGACGGGACCGTAGTATGATATATCTCAGAATGGTCATCTCACGCCGACGAGGGGAATGAGATAAACCAACTTATAGTGAGCTATTGGTGGATTTCGTGATCGCTTACTTGGGTAGGATACCTGTAGGTGGGGATGGATGTAGCTTGTGACTTTTACCCCGGATGACCCCTGCGCGATCTTGATCTTCATTTTGATCAGAGAATTTCAGGTTGTTGTTGCCTTGATTGGTGGGGGTTTGTACAGGTGGTTGGGGATTTGGATTTTGAGTTTTTGCGGATGTTGGTGGTGAGGAGGGGGGTTAGGTGGGTAGGGAGGAAGGGGGGGTATGTTGGTAGTGTGGGTAGTGTGGGTATGTTGGTAGGTAGTGTGGGTTCCTGAGAATGAGATGGTAATCAAGGGGGGTCGATGGCGGTCTTGAGTTACTTGGAACTGGGGGTTAGCTAGGGAGTTCTGAGGTTTGGATGCTTCCGGATGATGGATTTTGGGGTACCTATACTTTTGATGTGTAAATTGAGTGAGATATTGATATTGTGCGAGTAAGTGACTTACTTCTCTTCGGTTAGGGGAGTTGTACGATGATGATGGGATTCTTGTGATGTTGAGGTTAGAAGGTTTCAAATTGATAGACGGCGAGTACCGAAAGAAATTCTGATCAGATTGGTGTAGATTACTGTCTGTATTATGTTTTCTCAGAGTCACTTCGATGTCTTTTTTTTATTTATACGTGACACCAATCGATGCACTTTCGTAGGTCTACTACCACAAAATTCGAAAACATGCCAAATCCTCGCGTTAATAACCTCTATTTCACTCCTCGTATCCTGCCATACTTGTGAGTTGCTGAGATGTTGGGATAATACTTGAAAACGTCCAGATATCCTACCTACACTTTCCGTTCTCTTGTCGTCGACACAATTGAACAACATTACCATACTTATCGTTTCTGCGACAACTCGGCTCATGCTCTAGTTGATGGCATTGAACTCCCAGTTTATGAGTGGTGGGAGAAGGTGTTGACATAATGAGCGGGATGGGGGAGATGGGAATTTGCACCATGTTTCGACCGATCGCCTCGGATCGCCGAACAAGGAAGGGCTGCGATTGGATGTTGACTGGTGCAGTTGGGAAGAGATCATGTCACCGATGTGGTATCTATGAGGGGTGGGGTTTCGGTGATGTGTGTGATGAGTTATTGCAGATGTTGGGATGGTGAGGTAGGGCGTGCTAAGCGAGCTTTTCTGTTTACTCACTTAAAGTTTGAAATTTGAGTATGGGTACGAAGGTCCTCTGCACCGCCCTGGGCCTTTTCATATATATCAGGGGAGGACACGACTTTTTGATGTGAGAAATGACGGGGTGAAAATTCACCGTTGGAAAGCCCTTGGGCGCTCCAGGAGATAGGTAAGGAAGACTCACCATCGCGAACATGCTTCACTAACAAAATCATGTGGTCGAGCCACCGACGCGTCTATTCACCTGGACTCAGTACCTCACAACCAAAGCTATCCTCAAAGACAGCACGACACAAAACCAGCAAAAAAGAATAAGAAGCCACTAAAAAAAATTGCAAAAACTTAATTACCAGCGTACAGAAACTGCACGAGGATCTTAAGGAAACACAGACACTATTTCTAGTCGTGTTTATTACTTCGCTCCGATAGGCCACGGGGTCACAATTTATTATTATATGCCTTGCCATCGGCGTTGTCCCGAGTGCAATGCGAACGTGATTGGTAGATCAGGTTGAATGCGGAAGATGGATGTCTTACCTTAGCGTCTTACCCCATTCCTCTTAACCGTGAATAATCAGTAGAAGGAATCCAACTGTAAATTAACTGGTGCAGGTTTTTAGCTGTAGAAATGCTAATAGTAGGAACCTCTAACGGTAGAAAAGACCTAACGGTGGGTTAGCAGTGATTGGTCCTTCGGTGGATTATATAATACTTGTTGTCCCGAGATCCTGTAGAATAACAGTAGGTAGTAGAGCGCACTTTTTTCTAGAAGAGCAGGGGTTGTACAGGGGTTGCACAGATAGATGCAAGTACTCGGTATCGCTCCTCTAGGCTCAACTTCAATAATATATAAATTTAGGTTCTTGAATCGCTCGATTCAGACAAATTTCGCCTGCGCGCTGTGTGCTCGCGCCCTCGCATCCAAGGTGGTGGTGATAGTGATAGTGGCCGGGGTGGTGGTGCTGCTAGCCATGGTGAGCGGTGCGAGGGAGGGCATTCCGACTCTGCCAAGACTTTTCCGCCAGTGGTGGCCAGCCAATGATATCGCTTCCACCGTTAATTTTTTTCCTACCGTTAGTATTTCCTACCGCTTAAATCGTTTCTACGATTAGTATTTTTCCGACGATTATATTTCTAACTGTGTAGGATTAGCTAAATATTTTCCACCGTTAAAATTTTACTACTATTATTCCATAGTAGAGTAACCGTTATTGCAAGGGGGTCATGATGCTAAGGTATTTGTGGTTATGAGGGGAAACCTCGGAAGGGGGTGGGTACTGTGGTAACTGAGCGGAGGTGGGGCCGATGAATAGCTACGAGGCAACGAGGATTGGAGAATGATTCGTAATATTTGACGCTCTTGTGAGGATATTTGCGTAGAAGAATTCCTGATATTTGATTCTTTTCAAATCGTGGTTGTCAAGTTAATTTGGTCGTGGGAGAGGTCTAAGTTTTTTAGTCAGGGTGAAGGGGAGCTACATGAGAGGTAAGAAAATCTGATAGCGATCAAACAATTCATTTTATTATTTGGTTGGTTGTGTGGCTGCTTGAAACTGTTATTGTAATTATATATAGCAAGCTCCGAGATGATGGGTTGAACTATTGCTGCAAAGTCGCTCAGAGGTTAGTTCATTATATTAGCTATAGCCAATAGGGAAGCTAGAATGGCGGAGAGTACATACCTTAGTAGGGTAGGCGTATGATGTAGACGAGCTGCACGGGAGGGGTCTCTAGAGACTCCTGGGACACGGCTTACCTATAAGCAAGCAATAATCCCTTTCCTCGAATACCCGACGAAAACTTTCTAACTCAGAAGCGCAGTAACGGAAGTAAAATCCCCTTACTTATTCTCTAAGATCAGACAATTATCGCTTATCTACCTCCGTACGTCCGTAGGTACAAGGGTATATGGTTAGCCTTAGTGGTCTTTGATCTTACAGGAGAGACAGATGAGGTAGATCTACGCTACGCGTAATTGGCTCACTTTAAAGAAAGTAGGATATATCATAACATTTCCTATAAATCGACCATTACATCTCAACTACAGAGACTATGTTCTTGATCGTTTTCCTGCACCACTCATCAATCCAACATTCTCCGCTATAATATCTTCTCTTGGGCTATCCTCGAGTCCAATCACTTCGATGTCTTCCCCATTTATGCCGGCACCGCATAGACGCTCCTGGCATTTCTCAACGATAATTACCACTCCCCTCCCTATCATACCAAAGGGTACGAACACCCAATTTTCTGAAACAGGATACTTCTTCCTAGCAGCCAGTCCCCACAAGTCTCTCAAAAGCATAGCCCAACATCCAAATGCTCGGGTAGAAGTCAGGAGTGGAATGAGATAGAAGAACCAGAAGAGCACCTGTAGACCGACTGATAACGGCGACCATTCCTGACAAAAGATCGTGGCTTGAGTTGCCAATGCGATGGTAACGAGACAGAAAATAATGACTAATAGACAGGCAGTACCTATGACGAAAAGTTCTGCTGAACTTCGAGGTTTGGTTGGTTTTACTTGAGTGGTATTGGTACTTGGCTCTAGGGACTCGTGGTAGGGAGGTGGGCTCCCTGCTTCGTTGTGAAGCTCTTCTTCCTCAACTGATTCTCTGTACCTGGCTGCATTTTCGTTTCCTAAGAAGTTTTGAGTTGCTAGAGGATCGTATTGTTTTATCGGAAGACCTCCCACATTGTTCAAGAAAGGAATGTATGTTACTCCTGGGGTAATCGAGCGCACATATTGAGTAACACAAATGACGACTACGCTTAGAAAGAGCATTGCTGCTATTGGTAATGGAAATGGTGTATTCATAAATCGAGCGCGATTCCGGCATTCCGGATCTTTGTCATGTCTGAATTGATCGAAAAAGGGGTCGTTGAAGGACATTTTGAAAGATGATGATGGGTTACCGGTGTTGAAATGATACCTGCGATTTAATATTTGGAGTCATTGGGACACAGTAGTTGGGCCCTGTTGTCGGTGAGATTTAGTCAAATTGAGGCGCAGTAAGCAGGGCTGGGTTGCTAGATCGTACTTTGGAAGCGCCGCAAAGTGGGTGAATCAGTCCTTACCGGTAGATCCTTGGGATTTTCCCATATCGCTTATGATTGGAAGTCTTCATTAGTAACAACCGAGCACGCTTGGTCGCTCACGAAGTATCAGCGCTGGTTGGTATTCAAGCCCTACCACCTCTTTTTCACTTGAAACTGGATCCTTTTGGCTTACAGTAGCGAGCTTCTCGCCCCACGAGTGTTACCTGGTGTTACCACACTGAGATATCCTTCACCAAAGGATCCGAAGACTCCGAGGTATCACGAGTCTATCCACAAAAATGAAGGCTGTTTAATTCAAACTTGAGCTCCAAAAGCAAACAATCTATCTAATCTTATGTCTCCGGCCGTCAAAATTAATCTCATGTACAAAAAAGGGGTATCCATCACAATATCTGCTCGCAAGTTGGACCAACACTGGGTTCATCAGGACCCTACGACACCAGTGTAATTCCAGTTATGTGGATCCTGCCCATCAATCGTGAATTCATGAATCTGTCCCTCTGAAATACCATAAAACCGCCGGTCCTGGTTCATAGCAATAGCTTTGAAAGTTCTTGTTTCCGATCCATTGAAATTAGGTAGGAATGGAGTACCCCATTGGTCATTTTTGGCCCACTGGCCTCCTATTGTATCATTCTGATAAAGCGTGGTGAGGAAGATATCGCCGAAAACTTTGTTGCCGTTCTTCATGGGGAGTGCGGCAAATTGTTTAGCTTGTTCTGATTTCGTCTCCAATGTAACGACTTCACCGTCGAAATAGGTTAGCTTATAATAAGACATTTTACGGCATGATGATACAAGAACTTCTCGGCAGCGTACCTGTTTCCCATGATTTGTTCCCAGCCTTTGAAATTTCATGGGTGATCTTATTGTTCTCAGCATATAATTTCAAGTTATTATCCTTGTACGGTATGAACGATATTCCGGTCTGTGCTGTCATGGAATTTTCGAACACATCACCAGCTTTTGACCAATCTGCAGAAGTTCTATATCGAACTTTCTGGCTATTCGGGGACCCGAGGGGCTCCTGGTACGCGACAATAGTCTGATTAATGCAACCATCGCATACCTGAAAGTATGCTGCGAGTTTGGAGTCAAGGTGCCCATCCACACTCTCCTTCGTCAAATCTCCACTCCACCAATTAGGAGCCTGCTGATCACGAGTATAGAATTCCACAATTTTTCCATTGTCAGTATAGAAGTAGACATTCAATTGAAATCCACGAATGTTGTCCACAGCTGCCGCAATTGCGGTACCATTACGAGGGACAATTGGTGTATCTGGCGTAGACACGGGTGAGGGTGCCCATGATTTCTTTTGTGAGTCCCAGAGCGTTACCGTCAGGCCTCCCACCTTATTTTGATAGAATACCGCGCGATGTTGAATCTTGCTGTCGTCGGTCCAGTTTACCTTTGCAGAGTTAATAAAGTTAGATGAGATTCGCGATCGTTGTGCTTACCGATGCCAATTGTGAATTAATCATCAAGTTCGAACTAGAAATTGGACCGGTGTTGTTTGAATTGGGATTATCGGGTGTTGGAGCTGGTTGTGTCGGTGGAGCTGGCGTTGATTCTGGGCTCTCTAGAATGGTTTTCGCTTTGTTCTTCCCTCTTGTACCACCTACTGCTCCTCCTACGATGGCACCGACGACGAGAAGGGAGAGCAAGCCAGCAACAATGAAAAACAATCTCCTTTTTAACCCAAGTATTCGTCTCTCATCTTTCCCTGTCGTATTCTCTACTGGGAAGTTGTCGTACTCAGCCTTGTGTAGTATTTCGGGTGATGTATGGTTTGTAGTGGCTTCCAAGTCAGGCTGGTGATCCGTTTGCCCACCAACTGGCTCCAGCGTGCTGTAATGCGCTTGGTTGTTCATTTCGCACTCGATCTATCAAAATACAACTATCTTTTCGTTCTCTTTCGAGCCTGCCTTCGGATCAGTTCGTAGTCTGACAGCAAGGCTAGAGGAGTATCTTCGAAAACTAAATATGAGGCAAATTGACAAAATGAAACAAGAATATGACAATTCAAGAAAGATCGACCAAATTCAAATGTTGAAAAGAGCGATGGTAGGCTATGGCAGAGGAGAATCAGGAGATGATGAGATGATGAGATGACTATCTTTGTAAGGAAAATGCGGTGCAGATGAGGAGCGCCGTCGTCGAATTCCAAGTATAGTTAGTGGCGGAAGGATTTTGGCACCGCGCCTTTTCATCTCACCAAGAGCGTTCAAACAGCCATAGAAAATGCCAGAAATAGATAACTTCTACAGTCTCATATCAGCTACGCGAGTGATGATTGGATGATTGAGTGTGAGGTTCACGTACAGAAAACGCCGCCAAGAGCCGCAAAATCCCTTGCAGAACAGTTGCCTTCTTCGTATTCTGTTAAGGAGAAACCACCCATATAAGTTACTTTCAGCCTTTTTTGCTAAAATCAACTTTGCCTCTTCTGCCTCTCGCACAGGATGGGAACACATTTCTGCTCACTGTAACTTTTGGTCAGGTTAATGTTCAACAGTGCATCCAAAAAGAACGGAAATCGCTAACTTTACTAGATATTCGGGTATACAGAGCATACAGTAGAACGAAGATCAGGACCTCGTATTCGTCGCTTGCTCAGGGAAACATTTTCTCTAGCACTTTTACAACGCCCGGCGTTAAAGAAAGACATTTTCCAAGCCATTCTGCAATCGACAATCCAGTCACCACTTTCTCCACCAATCGCATCTCCAAACTCCCATCAGTGGTGGGGGCTGCGGCGCTGCGTAGAATTCTAGCCTGTTCCTGTAACAAAACAAATACTCTTCGGAACACCGGTCGAATCTCCTACCAGTAAAATTAAGTAGCCCAGGTTTATCCTCGCTTGGAAAAAAGCTGTCTTACTGCGGTATCAAAAGCACATGAAACAATTGTACCAACGCCTCACTCCAAAGGCTGAGATGAGACCAACGGGCTATTTCATAATTTTCTTCACCGTTCCTTTTCCTGGAAGGGGTCAGGCTTCTTTTCACCACGTAAAACTACCCGTTCCTTTGACCATCTTCACACCGAGATACCCAAACGACCTGCCTGAAACTCTAAGCCATCCAGAATCAGTGGTGCTACCATTGACAAATACCACCCAAACAGGGAATTCACGCGAGCAGGGATACTTACAGAATCAACCCAGAAACCAGCCTAAGAGACAAACCGTTTATCTACTACTCGCTCACATCTTCTCTTCTTGGCAACAAGTATCCTCAACTGCGTTACACAACGGAAAATTTGAATACCTTGTGTTACGTCCGGTGGTGCAGAATGAGCACCCCACACATCAGCCTTATTTGCAGGAGTATGATCACAGTATCCGTGGTCGTCTCGGACGCCAATTGATTCATCGTCTTGATCTTTGTGTTTGATGTATGTGTTATCAAGACGAGTTGGGTCATATTCATAGGGATAAAGTGTCTTTCCTCTCTCTCTCTCTTGTCAGACATGCGCTTTACACATAGGGAAGATGGAATTGGGAAGGAAGCAAATTATGATCGGAGGATGAACTCACCATAACGCCAAGCCCTCGTTAGTAAGTGGATTGCCATCCTCCCAGTCTGCTAGTTCGAATCGTGTGATAGGCATCTTCTCTATCCCATCATCAATGTCGCAACCGTAACAAGCATACTGTGAAGTATCAAAACAATTCCCGCGAACAAACAACTTAGAAGATAAAAATAAAGATTTTCTTCATAAAACATATACTCTACTCTAGCGTCACAAAGTAGCCAGTTCCCACAGTAGATCCCTACATCACGTCAGTCCTACTTCGCTTCGCTTAAGGCTAAGCGAGATTTTCCAACTACGAGATCTCAGTGCTTATGTATAAATTACAGGCAGAGTCTCATTGATTTAATATGTGTATAAAAATCTACGGGCTTTAATCCATGTTCTTAGGAGGAAACCTGCTCTAGCATGTATTACGTGTTATAAGTATATTAGCTCATACAGTAGTATAACATCATCTCAAAGCATCTCTCTATTTCTAAAAATTGTAGTATTAACTTAGATACTACTTACTATCCCTTCACGCAGGCCACATATACCAACAAATCCCTCTTACATTCTCGAGTCTCGACAAAAACCCCATTCTATAGAACTTTAACTTTACAAAGGACATCCTCTTGAGAGGTGGCCTCCACACTCCTCCAACCAGTCTCAAAGCTATCTAGCACGCTCTGAGAATTCTATTGTCTCCCCCCCTCATGCCCTCGCAACCAGGAGGGAAAAGTTGAGAAGCAAGTTCAACCGAAAAACTGGCGACACCGTCTCTTCCTTCAGATACATCACACAAATTTTACTTCTCATCTCCATCTACAGAGACCTACTCCCTCAAAACGTCCCTTATTACGAAAAAAAAAAAGAAAATCCTAGAGACAACATATGCATACACTATCCATCAAGACTTCCTATCTCTTACCACTTCGCACAGGGTGGGTTTTGATTCTCATGGGCTCGGCTCACCTCCCCTTTCATACCCTTTCAAGTCGTGCAAGTTTTAACCTTGTGTTCCGGGATCGCCTGTGCGAGGTGAGCTTTTTGTATACTAAGGAACACGTACTACCTACCGACGCAACGCATCTCACCTCGTTTAACAGATCACGGGGAGTTACTAAAAGGTGTAGGGAAGGGTTTTGTATATGAAGGTGAAGAATAGCTTGGTCTTGTACGGTAAGACTTATACACCAAGATCAAGGGACGTGATGGAAAGGTTTAGTTTTCGGGTTAACTAACAATAGGTAAGTAGAAAGCTGATGTTATACTGCAACAAGATTATATTCGTTACAACCTCAGCTAGCTGGCTGGCTTTACATCAATGACTCCCAGTACCCTGGGACTCGGTAAGAAACAACCAAAACTTTACCATTACGTATCATCATTAAAACTCCAGATATATATCCATACAATGAATACCATCAATATACAAACCTCATCCAAGCCCAGCACCTATATCCACATAACACCATTCATTACCAATCCCAATCCCAATTCAATCCAGATCCCCACCCCCCATCCACCCCCACCCAAAAAAAACCCACTCAAGGCTTCCACCTAAAAGCCGGATGATGATAATCCAAATCCTGAATCTGCGCCGGCGTCAAGCCCGCCAACTCACTATCCACATCCCTCTTCTCCCTTTTGCGATTATCCATCTTCATCCAGAACAACAACGCAATAGCCGTGAGGAGCACCGTGCAAGACGTGGCGAGATTGAGGCCGTTGCCGATGGGGTAATTGGGTCCGTCGTTGGGGAGGAAGGACCAGGTGGAGATGAGCCCGCCGATGTTGCCGAACATGACGACGGTGCCGATGGCGGAGCTGCGCGCCGTGTCGGAGACGACGTTGGCGGAGACTTGGGCGTTGCAGATGGCGCCGAAGGAGTAGGCTCCTGAGGCGATGAGGACTTTGGGGGTGTTAGTTTGGGGGTTTGTGAAGGATGAGATATGTTTCAAGCTGGCTCTCAATATGACGGGGATGTAATGGAGAGGGAAGTATGGAATGCTTGTGAAGGAACAATCCAACTTACAGGTAGCCCCGTACCGGGTCATAGGAGCATCGCTGGCCAAGAACATAATATATCCAATTATCATCAAAGGCGCACTGACGATAAGAAAGATATTACGCTTATCCATCTTCGAACTCAAAAACGGGAAGAGCAATGTGAAAAATCCCCCGACTATGTAGGGAGGAACCGTATGAAGTTGTTGCTGAACAACAGTCTCACGGGGATAAATCGTTCTGACAATCGTGGGCGTGAAGAATGCAAGTCCTTGGACAGTAATATTATCCAGCAAGAAGATAAAGGATGTAGCAAGGGTAACTGGCGAGAAGATGCCTTTGAGTGTTTTGGCTTTGTCGAACTTATCCAAGACTTCGGTTGTTCCTACTCGCTCGATCTTTAAGCGTGCGACTGCCATCTCTTTTTCCGCTTGAGAGAGCCATTTCGCTGTTGCCGGTCGATCTGTAAGAGTGAAGAAGGAGATCACTGCAAGGCCGGTGGTGATGATCCCTTCGATGGCGAATAGCATACGCCAGGTGTGAAGACCACCGAAATGGGGGAGCTTGAAGATTCCAGAGGCAAGAAGACCCCCGAATGCGCCGGCAAGAGGTGCCATGACGACCTGCAAGATGTTAGCACGTAATTTCTTGTTCAAAATCGAGCTTGAAGAGGGGTGGTCGATTTCCACCTTAGCAATCGACATGTGAAGGAAGCCTTGAGCACCTACATATAAAGATAATCTGAACGCCAACTCCCTTCTGGTGTACCATCTCGACATATAGTACGCAATTCCTGGTAGCATTCCCGCTTCAAAAACACCAAGGAGAAAGCGCACTCCAGAGATCTGATGGATGTTGTGAACAAAAGCTGTGCAAACCGAAATAATTCCAAATCCTAGAGATATAGCAGGTAGATACCATCCGGGTCCAATCCACTTGCAGGCCATGTTCGAAGGAATCTCGAAAAGAATATATGATATGTAGAAGATGGATAAGATCTTGTTGTAATCATCACCCTTGAGCCCCAAGTCCCTTTCGAGGTTATTGAGTCTGGCGTTACCTGTGGATTCGTCAGAAGCTATACGAGTAGTGAGGAGTATATCTATTTACCGATATTCGCTCGATCGATGAAGCAAAAAAGATATAACAGGGCGACTGTTGGAACAACGTAGAAATCGATTTTTCGTGTAAGTTTCCTTTCGGCTATGGGATCGATGTGCACGAGTGCAGCTCCATATCTGTAAATTGTCAAAAATCCATCCACTAATGAGGAGCAGAATGAACAAACCGATCAGTAGCTGCATGTCCATCATCTGCTGCATCGTGGGCCGTCTGCTCTGCTTTCTTTTCAAATTGGTTTACTCCATCGTCACTCTTATCAGAATTTGGAACGATGCTTTCGGCTCTTTTCTCCTCGGCGCCATAGTCAGCGCTCGCCATCTTTGCAAAAATCGACTTTTGAAGAAGACACACGATAGATGCAACTTCTCAGTCAAAGATTGTGCTTCTCAATTTCGGATGGGGGGGCATAGGAACTCTTTTAAAAGGATCTGTATTAGAGACTCAGGGTCTTTGTGGCTAGACACATCCGCTGGCTCCCGCTTAATGAATCGTGGAGAAATGCGGGGGAGGGAAGTCCAAAGCCCAACACTGAAGGGGCAACGGCTGTCCTTGACGGCTCTTCCCAGGACCACTAATACCAGGCTTATCTTGTCCACCTTCTCTAAAAAGCTTCCCCGGACCAATGATGCATCGTGATCTCCAAGGGATGCCAGAGGGGGTTAGAGAAACGCGTAGAGGTGCCAATTTTATTTGCAGGGTATAGGTCACACTGCAGTCGCCTAGTCGGCTAGGGTAGTATCAGCATGGCTCAATCCATTTTGGTGCATCGTTCCGTCCACAACCTTCCCTGAAAATCCCCGGTTGAGTGCCATTGGGGGAGGAGAGCCGATGAAATGTCCACCTGGGAAGTGAGCTTGGAAGGCGTTGAAGAATGTACAGTACTAACGATTAAGTCTGAGCCACTTTTTACACCAAAACTCGGCATAATCCCCTGACTAGAAAACATAAAAGATGACTAACAAATGTAAAATCCTTTATAAAACCTCTTTATCTTAACGTTTCCGTACTTTCTACCTCTTCCAATTTTGTTAGGTAATATAAGGTATTATATTAAAAGCATATAAAGTTATCCATTTCTAGAAAAGTCGTATTTTACACTAAATTCAGCCTAAACTCGGTATAAAAATTAGTCTGAAAGATCACGATATATTTGAATAAAGACCTAACATATAGCTTAATACACCTATATAAAACTACTAAAAAGGTACTTAGCTACAAGCCCCTCAAAGGAATAACAGTTTTACTTTAAGTCTATACGGAGTATACTTATAAGCAAATAAGAAACCAGGTAAATCGACGATTTTTAGTGGGGTTCGGCTAAATGGCTCAGACTTAATCGCACCGACTGTAACGAGGAGTCCAAATGAGTTTCCAGGGGGTACCAGTACGTCCACTTTCGCCGCGGCAGAGCTTTCATCCGAATAATGCCCCATTCCCGTGACCTAAGCTTTTCGTCTCTCGAGCTCAAGGAAGAGAAAAGCATAAGGAGAAAATAAGAATGGACAAGTCCGACTGTCGATCAACTCGACGATCTCAAGATAAGATCTTGTGTAAAGTTAAAAGAAAAACAGGAATCTTGAGCTAAGTAAGTGTATAAGTAAGCCCTTAGAATGGATAACTAAGCTTTGTAATAGACTTCTTTCTTACTTCAAGAATTCTCTTCTGATGAAATAAGAGTAAGTAAGAATGCTAAGAGAAAAGGGTGATCTTGTTAGTAAAGAGTTAAAAGCTACCTACAGTAGTTCCTCTAATTCTAGAACCTATTTGTTTCTACTCGTACCTACATTCTTCCTATCGTACTTTAGTATATTTCTAAACTCTTTATACTACTGAAAGTAGGGAAATGATTACAAGACCGTATTATTATAGGTCCTGAAAAAAGTAGATTATTATGCTTATAAGAAATATAGTTCAATTAATCCGGTGTGAGACAGCGAAAGGTTGTGTGTCTTGGCCTATACTGTCTTCTTTTGTTGAGGTTTGAGGTTTGAACTATAGAATATCCTTTAGATATGTATTGACCGAGGGCAAGATGGATATTCTGGTAGAGCAAAACGATAATTGCTTGCCCACAATCTTCTATGCACAACGAAAAGAAGAAGAAAAAAACGAATTCAGACGATCGTCAATAGGTAACGTTGCATAATCTCATAATGTCGTGTCAGTCGTGTAATCTATATAGGATCATCAGTGTAAGGAGGCGGCGCTCCATCATCCGCCAATCTCGGAGCTTCTTCAAGCAATCTTCTCTGCTCCTCAAGCTTCACAACCCATAAAGCCGAGCCACATGCTGATGTCAAAAGGAAGAACATGGAGAAGACAGGAACAAGCTGCAGAAGCAAGGCCATTGTCCCAAACCTGGATTTTCGTCAGCATTTCCCCAGATATAGCGATCCGTAGAGGGAGTGTACCAAGTATATTTCCATTTCCTTTTCGCTATCTCTTTATTCCTTTCTTTTTTGGTCAGTCCTCGCAACTTGAACCACCTCCAGTGATGTAGAGGGCCTGCTCTCGCGCCCGTGAGAACCAGGAAGAACGGCACGCCAATTACAGGTATCAAGTTGAGTGGGAGGAAGAGTATAAACTCTGCGATCTGGCGGAAGGAGAAGGGCGAGTAGACGGCAGACGTGGTGGGTTTCCCGAGCATTTTCACAGCCGTGGGCGCATCGTGGTGGAGGCAGCGTGAGAACGAATTAATCACTTAATCAATTAGTAATCAACTAAATCATGATTAAATTGATTTGATTTAGATTAGGAACTTTAGTTGATTAAATAGATTAAGAGGCGTTTATTTAATCGATTTAATTAGATTAATAGTATATTTTAAAGTACTAATAATATACTTATAGAAGCCTTTAAAAGGCTAATAAAGAGGTTAATAAAAGGAACGATATAATGTCTATATAATTAAGGAACGTTCCTAAGCTATAGGAACATTCCTAATTAATATAGAATGTTTTAATACTAATAGGAATACTTTTACATTTCTTATCTAAGAACGTTCCTATAGACTAGAAATGTAAATAAATTATATTATAGTACATTCTTTAGTATAGAGCTACGCCGAGACTCATTCCTACTCTATAGGAACGTTCNGGAGGAGTCTGGAGGGGGAGACGAGGTCGATTTGACCTTCGCGGATTAAGGTGGCCTGAAACATAAGTCAACAAGAGTTTTTAACACAGGCACCTGTAGGAAAGTAGATAAGAGAGCGGCGGTGACCAACGTCGAAAACATCCACCAAAGTCTCGTCAACCAGGAATCCCTCAAAGAGCAAAGCGATCAAGAGGTTGCCCTCCCCCAAGACGAGAAATACGGCACTGACCCATGCCGTAGGGCCATGGAATATGAGTAAGAAAGCCGCCTGAGGCAAGTATGTAAAGGTAAATAAGAGGGCGAGGACAACGATGGAGAGGATGGTCAAAGGTATCAACCGTCGACCGAAGAGAGGCCAGTACTCTCGTTTGGTACAAAAGTACAATATCCCCTTGAAGGGATAGAGAAAAGAAGCGCTGACAACATTTCTGATGGGATCGAGAGCTGCTGCATTTAGGTTCGGAGGCATCGTGACATAAAAATTTGCGGTGTACCAGAACTGCATACAGTAGTGATGGTTTGGTGCTGAATGAAGCCCAGAGCACGTTGCGTCACTGTACAGCCCTGGGCGCTCGATGCTAGCTCCCGGACTCCGCCCGTGAAGCCCAAGACCCCACGGGTCTGCACGTCCCTTCTTCCCGCCCCCACGCGGATGGGAAAAGGAGACGCGATAACCGGGTAGAAAATTTATCCCTTGGTACGAGGTGGATAAGTTATCATTTCGATAATTACAAACACCCAACTCAGTTTTGTTGCCCTAATATCCAAAGCAACTCGAGTGATTAACCTCGCAGTGGACAAGAAAAGTGATAGGGAATCTTTTCGCTATTAGCGTAAGTCAATCTCAATAATAAAATTGTTGTAAATATTCTAGAATTCCAAGTTATTTAATTACTTTAATTACTCTAACTGAGTGAAATAGATGGAATGGTTCAATCAAGTTACGGTAATAGAAGGTGAATGTCTGGCACTTTTCTCGTTCAATAGGAGTCAAACTTGTAGTCATTACTTCAAACCAGTCTAAAAAGGCTGAGCAAAAAAGGGGCTAACAGGAATGACCGACCTTTCCACTACCAATCTTGTCTGTACACAACATTGGCCCTTTGGAACATCGCAATCAATGGCCATTCTTGAATATGGCTCAGTGTGTACCATTTTCCTGAATCTGGGAGAGGACGCTCATCTAGTCTTTGCGAGTAAGATTACGTAATGTAACAAATGTTAACATTATCAGGACGTCAAATCAACCACAAATTATTCGTCTCTTCGACGAACAATCTCCAAACAGATACGGGACGAAGCGCTTGACTATGTTCTACATGTACACATGATAGGTGTCAACTTGGTGTATTTAGTTAGATACTTATCCAGGAGGTGGCTCTATATCAAGTCACTCAAAACCTGAGCACTGAAATTTTGGTTATTTCCAACATCGCGGACTGGACCAAGTACCCATCCATGTTCGTGCAGAATCAAAGAGGTTCTCCATGATAAGAGCAACATCTGATCCTTCGGATGATGTCCTGTACCACAAGGTTGGTAGATAACCGACTCTTTATAAAGACCGTGGCTAATGATAGAACAGGGTAGAAAGTCTCAACTCCCTGCTATTGGAAAAAGGCTCCAATTGTCGTAGGATGAGCAATTTCACTCGAAGGTTATGCTAGGCCTTGAGAGAGGGGAGAGTCTTCTTGAAATGAAGAAAAGAATTCATCCGGTAGATAGCACAAGTCACGATGGCTACACCCCGTCGTACTTGTACTGCATCTCCAAAGACGGTTTGTGAACAACCGTCATTTCCCTCCTTGTCACATATCATTCCACATGTACTCGGCCGTTCAAATTCCCAAACTTATCCCCTAGTAACTGAGCTGAAACGCTTGGTGGCTGGAGGGAAGTACGAAAGTTCCTGATATGCGGGCATCCGAGCAAGTTTGATCTCGCTTGTTCAAGAAGAAGCCTACAACCATAACTGGGCACAAATCATCCTTCAATCTCTGTTTTGCTTGCCTGCGGTCTGTCGTATGCGACTTGTCAACTGGTACATGAGGAAGATTCAGAGAGGGATTCGTGGTGAAGAAGGAGCTGTAGAGCTGCACTTACCTCGACCTTTACAGAATGCCGGCTAATGCCATTTGGGTACGGGTACCTGCGCAGGTAGCGATTTAAGGTGCAGATGCAAGGCTTGACGTGGATGGTGAAGGCGAGAAGATTGCGGTGAGTGCGATTGCGAGTGCGAGTGTGAGTGTAAGTGAGGGTAATAGTGATGGTCGCTCCTTCCATTTCGTTTGTCGGCCGCCTCAGCTTCTCGCTTCAACTTCCCGATCTACGGTCTACCGCGAAAATGAAGCTGCTGCTCCCAGTGGAGGGTGACGTCGACGTCAACAAACGAAATGACCCGCCCGCGTCCGCGTCTCAAGTAATTTATCTTCTTTTCCCTCTCATCTCCCTTTTACATCCACCCACCACCTCCTCAACCACCTTCAACCACCTCTCTACGTACCCTCGTTTCTTTCTTTTCCTCACTCATACGCTCATTTGAATATCCAATTCCAATTCCACACGATCTCCTTGAAAGTATCCTCCTGCCCGTTTCCTTTGACCACATTCGTTAGATCCCCCCAATTTGAAGATCGAGGCACTTTCCATCTTCCCCCAAAAACCGTGTCCACGTACTTCACCATGCGCTTGACATCCTTCACAGTTGCGGCTATCGTTGCCCATGCGGTTGCCGCTCCCGCGCCGTCATCGTAAGTCAACATTTGTCTTCCATTGAGTCTGAGATCTAACTTGAATCAGTGTTGATTGCGCTGCTGCTCCCAGCATCACCACGATCTACTTGTCGTCGGAGCCATCAACCATCACCATACACGACACGCCAACCAACACGGTCTATGTATCTGGTGCTCAACAGCCGGCCTCAGAGTACCATGCCCATCAACCTTCTTCGTATATTGCAAGCTCAGAGGATGTCACCTCCTATCTGACTGATGCTGTGACCTTGACGGTCGAGCCTGTTCCTCACACCTCTACAGACCCCCAAGGACATACAGTTGTATCTTCAGGAGAAACCACAATCTATATCACGCAACATGTTACAGTCACTGGTACCCTTTCTGCTGTAGGCTCTGCACTCTCCACTGCAACTGCTCCAAGCTTTACCTTGACTGCACCTGGAGGATGGAACGGAACCGCTGGACCTTATCACTCTGGACCTACCGCATCATCTGGTGCTCAATCCAATTATACCTTCACGGCAAAACTAGCCACTCCAACTAGCTTCGCTGCCCAGGATGGATTTGGTGGTGGCTCAGTTGATCCTAGCATTGTGACAAGCCAGCCGACTATTGATGTCTACTCCAGTGTTCCAGTCGTTCCATTGCCTACATTGGCTGCCCAGTCCGGCTTCAATGCACTTACAACTTCAAGTTCACTCTACTCGAATACCACCTTTACTGATCCTCAAGCAACTACTTCGTACAGTCTCCACTATTACTCGACCCTTCCGGCAGTTTCGGGTTCTACCACGTCAAAGGCATCGCTGACCTTGCCTCTATTGAACTCTACTACTGTTTTGCCAAGCAGTAGCTCCTTCGTCACCAGTGTCTCGAGCTCCGGAACAGCCAGTCATGCCAACTCGACGGCGACAGTGTCTGGCTCAAACTACCCGGACTCTACCACTGTGGCACCTACGATCATTCCCACTTCAACTGCACAGCCAACAGCCCAAAACTCGACTTCTGTAACTTCTCTCAATCAAACTTCTACATCGGCATCCTCTGCTCCCTCCTCATTAGCCACTGCCTGCGGTGAGATTGGGGACTTCGGTCTGAACGTGAGTCTAAATCCTTCATATTCTATACACAGTACTGATAACCTCTAGTTCGACGATATCCCACCTCTTTCTGTAGGAGATGAAGACCCAAATACAGTGACTCCACAACCTGTATTCAGTCCTTATCACCAATTCGACTGGTCTAATGGATTTGAGGTTGTCCCGCCTCCAACCGACCCTTATCTTCCATCTTCTCCACCACAGCTCACAATGTTTGTACCAAACTTTACTCAAAACTTTTCAAGCCCTAGCACGGGTCCAAATGCCGCTGATATGGGATGGGCTGGTGATATTGCGAATGGTGATCATGATCGAACTGGATGTTTCAGATTCAATTTCTACGGCGCTTCCGTCGGTTGCGACTCTCGAGGTCCTGACTGTGTTTTCAAGTTTACTGGCCTTCGCTACGATTCCGTCACAGGGGCGAATAAACAAGTAGCACAGGAGATTTCAAGAGTTTCTGCCTGTCCAGCTCTAGAAAATTGTTCATTGGTTCCAATTACCCTCAGCCGTGCATTCAAGGATCTTACTGTCATCCGTATTAGCCTTACCGTTGGCGGTCGACCTAAAATCTGGTTTATGGATGATCTTCGTATGGGCTGGTCCGATAATTCCTGTGCGACTGGAGTCTGCCGTCGGGATGCTCATCTTCGCAAGCGTCAGCTTTCTAAAGAATGAGAAATTTGGCCCTGGAAGTTCTGTGCTTGGACTTTACTACCACAGATATGCTCCGTCATGTACCAATATAGGATTTTGGCTTCAGTCGGCATTTCTGCTGGTTTGAAAGCCGTAGCATTTGATGAATGAATTCTGCCGGACAAGGGTTATGTTTTCGGTTCTTTTTTGATTTGCTTTGACCTTTTAAGAGCAGACGAGCTTGCCGTCGCTTCACGATCGTATAATGGACATGGCTTGATGATGGGATGGGATGAAGATGATGCGAAACCTGGTGCCATACCTTGGTATGACTTTTAGATGAAATTGAAAAACTTCGATATACCCTAGGCTGCAGCTCAAGCTCTTGATGACTATGAAACGGTGAATCGAAGTGACCTATATCCTGTAGCCTAGTCTTTCGTTGTTCATTGACTTTTTGTATCTACCTTGTTGGTAGGAGATTTGAAATCGGCCGTTCTTACCTATACATTCCTCGCTTTCTTTGGTCCGTAAGAATTAGTCCCGATCGCGAAACCACTACTTTTACATCGCTTAATTTCCGCTCTTGCTATCGCCAACGTTCTTTTATAAGTCTCACATAAACTCACGTTTCCCTTCTCTCTCCCGAACAGAATTACAAATGCCGAACCATGTAATAAACACTTCAAGTCTGAAACTTTTACATTTGCTACCATGAACAAATATTGGTATCATTCTTAGGCCCTTTGAAGACCGTTGCCTGATATAGTGTTTAGTCGTAACGAAGACTATATAACTTGGAAAACATAAAGCTTAACATTTGTTTCTAAAATTGTAAGGATTAACTTAAAGTAAAGTCAAAATGAGTAGTATAAGGGAATACCAATATAAGAATTAATAAGAACGTCTTTTATTATAAATGTCGACAAGTTACTCATTAGGTAATATTACAGTATTAATCTAAGTCGTTCCAACGGACTACGATTGTTTTCTGCGGCGCTGTACTGTACTGTACCATCCTACTTGCCCTCATTATACGTACGCATGTGGTCTTTCAGTTTATCCCGTCTTTTGAAGTTCTTACTGCCTCCTATGGAGTACTTGCACCAGCTATGGGGGCAATGAAAGCGGTCTCCCAACTCATGCTCGGTTCTCCTGTGTCGAACCAAGTCTTTCTTGTGGCGGAACTTTTGCGTGCAATGCGGGAAATGGCATTGTAATGGATCGACATGGGTTAAGATGGGACGTCTGTCAAACTGTGTCAGTGTCTTGTATAGTGGAGATGAATTTCAGTGGGAGGATATATACCTCGGCTGTGGGGAGTTGGGCGGTGGAGGTGGACCTTCAGCGTGTGTAAAAGGGTCTTCTTGTTGCTGTTGTATACTTGCAACTTGTGTTTGGAACGAGTTGTTTTCCTCGAAACTTGATGTAAAGATAGTGTTGCTTGATGGATATGGATCTGGAAAACTTCCCTCATGAGTCCGAAAAGAATTCTTGTCCTCAGAGGTTGTTGAGGTAATGGGAGTATCGAGGGAAGTCTCTTGTGCGTGGTTCTGGTTCGATCCTCGAACTACCGAGGTGTTGTCTGAGGCTGGAGAGGCATACCTCAGATCCAGATAACGTGGATCGACGTAGCCAAGATAAATGTGATTCTGATTATGCGAACACTCGTTACTGTCTCTCGAAATGAGCTGGGTCCGGCCTCACTTGAAGGCTTTCCTCCTAGATCTCCGCAGAGGAAAGCCTTGGCTCGAGTGAGCGAGGGAAATAGGTGGGCGACTGTAAGCCCAGAGAAAATGGGATTAAGAGAGTGTGTAGTATATGACACCCTGATAGGGTACATGTGCAGTGAAAGGAAAGGAGGAGAGGAAGAAAGTGGTTCTGCGTTTGGGTCCTTATCTGACGGTCAGAAAATAAGCGAGAGCCCATCTCTAGCTTGCAGTCCAGGAAGCAGGGAGCATTGTTGCATGTTCTTGATGATTGGAAGCCCTGATTTTAGCGTGATGTACGTAAGAGTTTACCTCGCTTAGACTGGCTGCACAACAAAGCGGCACCAAACCTCTCTGATTTTGCCGACTTGGAAGAACAACAAAGTACTATATGAACCATGGACATTTCGCAATAGTGTAAAAAAGATTTCCTCGATCTAGCGATATAGTTCGATCACTTGCGATAATATATCAGCTTGAATGATGGGGGTTAGAGTAACGGTAGGCAAACAAGGCGACCAGTGCTACATGGGCCTACCGTAGAACTAGCTGTGCATGGGGCTAAAATCAGGGCCTCCAATGAATTCATAGGATACACAAACAGAGAATGGGCGAGAGAGCAACGAGACGTATAGACCCGAAATCAAAATCGCTCACCGTATTTGTGTCAAGTTATATGGATAGGCTTTCCCCAGTGCTTCCCTCAAAACTTTCCAAAACTTTCCAAAACGACCCTGTGGGTGAAATTTCACTGAAAGGACCAGCTACTCGTATTGTTCAATTAACTCAACATGGCAGAAATCTTTTGCTGCACTCAAATCCGTCCTTTTCGCCCTAGGACTCTCGATCACGAATTGAAGTTCACAGATTTCAGAAAGTGGGAAGGTCAGATCTCAGGAATGACCAAAGACATCACCGCTGTCAACCCGTCAGCCCTTCTTTCCGAATCCTCTGCATATACTGTGCAAGTGGTACGCCAAGTGAACTATGGGCCAGTGAAATGGAAGCGATACTTTGCTGCCGACAAGACAGATGAGGGTGGTGATGCCTACAAGGAGGTTGTCGAAATGGATCTCATCGAGGCGAACTACGAGAAACTTAATACGTACGTCTTTTCGTCTGCTCATTTCTCATGACTTCATTGCTTGTGCTCTTTGTAACCTTTGGTGCTTGCTCAAGTTCCATACTGACATTCTGCTTTAATCTACAAGGTACAAGAACTTCAAATGTGCAATCCATGATCTATTTTTCGAACTCAACATATACAAGAAGAATCCAATCAATAAACATCATTGGCGTGCCAACATTGCCAGGCCTGCGGGTGCTATCGACTTGCATCCTAGTAGCCCTGGCCCCTCGACTACCAGCAATACCCTTCTCACTCCGTTTAGCGAGGAGAAGAAGAATGAAATTACCAACAAAAACGAGGAGGACGAAAAGGAGCACAGGATTGGTGAGAAGGAAGGTGTTGATGAGAAAGATGATGAAGCCAATGAGAAGATTGTTGGTCAAAAGAAGGACTTCGTTGGCTCTGACCCGCAAGTTCCAACTGAAGGTTCGCCTGCTCCAAAGAAGGAGATTATCTCTTTTCGGGGAGATTTCGAAAGAACTATCGAGCATTTGTCAGAGGATGATTTTGATGATGATCCTTATGATAATGACGACTATGACGACGGCGAAGATGGTGGACAAGACTTCGCGGCTTGTAGTTTGGAGGATTGCGGATATTGCGGAAAGTGTATGTACTGATGCTGTGAACTGTGAGAAGGGGGAGCTTTAAGTGGCTCTGAAGAGGCTTGGTTTTCTTTATGAGTTCGTGTTCTTCTCTTGGTGCTATCTTTTCTTATGGGAATTGAACTACTGGTGTGTCGCTTGGATTCGAGGTCTATCAAAATACAGAACTGATCAGCATAATCTAAAAATAGCTATTTGCTTATCACTTTTGTGCCCGTTCCGAGCTTCTCCCTCTATACTTACTGGTGCTTACATCGCTCTCGCTTAATTAGCGAGCCCTGAACAAACAAAAACCATACACTTAATCAGCTACAACCCCCAAGCCATTCGATAAGCCCGCATATCCAAAATACAGAAAGGAATGAAGTTTTCTAACTCAGGGCGTCAAGTGAAACCCTTAAAAGCTCAATTCATCTACTTTTCAACCTTGCCATTCCCAAATTCTCCAGCTTTAGTATAATTCTTCGGGCACTCTTTGCTTTTAGCGCAGCTGAATGAAAACTTGTGAGATTTACCATGGAATTATTTGTTCAATTCACTAAATAAAGGTAATTTTTGCCCCTCGCTTTACCATGTGGATATTCCCCACATTCTACACAGTCAAGCAGGAAGTCCACAACTCAATAAAGAAAACAAAGAAGTTTCCATCATCCAGTACCCTCAAAACGAAACGACGACTCTCCCTAGATAGCAAGCTTAGTGTAACAACCGCGATATCTCCACACGATAAGTAAAAGAAAAACAACTCTCCCCTCCCCTCAGCAGCCACGATGAACAAACTTCACCAAGCTACCACGACATCCAATCCGCACATTTCATTACCACGGGGAGGTCCAGGAAAGCATTGATTCCAGTCAAGACAACGCTCTGACTTAGCTCTTCCGCTTCGGTCCAATCCAGTTGAAGCGTTTCCAATATCTATCTCCGCGAGATATTATAGTCCTTGCTTCCACAGACGCGCCGACCCGTTGGCGTATTAGAGAGGTTCTTTCTAATCAGAATCCCCTATCAGATCCCGACAAGTCGATTTCAGTCTAGGATTTGCGTCTGTGACTATATCATCTTGAAGAAATATGCGACTGTGAAGCGGGACATGGTATACTATATGCTACCGGTATAGTTTAATTCACCCCCTTCGCAGTGATAACCTTAAGTAACACCCCTCACACCCAGTCGTCTGGGTACATGTCTGAGTAACTTAATGGTAACATTAGTGAGAGCTTTACTTAAAGATTGACTAGTCAAACCGCAAAAAACTCAGTTCGTCTGGTTTATTGTCCTAGACCGCCTTCTTTGAGGGTGTGGATTTTTTNCTCTTATATCATTCGTTAATTTAACACGTACCGTTATCAAATTTGCAAATCATCCGATGAATCACAACTAAGATAGCGTTATTCTGGTCAAACACGAGTCGGCATATTGAGATGAATTTATGAAGTTATATAGCTATTATTGTATTCTAAATGGATAGGTGATTAGAAGAAAGACAAAAGGAACGTGAAAGCTTAGCGAGCTAAGAAGGTCCATTTAAACTTTACTTAAGGAGCTATTAATAGATTAAGGGGGATTAATACGCGTGCTTATAGGTTTAAAAATATAACATAAGTAAGCTGAAGGATAAAAAGAACTAAAACCTGCCCTATGAATATTGCTGGCTAAAGCGCCTTTCCCCCACCTCTAATTTCTAATAATACCCCTATCGTAATAAAGTGGGTCAATACTCTTCACCAACTGTCGAAAGTACAAAATCCCGGGACAAGAAAATTAATCCTAGCACGCCTGGGTTGATAACAGATAAAAAGTAACAATTGTGCTTATATATTTGCAGTAACTATTTTGGTTATGCGACGCTTTTAGAATACAATAGCGTTGTCATAACATGGGTGTGTGTAGAGTAACGACCACTCTCCTTATTGTTTGTTTACGAGTAATATGACTAGTAAATTGACGAAAGGAATACAAGTAGAATATGACGTTAACAACAAGTGATAAAATCAAATATTCATTCTTTTCGTTTTCAATTGGCAGCCCTTCAAGTTACCTGAGTGAATAATGATTTTGTGGAGAATTAGGTTTATGTTGTGCCAAGCTTTGGCGTTTGTTGACATGCCACCCAGACCGCGACCTCGATGTGAACAAGGTTCTTCGACAACCCAACACGAATGCAAGTGGCTCGACGACAACCAGATTTTGGCGGTGGACATTTCTTTAGGTTCTCTTTTTGATTATTTGTTTTTCTCGCGATTCATCGGTAGTGTTCATAATGTCTGTTCGAGGTAAATTTCTCCCGCGTCAAGCCTGATCGAAAATCTCCTCGCTGACAACGATACCAGTGGTTGCACGCCTTCGTCCTTTGCTCGACAAGGAGCTAGACAAAGATATAATTGTTACTACCGAAGGAACCCAAGATGGCAAATCTACAAATATGGTGCGAATACCGAATCCCAAGAACGAGGCGGAGGAATTCAGTTTCGCGTTCAACGGAGTCTATAACATGGGGACAACACAAGAAGAGCTGTTTACAAACGAAGGTCCGATATATCTCTCGCACCAGTGCAATTGGACATATGCTGATGGGTCTCAGTCGCGCCGACACTCAAGTCGCTCTTCCAAGGCTTGGACGTGACCATATTTGCTTATGGTGTCACAGGGACAGGCAAGACGCACACAATGGCAAGTGTTTCTCATTGAAAAGTCAATAGGAACAGCAATGCTAACTTGGAGGCTCTTCTATAGAGGGGTGGAACGAAACTCGCTGACAGGGGTGTTATTCCCCGTTTGTTGAGTGGAATTTATCGCCGAGGACGAAAAGTTGCAAAGGATTCCGGAGGAGAAACAAGCGTATCCATTACCCTTTCGTATTACGAGATTTACAACGATAAGGTTTACGACCTTTTTGAAACACCGGAAAAACGGTCCTTGGCTGGATTGCCTCTGCGAGAGAAGAATGGGAAGACGATTGTGGTGGGGCTTTCTGAAAGAGCTTGCGATGACCTGAAGGAATTTGAGAAACTATATATCGAAGCCAACAATAATCGGTCGACGGCCGGCACCAAACTCAACGCTGAATCGAGTCGAAGCCACGCTATTTTAATGGTAAAGTTGTACCAGAAGAATGGAGACGGAACGTTGGTAAGTACGGCATCCGCAATAGACTTGGCAGGTTCCGAGGATAATCGACGCACCGAAAATGGGAAAGAGAGAATGGTCGAGTCTGCAAGCATAAATAAATCGCTATTCGTGTTGAGTTCTTGTATAGACGCCATCGGACGTGGAGACAAGAGGATACCATACAGAGAATCGAAGATGACGAGGATCTTGAGTTTGGGCCAAAACAACGGAATTACAATTATGATACTGAATCTTGCACCGTTGAGATCATATCATCTGGACACACTCTCAAGTCTAAATGTCAGCTCGCGCGCAAAACGAATCGAAGTCAGAGAAATTGAGAATGAGATAGTCTTCACTCAACCTCCAAGGAAAACTGCACCGGGTGGTGCCACTCTACAACAACGACAACCATTACGACCTCTAGCAAACGCCCACAACACTCACCCTAGCGCAGGAGCACAAAAGGGCGACAAGCCAGCAAAGGCATTCTCAGTGTATACCGATAGTAATAAGGCGAAGGCCGTTCCACGGAATGCGAATACTACTACCAACGCAATACGGAAAACAAATCCTGGACAAAAGAGACCGTCCGATGCAACCGGAAATTCTCGTCCAACAAAACTGGCCCGACCTACCGTCACGAAATCTGCGGCCGAGTTGTCTGCGGAAAAGATCGAGGCATTGATTGAACGAAAAGTATCAGAAGCACTAGCCAATCGTGCATTGGAACAACCATCTGGAAAGCCCCCATCCGAAATTAGTGAAGCTGTACAAAAGCGACTCGAGGCTTTGGAGAGGAAGATTGAGAATGGAGAAGCCGAAGAAGCAAGAGCAGAGGGCTTGAGATTTTTGTTGATGGCGAAGCAGCACAAGGAACGCGGTGAAGATACCAGTGCACTAAAAATGTACGAAATGGCAGTACCATACTTTCCTGCGCAAGAGAAACTACAAAAGAAAATTGCCCACCTGAAGGCAAAGATACAGGCAAAGAGAGATTCGGAATCTGCCATGCAATCGGCCGCTACGCAAGTTCAACAACGAAAAGTCCCTGCTACTGCGCCTATCGTTTCAAATGCCCAACTTCCTACGCCCGCGAATTCCTTTGAGGATTATGAACCTGAGGAGCAAGTCAAACCAGTGAAGTCTAAGATGCATGTACACGTCGATTCAGATGAGGAGTTTAACGGCTCGGCAATGGTCCAGGACGATTATGAGGAGGACGATAGCTTCGCTTACAAGCAAACCAAGCCGAAAAAATCCAAGTCGAAATCGTCAAAATCTACTCTCAAAGTTTTTTCTGACCAGCTTGATGGCGAAAAGGCACCTCCAACACCGCGAACCAAACAGCTACTCGATATTGTGAATTCAAGAGACGTGGCATTGATTATGGGACTTAGCGGTGTAGGGGCGAAGAAAGCTAGAGATTTGGTCGAATTTCTGGAATTACAAGACGAAAGTTGCATTGAAACTCTACAGCAATTGCGAGCGGTGCCTGGAGTGGGCAATCGAACTGTGGAGCGAGCATATGATGGAATCGTGAATGCATTACTAGTTTGAGAATAAGAGGTTTCTTGGAGTTGCATTGAAGGAGTATCGATTCGGATTTTTTTTCAAGGGGACCATTAAATAGCGTCAGGGGGAGTTTTCGGGTATGGGCTTATTTGGTTTCCATTATTGCTTCGCGGCGTCGGTTTTCTGCCGTCGCTGAATACTGTTTATTGTCTGTTTGACCTTGGAGGTTGTAGTGTTATTTGAGAGACAGCTTTGCGAATATACCATTCTGCCAAGACCTTTTAATAGTAAATAACTTTACAGGCTTACTTTATGAATTGGACATTCGTGCTTTTGAATGGACGACTCTGAATAAGTATACTATTTGCCGTTAGTGCTCGACATTCCCTAATTGCTCTGGAATTGTAAGGTTGTTCAACCTTAAGGTGCTTTAGTTTTAAAGAGTGTTTACAAGTGATTGAAGGGTTTTTGAGAACAACAACTTTTATTAAGTATGAAAAATAGGCTAGTATGTATAGGAATGATTTATCGAATAATAACTACTTTTAGGTAGATACCGCGGAGTACGAGAAATAGTAAAATATTACTCCTAATTAACTTTGGTAGAGTAGAGATAGAAGATGGAGTTTAATCGCTCGTTCCTATAATTACTATGTTGGTTTGGCTTCTTAAGCCCGGACACTGAATATAATCTTGTATATTCGTATATGGTTCTAAGTGAGTGTGGGTAGCTAGCTAATAAGTAGTGGTGTTGTGGCACTGTCTAAGACAGTGCCACGTGACTTCCCCTCCTGGGACTTGAATGAAGCGACATACTATATACAAAACATCAGAGGTCTAGGGTAAGTGGAAATCTAGTACTTTAAATCAAGAGAAATTTCGGTGGATAGTAGAGGGACTTTTGAAAACTACAGGCTTTATACTTATAAATTATAATATAATATACTAAGTAAAGTATATTTATAGTAAAGTATAAGTCTTCTAAATAGAGTTTATAAGTATTAGCTTTATAAAAAGAAAACGGTTACTCTCTAATTATAATCTAGAAGTTAAGCTTTACGATTACGTAAATTCATTCTATAGAAATTCTATAAAATAGGGGGTATAGATAATTCTAACTAAACCCCTACCTAAATAAGTTTCATAAGTAATCCTTCTAGTTAAGGGGTACGTATAGATTTCTTTCAAAAAGACAAACGCTATCTAGATTAATATTATCCCAAATAAGCAAGATTATTAATCCCACACTTAGATTCATGATTCAAAGAGAACCAGAAACCAAAGTAAGCATCCTAGCATTTGTAAAGAAAATGACGACTGTGAGTGTAGTATCCCCTATAAGAACAAATTTAACTCCCGTTCCACTATAAAGGCCCCTCGATATTCATACTTGACCCTTATCCCAACCCTACCCCCCCTCCCCTTACTCCTCAACACCACCATAAAACCCCCAAAGCTACACCTCCTCATCCCCCACAACCAAACCCAGGCCAACAGATCCATAAAAAAAACCGGAAAAAATCCACGATTCAAAAATAGCATCGTACGTACCATAACAAACAAAAAGAAATTCCCACAACACGATGCAGGAATCCCAGCTAGGGGTACTAGTCCAGTCCACAATAACTTATATCATTCTTCAAAAAGCCCACATATGACATATCGCGAGATTGGAAAATCTGATATGTTAAGTACATGTACAGTACAGTAAATCTCCACCTGGAGTATTCCCTGCTTCTGCTCATTGAAGAAGGAAACTCCATATCGTGAAACCTCGTCAATGATGAATCTCCGCTTATTCGTAAATTTACTACATACTCTACCACGAGCTACCTTCTTGACTCAAAGGAGATGAACACCCCTCAAGTATCTAGGTACCAAAAACCAAGCAAGAACTACCTAATAATCAGAAAGAAAGAAAGAAAGAGGGGAAAGAAGAAGAAGAAGAAAAGCACCGTCCCCACCTCTGTGCACACCCCACCGCACCGACTACTGTAGCTGTGCCGTCCGCTTTCGAGCATCCGCCATCCGCCATCCCCGTGTTGTTATAGGAGGCCGAAGCAAGTAATTTATATAAAATACCTAGGTACAGAGAGATGGAGCTGATAGGCCGTGCGTAGTACTTACAGGGTCGATGAGTGAAGGCCGGCTTCAAAATTACCAAGTAAAAAGGGTAGATATTGTATCCCACCGAAGCGGCTCCATAACAAACGAACGGATATAGTACTGTACCTGGATTATGAGGTTGCAGCGACGCTTTACTTCTATGCATAGGTACACATACACGCCTAACACCAAAATCAACAGCTCCGTATCAAAAAGATAAAAAAGTGTTTGGGATATGGATTAGACTCCACGTACCTACAGCACACAACAAAACACAACCCGGGGCACCAGCGCTACGAAATAACATGAATCGTGCAATCATCTCACTAAACACTCCCCCTTCCAAAAGAAGAAAGAATCACGACCCGGAGAAAGTGACAGATGGATAGAAGAAGCGTATTCGACAAGTACACTTTTCGCTCATCTTTATCACCATCCACACCATAACCATCCCATCCCATCCCATCCCATACCTTAGCATAGATACATACGAAGTACTCCGTACACTAGGTAGGTAAATTTACAACCCCCCCCCATCCATCTGCACGCACCACCCCCAAAACTCAAAAATAGCAACAAACCCAAACTCTCTTTCTGTAGGAAGCAACGATCGACAGTCCACTAAGGACTACCGACATTGTAATAGAGTTATCCTCCCGGAAGAAGAGGAAGAGGAAAAGGGGAGGTGAGGGGTTTTACTGGCTCTTCTTGCAGCTTACGGACTGGAGGGAGCTGAAAGACAAAGTATCTTGATGGGATGGGATGGGATGGGATGGGATGGGATAGGTACCCTAGCGAGGGGAGAGGAAAATAGGGTCGTGAAATGTGAGTGGAGGGCGTTGACATCATAATCGCTTGATGTCAACGTTTTGGGACATGGGAGTGTCCTGTCTTACACGTACTCGTGCTTGAGTAGAGAGGGAGTTACTCCAAAGTAGGTGCTTCTAACTCTGACGAATGAGTTTGTTTGAGTTATACACAAACGCCGAAATGTACTCACTCTACTGTAAAAAGGAATCCAGGTGAAATACATGAAAACCTACCTATAGTCATCTCAACATCCCCATCTCAGGCCAAACGAAAAAATAAGGCCAACTATCCACAAAGCCGAGCATACTCGTATATCAGCTCAATACGAAAAAACCATCAATCATCGTGCAAATCATTACCTAAAACCCTTTCTCCGCGCGCGCGCAACTTCTGATCGGNAGAGGCAGAGCCATGCTGCCATGCAAACAAAAAAAAAAACGTCCGAAACTTAGCATGGCATGAATATGACAGCCCATATTCCGAGCAGATATACCTCCGTGGATGAGAGATTGTGCAATAAGACTGCGGAGTATCAAAAACGTTAAATGTGTGCCGTAGGGGGTTCCTTTTGACGCCAACGGTGTGCGAAGAACGGCAACGGCGTCGCCCCCCACTATAGAATGGGGGTTTCTTGGGAAGGCAACATTAGTAATGTTACATCATCGACTTTTGGGCTACGGTTGAATTGCAAAAGGGAGGGGGAGAAGGTTCCAATTCGCGAGAGAGATGATGATGTGGGGGGGTTTACTTGTACTTGCTGGGGGAGGAAAACCCTATTTGATTGAAGTCCAAGATATCGGAGAGTATTTGAAGTGCTCGGAGGTAATTGGACCAGGCTATATCCGGGTGCATTCAGGGTCGTTTAAGGGTCTTGCCTTTTGTAGTAAAAGATAGACAGGAACATTGTTCTTCAGGTGTTCTTTCCAGGACCCCTCAAAAGACCCTTCGTGCTTGGGGCCTTGGGCTGGGCCGCAGACCCTTTCTGTAGAGGCTAAAGGGTACTGCTCCGTACTCCGTAAGGCAAGGCAGAACAGGGCCACGGTACGGCCACGGCCATCACCAACAGCCTGGCGTCGTAATACTTCACTTGTACGGAGATGGGGAGGGGAGGGGAGGGGATGAACATGGATATGGAGACGGGGACGGAAACGGAAACGGAGAATCCATCAGATCGGGTTGGTTGGAATCCACCTGTGAGGACGGAGACCCAGCAGGCCATAACCCTTCTCCTTCAACGTGCTTTGAAGTAGAAGTACGAAGTAGTAGGTACTCGGTACGGAGTAACATCGCCATGGTGGCCCCGTGGCGTGGCGTGTTCATGTTCGTAGCAGAAACCAATCGGCATGGAGCGAGGAGGGTGAAGAAATAGAAACATGACCTCATCGACCCTTACTTCGTAATTACGAAGAATTAACTCTGTGAACTCTGACGATCAGACCCGAAAGCGTTGCAGATCTGTGGATAACCAGACAAAAATAAGCAGCGACAGCGCAAGCAGACGACGAGATCCTACGTCATGATCCAAGAGGACCCTGGCGACCACGGCAGAATTTGGCCGCGGTAGTTCAGCGGCGTTTGTGCTGCTGCTGCAACTGCAACTCTACCGAACGAGATGCGATGCGACAAGAACGCGGAGAGTCAGTCGACGAGCATTCATCGTGGTCCCCCGTTCGCTACCGTACACTAGTAGCGCATCTGCTGTGGAGCAACTAGCGAAGTAGCGTAGCTATCAAAACCACAGGGTCCGAAGCACATCTACTATTGGACTAGTGCCCCAAGAGTCGTCGACGTCCACGTCGCGGGATTCTTTCCCCAAGAGTCGCTTCTCATGGGTGCGAGTCGGGAGGTCGGAGACGCCCCGATGCTGTACAGTATCGCCTCGACGGCATCTGCTAAAGCAGCATGTGTGGCTGGAAGACATGCACACGCAGTCTTGGTGTTTCCACAGGGCATTGCATTGGGGGACTCGATGGACGACAGAGCTCTTTTGGTCAAGGGAGAAGCCGGCCGAGACGCGGGTAGTTGTGTGGCATCGCCGAATTCCAACTCCAGCAAGTCTGATAGAGTCTGAAAAAACGCAAAACATGCCACAGCATGCTAATATGTGCAAGACAGTACACTCCTTGGCCAGGCGTGACCACAACGACTACAAACTGCAACTCCTCTCCCAGCAAGCGGGCTACGGTGCAGCTGTTTCAAGGCCTGCTGGGGCTGACCCCAGATTGCAGGTGCACTGGAGCAATCAAGTCACGCAAGCATCTGCAGTGGTCTAGACTTTGAGAATCCCTCCAAAGGTCGACGACTTCAGATCTCATCACACTCCAGAGGACCCTGACAGAGATCAAAAATGGATCCTCCGCATTGTGCCACGTACTGAAGTTGATTGCGTTGCATATCGCCCATACTCTCGCGATTCTCTCGCGGATTTCAACTCCCCACGATATGAGAGGACAAGGACAAGAACGGAAGGAGATAGACTGGAGACGCTTGATCTGGAATAGAGGGACTGGGGAACGCGGGAGCAAATGCTGACAACTGTCAGAATCTCTAGTAAACAAAAATGCGGCGTAGCTGGGAATACTTAGCGAAGAAAAACCAGGTAAGTGCTCATAGTAACTGAGCTCTCACAACAAAAGGACGAATTTGGTAACGGGACGAGAGAAGTGCAAGACCAGAAGAAAAGAGCATGCTGCCAATCATCCCATAACAACGACATCGTTTTGAATCCTCAAACTCCCCGTTGTGCTATGGAGCCGTCCTAGTCCTAGCCTCATTTACACGACACTTGGGTCTTTCGAGGTCTAGAGCTTCCATTTCACCCCAACTGTGCCACACCTCAAGCCACGCAATCAACGCCCTCTCAAAAAACCCATTTCGGAAAGATCTCGAGAAAATGATGTCTCATCTGCAGATTTGACAAATTGCTGATAAGATCCGTGTTACCCGGCTGTTTCAACAACTCCTCGATCGTGGTATCCCCACTGGACGAAGTGTACGGTTACTCACATCGAAATAAAGTATTTCGCCACACTGTGGCTGAGCTCTGCAGTATATCGCTGAATTGAGTGATTGGCAGGTAATGATTGCGTTGCTTTGTTTTCCGTCTTTTAATTGGTGTATGATTGTGATGATGATGGCCTTAAGCTGAAGGGTTCCGGTTCAAATGGAATAAGGCCGATCACCATCTTACCTGCACCGGTATCCCGGTCCATTTGACCAATCGCTATCGGGTACAGATCGATGAAGAGAGTGCCGGTATTGTAGGTATATCACAGGATGTAATCCTGGCGGGTATACATATCGCGACGGGGAGCTGTGGAATATTGAAGGCGTATCATATAGGTAAATCGCATCTTGAAGCATTCGCTTGTAAGATTCCGTTCGTCCCCATCACAAATATCCGGTACGAAAGATCCATCCATGTCGAGACTCCAGGATGAAAGCGGTTCCCCGGAAATTGTGTCTGGGTGAGCCAATACGACAAAAATGTACGCTCACGGAGTTCCAAAAAGATTGGAAGCCTGGCCTGGAGCGTGGTCGTGAGACTTCGACTTTAACTTCACGATGACTGAAGTTCTCGCTGAGCTGAGTAGTTTGGGCGTTGAAGTATTCGAGACTTTAATGAGTAGGATAGAAAATTGATGGGCTCACAACCAATTGAATAATGAGCGGAGAAAGACCTTTGACATATTTGATACACAATATACCAATATCGATATAGTTAAGGCTACCTAGCAGCCTCAAGCGGGCCAGCAAAATGTCAAAATGTGAAACAAGTTGGAATTGAACAGTAATAACCGAGTTTATTTGGTCGTTGATATCAAAATTGTGGTATGGCGGAGGAGTTCTCCGTATCCGCGCATGGCATTTTGAACAATGACCATGGCGGTAATCTGGCTGCTCGCTAAACGTCAAAAGAAATGAAGAAGCTGACCCGGATCCAAAGAAGTAAGGAGAATAATGAAATGAACGGGAACTTTCACTAATAACGGGCCAGGTTTCGATAGACTGCTGCTAATATTCAACAAATCAATCGTGATATTTAGTATGTCCGGTTCGTTCAGGCAAGGATGAGAAGCAGAGAAGGTCTCGTTCTCTGTCGTTTCCTGCACGGTCGTTTCTGGAATGTGGTGTTGTGATGCGGTCTGGGTAGCGTGGGAGGGGAGGGTACGAAGTAAATGAGCTGATGGGTACTGAGCTGAGTCCCTCTGAACAATCCAGTGAGTCGGGACTTTCTCTTCTCCAGGCGGCTTCAACGAACTCGGGAAGAGTTTTGGCGGATGTCGTCGGGACCCTCGTGATTGCCTTTGATGATGATCATATCGCCACCCTTTTCAAAGCCTTTCCATGCCATTGCCATTGCCATGATTCTGTGCTGTAGAGAGTGTAGAGTTGGAGAAGTGCAATGCAAACAATGCATGCACAGCCACAATTCCCGTGGCGTGCCGTTTTACGCGTGTTTTCCGATGACGATGGCGGACTAGGCGGAATCTTCCAGGCGAGAGGACTCAGACTCAGGACCTAAAAACAAATCAAGCGGCCTGTTTGGTTCACCGCAATGCAGCACAAGCTCCTCGCCGAGTGCCCTAGTCTTACTTACTCCTTACCAATTAATCGTGATAGCGAGGGTAGTCCGGAGGAGGAAATAGGCCCGCACTTGCACTCTACTCGCGCTCTTACTGCCGAGTACACAGCACTCACTGACTGGCACGCCTCGTCCGAGCCGCAGCTTTGCAGGCGTCTACTCGCATTGTTAGTGCGTCTACTGCCCTACCGAGTTCGGGCTTCGGCCTGTCAATGTCACTCAAAGTCAATCTGACTACTGAGGTGACTGGTGTAGTGTTGCTTTGGCACGGCCCTCTTCTGTTTATCACTCGTAGTGTAGTCGCCTCTACTGCCTGGCATAGGTGCGTAAAAGCACTGTACTACTTAGTACCTGCTGTACCTACTGCCCTACCTACTGCCCTACCTACTTTATTCTGTCCCTACATACACCTCTAGTCTCCTACACTTCTAGTCCCCTACACTTCTAGTCCTTTCATCTACTGGTACCCTACACTTCTAGTCCCCTACACTTCTAGTCCTTTCATTTACTAGTCCCCTACACTTCTAGTCCTTTCATCTACTAGTCCCCTACACTTCTAGTCGGCTACTTGTACAGCACCGTACCGTACATCCAGAATAGCATCTACTACTTTGAAGTATAGCTAGGTACTCAACTCTACCTCCCTAGGTATTTCTACTAGGCCCTCTACAGGGGTAGCTACTACTCCTCCTACTGGTCCACGGGTAGGGGTCTGTACACGAGTATCCACTCCCATCTCATCTTGACCCATCGCCCCCTCCTTCCCCTTCACACATGCATGCCCATGCCATGCCATGCCATATCCATCTCCATACCAAACCATCCCAGACCCATACCGTACCCATTCCATGCTCCAGTTTAAGAGAAGCCATCATTGTGGAACGACCCTCGCTGAATCCAACCCGTGGACCCCCATCTTCTCCCTCTCCCGTTGCGTTGCCGAGAGAGGTACCCTTACACCCTACACTACCCTACCCTACCCTACCCTACCCTTTACCCTTCCCTACATTTCCCTTCCCTTGACGCCAGACGCCAAACCTCATATAACAACAGCCTCCTGCCGCCCATGAAAATTCATCACTTATTTGCTCCTGCTCAAAGGAAAATTCCCATCACCTATTTAGTGTCTACGATCACCCCACGCTCGTTACCAGACACTTCCATTCACTCGTAATCAACATTCACCCATCAACCTCGTGGAAACATTTGACGACCTAGTACTCCCAGGACTTCGAGTGGCATGAGCGTAACCCTACCTATCACAGCTACTACCTCCACCTCCACCACAACCATCCGCGAGAACCTCCAAAAAAACCGACACGAACGTTGGCAACCTTTGAAAATACGAAATCCGCAATACATGAGCTGAATACAGCTCGCCCGTTCTCCATATGTTTCGAAATCGGTAAGCTTTCTGCACTGGACGCATGGCGGGATGCGCTGATCGCGAAGACCCGTTCCGCGATCTTGCCCGCTGGGAATCCCTCGAGTCCCCAAAGCTAACTTGGACCCCCAAACAGAACATCCTCACAGAAGCCGGGAGATGCGTTCATCGCAACCTTTCGCCAGAATTTCCCCGGCGTCTCGACAGCCTCAGCCAGCTCGAGTGGAAATCCCTCTTTAGATCAACCCTCGATTGAGCAACAGCCAGATGGGTATGCTTTCTCGATTTTCTATGTTCGCAGCATTCCTTATTTTGCGCCTATGGAATTTCCGCAGTCACTGACAAATTGAATTTACAGTCAACAACGACCAGTAGTCACCCAAGAAGATATTAAAGACCTCGATCCAACGCCGAGAGCGCACAACGATCAATGGCGATTCACGCCCTCTCTTCTCGACCCCAATTCCTTTGCCTTCTCCAATTTTGCCAACCAACCGCCTGGATACTATACTCCAACCCCCGGAGGCAACAATACCTTGTACCACAATCAAGCAGGGGACTTGCACACACCGGGTATGGGATTAGGATTGGGGCTGGGCACACCACTCTCGCACCCAGGCTCGCATGATGGCCTCCACGGAAATCCTATGATGGACATGTCTACTGCATTTGGACACCACATGCCACCTCATTTCACAAACTTCAACCCGTTTGGTCAACCGCACCCAAATCAGCATCAGCAACAGCCACAACAGCATGACCAGCAGACGTCTTTTGCTCCATCCTCATTCATACACCAAGATACTGGGTACGAAACGATGGAGCATGATGGCTCACCAATGGACGACCAGAGCCGAATGGGTGCAATGGAAACAACCATTCAAAATCAATCCCCAGTCATGGCCTATCAACCGCAATACAATATGGGCATGGCTACTTCATTACCCCCTTCAGCAGAAAACTTTAGGTTTCATGTGACTTTGAATGCTCCAACAGCGATGATCAAGCAATCCGACGAAATTCCTATCACCTATCTCAACAAAGGACAAGCTTACTCGATATCAATCATTGACACAACTCCAAATCTACCACTCCCCCCAGGAGCCAGGTATCGTACATTTGTAAGAATATCATTCGAGGATGAGCAGCAACGGCAACGACCTGCAATGTGCTGGCAATTGTGGAAAGAAGGCCGGGGCACGAATGAAGCTCATCAGCGAGGTGGTAAGCTTCAAGCAGTGGAATACGTCGAAGCGACCCAGTCTGCAGACAGTGACGATAAGAAGACTCGGGTAGAGCTTGATACTGCGTCGTTCGATGGGTTTTCGGTTATCTGGACGCCTGGTCTGAACGGAATGACAGAATGCAACATCGCAGTCCGATTCAACTTTCTCTCCACAGATTTCAGTCATTCCAAGGGTGTGAAGGGAATACCAGTTCGTCTCTGCGCCAAGACTGAAACGCTCACCAACGGGTCACCGCACTCCAATGATTTCTCAGAGGTTGCTTTTTGCAAGGTCAAACTGTTCAGAGATCATGGAGCTGAGCGAAAACTCTCAAACGATGTGGCACACGTCAAGAAAACAATCGACAAGCTCAAGCAACAAATTGCTCAGGCTGAGACTGGTATGAAGGATTTTGGCAAAAGAAAGAGGACTGGTTCCTTTTCCAAGCAGGCCCAACCCAGCCAACGACCAGGAAAGGTACAAAAACACAAAAGAACCTGGTCGATGTCTTCTGCTTCTTCGGCTGGTGGAGCTCGCCCACCTCTTGAAGAAGATCTCCATTTCAAGCTTCAAACCATGCAAGATATGTTTACAAGCACACGACCAGTTAGCACTTTATACCTGAGAGGCGCAGAACAAGACGACCCGGATCTTCACCCCGTGGCACTAGCGGGCGAACCATTGGACTTGACCAAGGTCGACTCCAGGGGAGCTGCAATTTGGCAGCAACGAAGTGGAGACAACAGTGGCACATCTTCGCTTGTTTCGCCTTCTCCAAGTTCGATTTCGTTGCAATCACAGAATATTGCTGGTGCCTCTAATAAAGTACCTGGTCCTTGGGCTGATTTCCAATCCTTGGCACCTTCAGACATAATATCTTCCAATCCACAACAGCTTGCGAGCCCCCCCGATCAGCCCACTAAGATACCAAGAAATGACGAATCAGGTGGCCTAAATGGATGGATCGAAGCTCTAGGGGTTGACTCGTCTTATAAAGCACCTGTCGTCGAACGACCAATGAAGCCTGTAGCTTGCTTCTATATCCTACATCGAGACCCATCTCAACCAGAGAGACAAGAATACCATCGAGCAGTATATCTGCCCCAGAGGACGCTGAAAGATTTCCGAGATGCCATTGCCGCCAAGTGGAATTTAGATCCCAGTAGAATCTTGCGTACTCTACACGTCCTCGACCGCGGACTTGAAGTCGAGATGGATGACGATGTCATTCAGGAACTTTCAGAAGGTCAGGACCTTGTCATGGAGGTTTCGGTAATCAAAGGGCAGCCTGCACCAGTCAAGCGAGAATGGGAAATGGCTCTTGATGACAACGACCAAGCCGCCAGCCCTCAGAATGCCGCCTCCACCGAAGGCTACGAACTTCGACTAATGTTTTGATACAACCATTTCTTCGAGACCAAACACTATACCCGATGATTTTCAGCATGGTCATGTATTTGTTCACAAATTCTTTTCACATTTTCCAGGCTGAGGGGCGTCCATGTTTTCTTTTAAGATACCAGTTCCGCTTTTGGAACACCCTGTCCTCATATCCTTCCTTCGATTTCTAGAGGTATGCATTCGCATGGAAGTAGTAGGATTTGGTGAATCCCACCGGGGAAGGCTTTTTGATTTTTATTTCGAGGGATCATTGTCCCATTATTTCACACATATTCCTTTATGGTCTTCGCACCATTTACTTTCCCTTTTCTGAGCATGGCAATACGATGTACAAGTTACTTTGGAGGGCTACTTAATGGATCAATGAGATACATGAATTTGCATATCGGGATTATTCTCGAGATCTGTACAGGTACTTGGGTATGGCACTATCAGGGGGGTTATTAGGAACTTCACAGCAGAGCTGGTATTAATTGGCAAGCAAAAAAAGGGAAAAATCCATCAATTACACATATCATCTATTAATTTGCCTATGCACATGTGAAATAAATCTATTGGCTATGGTGACGATCCGTTTTGTTTCATTGGCCGTGCATTAGCAATTCATGCGACATCACAGGAAAACATTTTCCCTCCAATGTGCTACTCGTTTCGAGTTTCTACATCCACATGAAGATTATGACGATACTCGTACTGTGGGATGGGATTGGGATATTCACTAGCGTTGGGGTCTTGAGGTCAAGCCACAGGTGATCTAGACGATCCGAGGGATCTACCATGCAAATTACGCGAAGGGGTTAGAAGTGGCGAGTGCTGTCGTACACTAAAGCGGGACGGCTACGCTTTGGCTTTGTGGAACGTGTCTCTAGCCACACGACATTATAGTAGAGATCATTTCTACTTGTACTAATGAGCAGACATTGTATTACTGCACTGCCACACTTTTTTTCTCTTTGGATTCACTGATGAAGGGAAGTTAGGGTTATTACTCACCTGTGACCTTAATTGTCTTGGTAGCGGGATGGGCGGAAGGAAGGACTACTGTAGTGTACTGTACAGTTGGGGGAGATGAATCACGGAGGGGATGGTTTTTATTGGTTGATTTACTACTACTACGTACTCTCATGATGAAAGCGGTTCAAACCTTCTTCCCCATGTGTCTATTGTGGCGAGTGATGGGAGGCGGCGATGGATGGTTGGTTTGGTTTGGTTGGGTTGTGTAGGGTTGAGGCGTCAGTCACACGAGGGGAAATGGACGCGCGGGAGGGGAGCCCAGACGATCGGGAACCACATCCTTTACTGTACTGTACTCGTACATACATTTTCGTTTTGGGCTGGCTGTCTTGATGTCTTGATGTCTGTCTGTAGGGTATTGCATATGCGCCTATGATTCTTACTCGCAGTAGAATGTAGATTGGTCCCTTGGATGCGGATGGGACGGTATGGTGCGGTTGGTATGGTATGGTTCAGCTTGACGGGGGATGTGAAGAGGGAAGGGAAGAAAGGAGGGGTTTGCATGCATATGCGAGGAGACCCTGAGGCTAGAGTGAGAGGGAGGAGAGAGAGGACTGGACTGGTTGTTTAATTTGGTGCAGGGAATGGGGAGTGCCAGCGCATTTCTTGAGAGTGTGCAGATAGCAGCCAGATTCCTGGTGGTTTTTTGGGCCCGGATGATGCAGCGTTGCGTGGGTGGATGGGTGGATGGACGGACGCTGGTATGGTTATGGTCTGGCAACCGTTTTTTTGGGGGGTTGGAGATCTTGGTGAAGATGGGTGTTGGGATCGTGTGACGAGTGGCTTGTATGTACCGAATCCTCCTATTGGTAAAGGGAGGGGGATGCCCCACGTGTGATCTGTGGCTCAGGAAGTGTGTTTTGCGCAAACGAGCGGGGTTGGGTGAAGTTTTGTTGGGTAGGTTAAGGATCTTCAAGGGCTCCGTCTAGATTTTCTGTGGCTCGTGAGGGGTAATGGGATGGAATGGAATACCTCCGTAGATTTTGACGGGAGGAGTGGCTAAGACGTCAAGCATCCATTCACTCTTCTTTGATTTGTTGATTGTGCGAGGTACGAGTACTCGCCACAGTGTGATGGCACAGCACAGCCACGATGGGGTCGGGCTGGCTGGCTGGAAAAGGGGGGATCTGCAAGCGATCTTGCTAAGCGAGAGGCACGATGGTGGGGTATTGTAGTTTTTTTTTTTTCAGTTTTTTTTCTTTCGTCGGTGTGATTGGAAAACAGCGGGGAATTATGAATATTCCTCCCATCTTTTATGTTTTCGTTGTTTATGAAAGGGCTGAAAAAAAGGTGGGAGTTGGGATAGATGAGATGGTGATACTCGATGCGATCCGAGGATGAATGACGTTACTAGTAGCGCGCTTGGTGAGGGTAGCTGGTGAGGAGTTAAGGCAAGAGACTATGAATCCACGCACGGCTCTAGCCACAGGTGATGTATGCCAAAGCGGCATTGGGTGATTAGAGGTTTGGTTTAAACTTTTTGTTACTCGTACTAGCTGTCGTTAGCTACTTGTAGATAGGATTAGAAGCTTTTCTCGAGCTACTTATTAATAGGGTTTAGACTCTACTACTTGTAATAAGTAGATATAGGGACCTTACTCTAATATTACTATGTTATCGAGTTCTAGTAATAATAGTACTTTAGATAAATTATATATTTATTTACTTACTAAACATATCTCGCGCTAAAGAAGTATTCTAATAGTTTTCTTTCCAATTTAAAGATCTTTCTTTTATTCTAGATAGAAGATTAATAAACCTTTTACTTATATTATCTTTCTATTTCTATATATCTTTTATAGGGTAGGTACGGTACTTAGCTGAAATTTATTTCCACCTATAGTACGTGGACCTGTCTTCCACAGGCAGGAACCACGTGATACGCACGTGACACGCTTTCTGCTTAAACCACCTGCGCTAGGAACGACGAGAATGTAAGGTGGGGTTTAGTTTAGATATACGTGTAGCCGAGTTCATAGAGGCGTAACCCTAATTTTTATAAAACTCGAGTAATTTTAGTAAGTTCAAGCGATTATACACTTAAGTATATACTCTTATAATATACTATTAAGCTTAAATATAAGTAGGGAAGTTTTATAACCGATTCTTATAAATAATAGTTTCTACTCCTCTAGAATATATATAACGTCTCTATTACGGGGGTATATTGAGGGGGTATATTAAGGGGGAGAGGGGCTATATACTTATTAGTATATTTAAAGTAGTAGGTAGTATTACTACTAGTACTAAGCGAGTTCACAGAGTATGCACGCTAGATCAGGTTTTTTTTACATTACTAGGTTTATATAGTACACTCAAGTTAAGGCTAGATTTTATATTCAGACAAGTACCTCTATTTTACATCCGGTTACGAGCTAAACGTTCCTATACTTGGATTGTGCACTTAGAGTGTACACTTATATTTTGTATGGTGCATCCCGGTGCGAGGCCCCAGCCAAACAGGCCCTTGGTAAGTATCCCTTACTCTGTATATTTTTTACTTATGTAGAGGTGATGGCTTGGCATCAACGTTAGGATATCACAGCTGGATTCCGAGGCGATTGTTCAATGGATACTCGATAAATATTAGGCTCGAAAACCACGGATCTCACCACGTACTTTATAACAAGGCTTAATTCAAATACTTTCTATAGCAACTTTCAATACAAATTTGGCTTTGGCAGGCAAAGCTGTCACTTATTGATCCTCATATGCTCTTTTGGACCATAGTACCTCCACCTCTCGGCCTATGTCCGTAAGTCATTTCTCTCAGATGCTTTCTTGCTGTGATCTCAGCCCGTGCCTGGCCGCCTCAAACAAACTATTTTTTGCTTATATCACGGGGCTCTAATCCTCCATCTCAAAGGTTTCGTAGCCTGGGTCTCTACTACTCTCCGGTCCAGCAATCTCAGACATGCTAAGAAGTGACGGCGATGGCTTCTTGGGGTTTGGAGGACTTTGTTGTGGTAAAGCATGGTGTATTTGAAGTTCACCCCACATGATCACGCTTGCATCGATGCAGGAGAAGACGCCGAACTTCTCTCCATCGGTATCTCCGCGTTTAAAAAGAGCCGGTCTGATGAAGATCTGGACAAACTTATTGTCTGTTCTTTCATCATCATCGTGTGGTGCTATGCTTCTCATAGTGGATTCGTCAAACATGACAATTGGACGAAGCTTGGTGTCGAGAGAATCTTGTGGAGTCAGCTTCTCATTGAACAACATAGCAAGATTTTTAATACTCACTTAGCTGCCCTTGTTGCAACAGGATTCTGGGTGCAGTGTTGTGTGGTTTCGGGAATCGTAGAGACCATTGTGCCCTTTGAACGCGTAACAATCTCACAAAATGTACAGCCTCAGAGAATATGTTGAACAGTTCTGCGGCCAATTTATCCCGCTCGTGATGGTCAGGGCACCATATACCTGCCGTTTCCATAATCTCCCCGCAAAGTTTCCACATATAGTCATGGGTGGAAGCTGGGAAGTTGTCGGAAACGCGAGATTTCCACAACAACGAAGCGCTGTAGGCTCGCCAATCGTTGAGATCCTTGGGATTTACCGCTATCATCAATCAGCATGTTTAAAATTTTGCTTGAGCAGCGCATTGCGAATTTACTGACCTTTATTGGAAAGAGCTCTTTCAAGATCCCGCAAGTTGCCTGCCTGCGAACCTTCGAGCCACAAGTCCTTCGTGTCTGTACCAGGATATTGCTCATCAGGCAGTGTAGGAAACAATCTTTCAGTCATAACCAGTGCAATCCAACCTTGTAGGAAGTATCTCCTTGTAGATTTACCGTTTAAGAGATTACAGATGCCTGCATCGTCAAGTCCAGGAGCGATGATATCAAACTGCTTTCTGACTTCCGGCTTGAATGATAGAAGATTGACTGGTTCTCCTCCGTTCAAGAACCGAGATGATGTCCGAACATTCTTGAACAGAGTAATGAATTTCTCTTGGACAATTCGATCCAGAGCTTGGGGACCGATGAAAAGCTCTTTGTCCTGCATTGCTAGACGGACCCGAGTGGCGGACTCCTTGGTTTCAAGCACCGCATCTTGCTGAGCCGATAATTCTTGCTCCAATTTGGTAAGTTCAGATTTCATCGATTCAACTAATGTTTCGGCTTCATCTCTCTGTCGCCGGTACCTTTCCGTTCTGTCTTCGTGCTTGGGGGCGGGGTGATTGACAGCTGCTGGAGCCAAAAGCGAAACTATCGCGTTCAGTCCAAAACCTCCTGAACGATCATTGTGTCGGTCTGCATAGGTATTTAGCTGTGCCTGGGCATGAAGGATTGAGTCCTTACTGCTACTTTCTTGACGTTGAGGGATATGTCTGGGCGGGTCATTTCGAGATAGCTGTGCCTGGGCATGAAGGATTGAGTCCTTGCTGCTACTTTCTTGACGTTGAGGGATANAGCATGAAGGATTGAGTCCTTGCTGTTACTTTCTTGACGTTGAGGGATATGTCTGGGCGGGTCATTTCGAGCTCCATGACCTCGAGCACCGGATCCAGTGTTCCTACTACTTTCTGATGGCACACTTCGCTCTCGAGATTCATTAGCTGCCATATTCGATACTAGATTGGACGTCAATTGGATTTGCAGCAATTTGATCTCTGAATCTGTAGGGAATCCGGTTTCAACGGTGGTCTGCCCGAGATCAAAATGAGTTTGAGAGAAGATGACTTGGATATTAGATGGTTGCGAGTATTAGTTGAACTGCAGCCTGGCCCGGTCAGAAATTGGGCACGTATGACTAGCCTCCTCCTTTGAGGTTTTTTTGAAGCACCGCAGGCGGGCAGTGTGACACTGTGTTTGATTTGGTCTCAGCCGCACTTGTGGATCTTCCCAAATCAGACATAGGCTCTGCATGAGCTTGAGCCTCAAATGTCAGTAAAACATCCTGTTAGGCTTCATATATTTGGTCTGGAGCAGTCTGGAGCAGTCTGTGGTTCTGGTTTGTGCCCGAAATATCACACTTCCAGTACTTATTGATTTTTGTTGGAATATTGAATGTACAGTCCCTTTGAGGCTTCACTTTATTAGGCAGAAACAAGGGTTTCGTGCAAATTGTGGCACTTTTAGCTTAACACATAACCCTAGGGTTTTACGCCACTGTGATGCAGTTTGACCCCAGCCCTAAGGCCAAATAGCTGAAGCATAAAGCTGAAAAGTGCTCTGTAAGCCGAAGAATAGTAGAAATAAAAAAGCAAACTACAAAACTGCACAAATCTGCAAAAAGAAAGGTCTAGATGCGCATAAAAATCTCTTGTTAATTATGTAAGTGAAGGGACTCTACACCTATGCTACTAAACAAGCTAATCCTATTGAGAAAGGAGGCGATTAGCCACTTTCAAGAATCTTTACGGCAGCGGTGTGAATATTGGCAATAATTGGACATGTGCATATAATTATGATTACACTACTTACTGAGTGACACAAAATTCTTTTCAACCAGAGAACACTTCGGCCCTTGGGAAGTTGTGGCAAAGAAGGAGCCTTGATATTTCCATTGTGAGCTACCTAACGACCCCTAAGGAAATAAAACAGCAGTATACGGATAACGGGGAACAAAAACATATCTATTGCCCTTACAAAATAATCATCGGTTTATTCCCTTCAATTTTTCTCTCATGCGAAAGATTTGTAGGGCTTTGATTCTAGGATCCTAAGCAAATAATTCAGAAAATTGGTTGAAAAGTCCACCATCTCCCTCCTCGCCTAGAATCCATGACGAAAACAGGTCACTGGCACCGATGGGTAAACCAATAAACATCTCCAGGATAGAAAGCGCCGCAGGTAGCAGAGGCATAATGATGCCCATCCTCTTGCTTCTCTTCTTTCTTCGGCCCATTTCAACGTTCATCTCATCCTGTACATCCTGTCCTACATTTGTACGAAGACTTACCTGGTCTCGTCTCGCCTGTCTGGCGATTGCTTCTTCCCTCTTTTTGTCCTCCTCAAGCTTCTGTTTCATTGCATTGTTACTTTCGCCAAGCTTACGTTGAAGAATCTCGATCTCTGCGTTGGACTTTTTGATCGCCTCTGAAATATTGCCATTGACGAACGCTCCAGCACTTGTTTCGTCCAGAGTTTTCCCCTCGTCCACCAATTGCCGCTGAATGTCCAGAATAACGTTGCCACTTCCGAGGAGTTGACTGATCATTGCGTGAGCGGATTCTCGATCGCCATGATATCTGGTCATCTTTGACCCATGGTCAAGCATGTACGACCAAAACTTCTCTCGGAGCTGCGTTTCTCTCGCTGCTCCCTCTTGCTCATCGACTTTGTCCCATCGTGTAGAAGCTAAAATAACATTCTTGAGGGCCCTTTCGCCACAGATTTCGTTGAAAATGTCAAGTGTTCTGACCGACGAGCCTTGGTATCTATTGTCCGTGATTCGATGGAGGTAAATTATCCCCTTCAAGCTGACACCTAGTTGGTATTGCGCCGTAAGTAGTTTCGATATTTCCATGAGGATATCTACATCGGTTCGCTTGCTGTCGTCAAAGCCCGGTGTATCAATCAGGAGGACCTTGGTTCGACCGATTTCAATGGGAACCGCTTGGCACACGGCAGTACCTAGAACTTGATCAGAAACCTTCCTACTTCGCGCTATCAAGTGATATCAAGGGTAGGGGAATATTGGGTTTTCAAGTGTAAATATTTTTGAAAACTCACAGGATTCGAGCTGAGCACTTTCTACTACAACTTCCTTGCCGGCAAGCTGGTTGATCAAAAAGCTTTTCCCAGAACCTGTGACGCCCATGACCAAAATCATGTTAGCATCACTTGGTTTTGAATTGACTGCGTCCATGTTGACTGATATAATGTCTCCTCGAATAAATTTAAAATATGAAGTGAACAATTCTATGTTGATGAGTTCGAGTGCTTCTAAGTCAAGATGAAAAACGAATGGTTAATGAGGGAGCGAGGAAGAGGGGGCAGTGATTTTGTGGAGCAGCACTTGGGACGACTGCAGCCCATGTTTGACCATGAAAATCCGCTTAGAGCCTCATAATAATGAATAAAAAAAAAATACACTATTGGCTTGTGGAACAAGAGACACAAGGGATAGCTGCAGAGCATGGCTTGGCCGATGCAGCCACTATCTCACAGCATTATACCATTATTCTTCGTACTCCTCCGAGTCCTGTCACCAATCCACATTCATGAAGCCACATTTTCTCGAAGCTGTGATATCCCAAATATTGAGGTTACAGTTGGATGTTGTGGATGGGCCGAGAACACCTGCGCAGCGAGGATGTACCAAGAAAAAGTAAATCTAGCTGAGCATGAAGCGGATTCCAGACCATGCCAAAATAGAATCGGCAAAATTGTGGTTGAAAGGGAGTGCCAGGCTGGAACTCAGTAGTCAGCCTTCAGGACATTCAGTCTATTGAGTTTAAGAGTATTGCGGCTCCCCTTTTCTATAAAAAGACACTGCAAATTTACAGCACCTCTCTAAAATCTTTCATTTCTCGAGCCTCGCCCCCTTTCCGTCTTTGACCCATCGCCAAAAATCCCAAAGCCTTCAAAATGAATAAGAAAAGTTCAGACATCGTGATTGGAATAGACTTTGGGACTACGTAGGCCTTCTTAAAACCAAAATCCCAGAAAGATATGGACTGTAATGTTAACCAGATTTGCAGCTATTCCGGGGTATCATGGGCATATCCTGGTAGACGAGATGTCAGACTCATCACCAACTGGCCAAATCCAAAAACAAAGAATGCTTCCAACGACAAGGTACCCTCAACTATCAGCTACTGTAATGGTCAGGTCGAGCGATGGGGATATTCAAATCGAGACAAAGACGAAACTTTCAGATGGTTCAAGATTTTACTCGAGCCAAGCCACAAGTACAACGATGAAGTGAAGGAAGTTAAAGATGCTAGCAAATTGCTGAAGTCACTGAACAAATCGCCCGAGGAAGTAGTCGCAGATTACCTCAAAGTTCTATGGGATTACACTATGGAAGACATCAAGCAGGAGGTTAAGGAGGATAATTGGAAGCGTGATTATGCTCTAAAGGTTGTGATTACGGTGCCCGCAATGTGGAGTGATGCAGCGAAGGACAAAACCAAGAAAGCTGCTTTGATGGCTGGACTGCCTGACAACATCACCATGATCACTGAGCCTGAAGCAGCAGCGCTGTCTATTATCAGAGACAAAGCAGATGAAGAGTCGCTCGGAGTGGGTTTCTCCTTCACATCCCAGCCCCCGAGAACTTGAAAACAAGCTCGATTTACTGACCACTCATTAGGCTGGTGACACATTTGTGGTTTGCGATGCAGGGGGTGGAACTGTAGACTTGATCAGCTACACGATCAACAATCTTCGCCCACTTGAGATACAAGAGACAGTCAAAGGCGAAGGCGGACTTTGTGGATCCGTCTACCTGAATATCAGCTTCCAAAATTACATTGAGATCCTTATCGGTAAAGAACAGTACGACAAGTTGCCTGTAGCGTCAAAGAGGAATATGATGATGGAATTTGACCAGACAATCAAGCGCATCTTCAATGAGAAGAATAACGAAGTACATACTATTGATTTGTTTGGAGTGGAAGACGATCCTAACAACGACATTGATGACAACACAATTGTACTCAAGAAGTGAGTGCAATATTCTACACCTCGCGCTCATAATTGACAACATAGGTCGGCACTTCAAGGAATCTTCGATCATGTATTCTTGCAAATCGAGGCATTGATAGAAAACCAGGTGACCCAGATCAAGAAGCAAAACAAATGTGTCGAGGTATGTAGCTTCTGTTGTTTCATTCCTTGCACCCAGGCATGTGCTGAAATTATACAAGGCTATCTTGCTAGTCGGTGGATTTGGTGAGAGCAGATACCTCCATGATCGAGTCACCAACTGTCACAAGTCAGACGGGACGCAAATTTTGAGAGTTCAGGGAGCGTAAGTATTTCGAAGTTCAAGATGAGTTCTTAATATGTGCTTACAAACTCTAGGTGGTCGTCCATCTGCCGAGGGGCAACTCTGGCAGGTCTAGAGGGAATTGGTGGTGCACTTGGTCGACCTCCGAAAGTCGTCTCCAGAATTGCGAGATACAGCTACGGGTTTGCAGTCTCGACGCTTTTCGATCCATCTGAGCATCTCCCGGAAGATCGCTACCTTTGCGAATCTGAAGGCGTTTATAGAGCAAATAATCAAATGATGTGGATCCTTGAAATCGTAAGCTATATCTCAACAGTGAGGAGAAATATTAATTTGCGTCAGGGCGATAATATGGAAGAGGGACGAAAGCTTACTCGGGGAATCTACCACAGTGTTCAAGTTGGCTTCTGGGACTCGGGTGACAGAAAATTCTCAACGAAACTGTACTGCTGCGAAGAAGCCAACCCACCTTCTCGAAAGACGATGAGTATGAACAAGTGCTGCCATTTCAAGAGTTACTAGACGCGCTCGCTAATATGGTTCTAGATGTTCATGAATTGTGCAATGTAAATTACAGTGTACCATGCACGAAACTCTGGCAGGAGCAGTCATATCGAAATCCAATCACGGGTCGGAAATCACGGAATTGTAATTTTGAGCTGTTTATTAATCTGGGAAAGGGGTCTCTAGATTTCGCTGTCTTGTACCGTGATGAGATTTTGGCTGCAGCAGAGGTGGAGTACAAGGAGGATTTTTAACTGAACCCTTTTTTGATAGATGTGGCAATTAGCCTCCCGGAAAAGATTTCGCATATGTTTATAGCACAAAAGGACATGAATAAACTAATACCTCTCAAAGTGGGTCATGCAAACAATCACTTCGAGTCTCTCTGTCTCCTGTATCCTAGCTTGCTATAAATATCTCGATACTGTTCTTATTCTTGATATGAGTTGTGAATTAGGAAATCTCAAAATCTACTTATGATTGTCGATGACGATGAAGTATACGCAACCCTACGGTAATTACAAGCAACATCTTTCGGAAATTGCATTTTTGACATCTAACCCCTAAACCACCTTGCAAGTTGCCACCGCAGGCAAAAAGACTAGCTGAGATGGTTGGCCAAGGAACAGCATAGCACCCTGATCTTCGCCGCCAGGCAGTAGCACGTTGTTACAAGATTGCCCTCCTCCTTTCACAACTATATGAACTCTACGTGAATACAACTTCTCTTTTAAGAACAGAGCTTTCTTTTATTATATAACATACTATCTCCTGCCCGGTTCGGAGGTCTTTCGGACCAGGGTTAAGCACCCTCGCGTAGAATTGTTTTATTGTATAAATATAGGGCTATTCTAACACCTTAGCAATGCCAAGTTATTAAATTACTCTAAAGTCCAGGTTTAACTAGTAAGAGGATATAAGGGCATGCAATTAAAACGTGACTATATTCTATAATAAGATTTAGATTCAATTAATATAAAATTATCTTATATTTCTTATAATCGTAGACTAACTTCTTAATTAGAATCATATAAAAACTTCGTTATAATCTACTAATTATAATATAAAAAATAGAAGACGTTTACTAATCTTAGTACGAATTCATATGTTTTTCTCTACCCGGTTAGTACGTCCCCCGGGCTCTTTAAAAGACCTCCGAACCGTGTAGGAGATATCTAATTTTAATACTATAATACCCTTATTACTATATAGGACTACTCTTATAAAAAGAAAAAGAAAAGCCCTTTTATTTACTATACTATTAGTAAGTAAATAAAGAGCCTTAGCTTTAGCTAAGTCTAAGTAAGATATAAGAATACTATTTAGACTATACTTAAAAGACTTTTATTTAAAAAGCTATTACTAGAAATAAATATCTTTAATAGATATAGCCCCTTAAAGTATAGCTTATCTACTAGCCTATTTTTAAGGACAAAATAAGAGACTATTAGAATAAGCTATATGAAAAGTAAATTAATAAAAAGAAGCTAAATAAGAGGGAAAGGAGTACTCTAATATAAGAGCTCTCCTATACTATAGAACCTTCCTAAATAAGACTAGCGTCTACCTAATAAGACTAGCGTAACTTATATAGGTCCGTATTAAATAGATAGCGAGTCTCGCTAAGTAAGAGTTATATACTAAATAATTAAGGGGTAAACTATAATATATTTCGTAATACCCTAGGACTAATACTTACCTTTTCCCAGTATATGGTATCTCCCGTCCTTTCCTATCCTGACCTATAGGAGTGGAGTAGGAGAGCCAGGCCTTTGGCCTGGCAAAGGAAAGGAGAGCGAATTATATGACTAGATAGGAGCGGAGAAGGAAAGGCTAGGTTCGGGAGAGGAACGGAAAGGAGAGGCTGAAATAAGGTCAAATTAAGGCCTACGTTTTTTATAGTCTTTTTACTACGTAAGTGACAGCCTTTTTGCTACGTAAGCCAGTCTTTTTACTACGCAAGTGACAGTCTTTTTACTATACAAGTAATAGCCTTTTTGCTACGCAAGTGACAGTCTTTTTGCTACGGTACGAAGGCACGTGGGAGCGCCAGGGAGGGTTCGCCAGGGAGGGTTCGCTAGTAGTCTTTTTACTACGCAAGTGACAGTCTTTTTNTACGTGGGAGCGCCAGGGAGGGTTCGCCAGGGAGGGTTCGCTAGTAGTCTTTTTACTACGCTACGGTACGAAGGCACGTGGGAGCGCCAGGGAGGGTTCGCCAGGGAGGGTTCGCTAGTAGTCTTTTTACTACGAAAGTGACAGTCTTTTTTCGGTACGAAGGCACGTGAAAGGGTGGGTCCTAGGAATGAATGGATACCTATAGTACGAAGGCACGTGGGAGCCAAGGAGGGGATCACTTTGTAATTTCCACCATATTTCAAACCAGGCCATTTAGACCTACTAAAAGACCACTCCCGTCCTTTCCTATCCGGTACCCTGGCGAGGATAAGGAGTGTTGATTAGTCTGGAAAGGAATGGATAGGAGAGCCGAAAATCTGTATCGGATAGGCCTTGGAAAGGAGTGTAGATAGGAAAGGACGGGAGTGGAACGGACGGGAGATACCATACACTGCCTTTTCCTTTCTTCTTTTCTTTATTACTACTATCTTTCTATAATTCTACCCTAGATATATTCCTAGTTACTCTAGAAGTAGAGTCTCCCTTTAAGCTTATCTTTATAATTAGTCTTCTAAGTTATAACCCTAATAATCCCTAGGGTACCCTCTAGTATCCTTAGTCTAATACGGGAATCTATATAGGAGCTAGCCTTTAGGTATTAGTTTCCGCCGAACGTTAAATAGGAGAAAAAGAAAAAGAAAAGATTTATAATATTATAATTTCGCCCCTATATATTATATCTAAGTATATATTCAAAGAGATCAACAGAAGAGGATGTTTATATATAGATAATAAGAATAATTCTAGTCCTTATTTTATAATAAATAGAGTTCTCTTGTTAGTTGAATAGTAATAAATTAAATATATATACGGTAAACGACAAAAATGCCACCTAATTAATTTTTTGGCGACAAAAATACCACTTGTATACCACTCTTTTCCTTAGTATAGGTTTTACATACAAATTCGATGAATATAGAACCAGTGGCATATTTGTCGGAAAAAGGTGGGATTTTTGTCGTAGTAGCCTTCCCGTTGTTATAGGACAGTAGTGCTTATATTCACTTTCTAGATATCCTAGTGGGTTTTGCTATTCGGACTACGTTTTAAGATATATTCCTATAAAGTACTAGTAGCACGAAATATAGTGAATTAGTAGCAACAAGGAGAGCGCTCAACAAGCTGAAAACCAGGATGACGTAGTTGAGGCTCGGGGGCAAGGGATATGGATATTGTTATTGTTCAGGAGCAACAACAAGGTGACGGAATTGAGGATATTGCTCAGGAGTAAGCAATTGAGCGAATTGAGGCTAATGAACTACGTAAACGCAGGGAGTACTAGGCTCAACTACTATAAAAATCGACAAGAATAGGCCTACGAAGTATTAGAAAGTAGTTGACTAATTTACTTTATTTATTATTTTCTGGGTGTCTTCCTTATAAAATCTAATAAAGAACTGAAATCTTAATACTAACAAAAATACTACTATTTAGTAATAGAAATACCCCTATTTTCATAATAAAAATGCTATTCTTTTATAACAAAACTACTACTAATAATATAGACATTAATTTACTAATAATTTTACTAGTGAGCTAGTAACGTAGTATATAGGTAGTATTTCTATTACTAAAAAATTAATTAGGTGGCATTTTTGTCGTTATTAATTAATTAGGTGGTATTTTTGTCGTTTACCGATATATATATCCTTTGGAATATTTCATTCTAAATCAAAGAGCCTTTAGAATATTCCACCTTACAATGGAATTTTGGAATCATGTTCCAAGTGCGAACGTTGAGAGGCAGAGGAGGAGAGAAAAGAGAGGGAAAAAAAAGAGCTAGAAATAAAATAAACAGCAACCATCCCATCCAATTCTACTTACAAACTCCAAAAAAGATCTAAAATTCTAAAGTAACATGAGAAAAAACACCTTTCTAGTAATCAGACCCTATCTCCTCTCTCTTCTAAACATTTTATCTTATATCATCTAACAAACTCTTTATATTAATATTAACAAACTTCAAAAGCTATTATAACACACAACTAACTGACTCTCCAACCCCTAACAATAATACCTACTCCCTGCTCCCAGCTCTCCTGCTTCCCTTCTCATCTATAAAATACACCCAAGAGGAACTCAGGTAGCTAGCAAAACATCCCTTAACCAGATCCCTCCTAAACCTAAATACACTACAGAACCTCTTCCCTCCAAACTCCAACCCCCAGAATGAAGCCGGGAGATCAACGAGGAAAGAAGTTTCATTTGTATATACAGAACTGTACTGTAGATACAATTCTAAGTCTGGGAAAACCTAGGTATTTCCCTCTCCCTCTCTCTCCCTTCCTTCTATCCTTCCATCCATACATCCACCCCAAGAATTTCCTCTAAGAACATAACAACCCTCCCTTCCCCCCCTCCAAACCACCCATAAGCACCACCTATCACCTATTCAACCCAGCCTATCTAACAACCGTGCCAACCAGTTACCAACCCTTCTCCCCCTCACTCCCTTGCTCCCTCTCTAGTTAAAAAAACAGCACCAGAATACCAGAAAAACAACAAATGAATAAAACCCCCTTTTAAGACCTCTACTCTAATCCAAGATCTAAAATACTAGTTCCATCAAAAAGAAATACTACATCTATCTCTGTTCACATAGAAGCGAAGTAAAGATAACTGGACAATAATCTATCGGCCTCTTATTAAGGATTCCTTCTATTTCACACTTTCACATTTTTACATTTCTACACTTTTAAACACACACCATCACACTATTACACTCTTACTCTCACACCATAACACTTACACTCACACACTCACACACTCTCGCTCACACCCCCACACACCAACACTTACACACACTAACACCCACCCCAAAAACGCAATCAGAGCCTAAGACAAGAAAAACCAAGAACACCAGACAACAATTTACTCTTACTCTCACTCAAATAGTCCAGACAGATTTACAGATTTACAATTTCCCAAACCACCAAAGAACCCCCCTCCTGCTATACCCCATACACTCAATACACAACAATACAACACAATCAATACAAACCCACAAGCCTAAATCCTACTAGCCTTCTCCCTCTCACTTCCTCCCCCTCTCTCCATGTATCTCGCAGACAGTAACATCCAAAACCCATACATAACCATTCCCCAAAACCTCCTCGCTTCAGCTGTATACATACACACACAAAAACAAACTCTATATCCCACA
>LT855408.1:1144006-1157634 GCA_900184765.1 Hymenoscyphus fraxineus
GGGCGAGGAGGAGGTAGATAAGGGATGTGAGAATGTATAGGAGGTGTACTGAGGAATAGAGGGAATAGGATGGGATGAGATGGGATCAGATTGAGTAAATAGTATCGAAGGGGGATTATATACTTGGGCGTGGCGTGGCGTTGGGGACAATCACTGCAGGCGTTAGGTTATGCTGTTAATAAATTCTTGGGTAGGAATGATTACGACAACAGCAATCATTACGTTGACGAAATAACGATGCCTCACTGAAAGGAAAAGACACATTCACACTACACCTTCCAAATTCTGTGTTGAAATTCCCGACTTCATTGATCTGCGTGTACCTGCCTGCATGTCCAGTATGTCCCATGTCTATGCAAATATATATATACGCTCGCCTCTATAATCTACCTCCATCCCCCCTCATCTCGTCATTTGACGGAAATGTCGTTTCTCATCCTCGTCCCCTATCCAGAAAACGCCCCGGTCCATTACGCAACAACAACAAAAAAGAAAACGTATGCTTTAGGAAAATCTGCTTCACAACGCCACAATCTGTGTTGACAAATTGGTATATAAGTCGAGAAAGAAGTCCATGAAAAAAAAGCTCCATTAAAATGCCCTGACTGAATCATGATCATGTACTCATGACCTCGCTTTCCGTGAGCTCAAATTTTCCTTGATGTAGACCGTCGAGCACCTTTCGCCCGGCTTCGGTCAGCTCGGGTTTTCCGGTCGATGTCACGGTTTCGGTGAAGAACCTGGGTTTCCACGTCTCGCCAGCAGTCTCACGTTGCTTGACTTTCTGTCTTTGGTTTTCTTCCAATTCTTGCTTGAGGGTTGTGGCGTGGGCGTATTGCCGCGAGTGGATGGCTTCGGTCACTCCCGACCAATATTTGCGGGACTCATTGGGTAGCTGGCTTTCCAGAGGAGGAAGAATCTTACTTGCTACGTTCAAAGGTGCAAGATCAACAAGTAGATGTTGGGCAGAAGCCTCAGGTACAGATTAGTTTCAATGTTGTTTTTGGCAAGTAGATTCGACTTACAGCTTTGGACCCAAGAGAGAAGTACATTTGTTCTTTCCAATTTCCAGATATTCGAGCCAAGACATCCTTGTCAGGAACATCTTTAATCTTAATTTTGTTATCGTTTTCTGGGTCGTAACGAAATGTGACGCCTTCCACTTTGTTTTGCGTTTTTCCAAGCCATCCTTCCTCCATATAATGAAGGATGGTTTTTATCTTGGTCTGAGGGCATGTTATGTAACACACGTCCCCAACAGTAACGTTCAAACTCCCTCTAATCAAGCCTCCCAAATGTGCGGCTGGGTGGGTGAGTTGGTATTGCTCGTTATCCCTTTTTTGAAGGGTAATAAAAATTCCTAGATTGTGCTCTCCTGGAGTAATCTTGACGCTGGTTCCCGTGAATTTCGCAGATATTTGATCAAAACCTCGGGCAGTGACACCTTTCTCCGGACAATCTACATAAAAGGCAGAGACAGGTGGATGGTGAGACGTCTGTTCGGTTAGGTACGAAACCTTGACAGGTTGACCAGATTTGGTGTTGAAGCTTTTTGGAATAGTAGCTGAGGAAGCCGCACGCGATGGTACGGGGGTCTGCTTCGCGGATTTGATTGACGAAGCAGCACTGCTGCCAGCTGTAGATATTAATTTCCCTGCGCTTATAGGTGGAAGATTGTCTTCTACAACCCAATTGCACTATCATTTGTCAGTTGTTGAGCATTATACCTGTGTCCAAGAATTGCTTTGCTTCTTACTCGAAAGAACTCGCCCAGACAGGAATTGTATGGTTTACAAGGCTTTCCTTTGACATATTTCAAATCCTTCGTAAACCAAAAGCGTAAAACTTCCAACATCCTGTCTAGTTCATCATCCGAGTCTCCAATGGCTACAAATGTGCTCGGCGCATCCAGATAATTCCAGTACTCGAGGTTGGGAGTGGGTTCGAGGAGCTGAGCAGGTAAGGAAAATCGAACCGATGCGATATCTGCCACACCAATGAACCTGCGAAGGGAGGTGTTAGCGGGAAGATTGAGTAACGACTTCTACTCCTGGCACTTGTTGTTTGGCGTAATTCAACTCGAGGTATTTGACATGCCCACCTCTCACGGCGGTAAGAGGTAAACAACCACACCGATTCACCAACAGCAGTACTTACTTTCGCAGGATACCCAAGAACATGCGTAGCTTGCTGGTATCATCTGGAGGCTTCTCAGCCGCTGCAGATGTAGCGTTCATCGAGGAAGATTCTGACGCGGTCGAGGGCGCGGTCGAAGCTGGAGAATTGTGGAAGGAGCCTGAAGATGTCGAAGCCATGGAAGCCTTTCGTCTGTGCAAATATTAAACAGCCAGTTTAGACTGCGGGATGGTGGAGATGTCCTGCTTCTCTGCCTCTGTCTCTATCTCAGTCTCGGTCTAGGTCTGGGTTTCAAGGTTGCCGGTTGCGAAGGTTGCACGAATTTATATTGGCATCAAGGAGATGGCGTCGTTTCTGACGTTGCGAAGGTTGATAAGAGCGCCGATAAGGTCACTGAACCTCAGGCCCGACAGTGCAGGCGGCAACGGGAAATCTATGTCCGTTCAGAAAATCCTTGGCTGGGGAGAAGAAAGTGAGGGTATTTCTGTAAGTGTGGGCGTAGGTACAGTAGACGCAGCGCAGCTGGTGTTGGAGTTGAGGTAGATGTGGGTGTAGGTGTAGACGTTAAGGACAAGACTAACCAGCAGAAGAAACAAGCCCCGCAGCCCAGCTACCGTATAGGTACAAATAGACTATAAGTACCGTACGGAGTACAGTACTTGGTGAGCTTAAGTTGAGGACAGCAGCACTTGGAACTTGGAAGGACTTGGAGCTTGGATATCGCCACGCCACGCCCGCTATGGCTTTGGCGAGATGCCCTTTGAAACGCTGCGATGTGACTGCTTTTGACTCTATTCACGTTTGAAAGTACGAAGACTCTGGACTTCACCAAACGAGATAGTCACGATTCATTGCCTCCTATCCTACCCTACTCAGGTATGTGCATCTTCTGAGCGAATCGTTGAGCCCACGAGGCCCGTGGCGATCATTCTTCCACATCCGATGCCGCTGCCGCAACGGGAATGCGTGAGGGGCGGGAGCCTCACATGGTCCCATGTCAGGTGCGAGGTCAGAGTACCTATGTAGTTGGGTAAAGTGCAGCTGCCAAACAGACATCGCAGCAACTGGAAACAAAGAATTGTCCCTAGGAAGTTCAAGCATATGGCCAAAAAAAAATGTTCCTGGTTCTGCAGGGAATACCTTTGTATCTGAGTTCGTTACTACAACCACGCGAGCTATGGCGAGTTATTTGTTTACACAACGGACTACTCTACTTTGTCCCATTTCTTGTCCTAGAAAGCTGGTATAATGAGTTCATTCTTGCAGTAAATAAACTATCCAAGATGTATACAAAATTCTGGCAGAAAGCTGCATTGCTATCAACCACGCCCATCATTGCATATCGGGAAGTTAGCAGCCAGACTCGATTCATAATTACATGCCGCCACACCAAAGGCGAAATCTACTCCACAGTTCCTCCTCTGTGAATAATAGTTTACAATGAATTTTCAATAACGCCGTGTTCAGGTACCCCCGGAACTCCCGCCAAGAAATCCATCTTATCGTCAATACAGATTGGGGAATCTGGTGAAATTCATGTATGAAAAACTTTTAACAAAAGAAATCATATTCCACCTTCCATCTCGAACTCCTGTTCTTGCGCAGCTACGGTCTGAGGATCGGCCTTACGCGCGTGGGCCAGCATATCGATGCTTTCATCATCATCGTCATCAACCTCACCACTTACATCACCTTCTTGAGATGTGTCGTCAACCCCCACTTTATTCTTTTCAGCAGAATCTCTCATACTATCATTGTCCAAAGTCTGCTTCCTAGAACCTGTCATCGCCCGACCTGGTGAGTGGTTGACATCGACACTCAAGCGGGAAGACGAATCGGATCCCATGCTCTCATCAGAAGAGCAAGAAGAAGGAGCGTAATATCCAGTCGGTGGTGGTAATTGCGAGGGTTTCAACGATTGTGCATGGGCAGAAAGAATTTCTGTCTTCACAAATGGCGAATCGGCGCTACGTGAATCGGAATTATGTGTGGCTGGTTCTTGCTCTGAGTATCGGAACGTATCCAACGCCTCCTTTAGAATCGTATGGATAAATCTTGGATAACTTGGTTTGGGGTTAGGAGGGAATTTCCGCTTGTTTGTCGATTCAGTGCCGGTCTTCCTTCGTCGTGTAGTAACGGTCACCCTGAAGTGATCCGCGGGTTTAGTACCACCCAAACCCGAAGCAGGAAAGTCCTGAACATGAAGTCTTGATTGCTTGTGGGGAGAGGAAGAATTGATTGTAAGATTAAGCTCCAAAGGATCGGAATCCCCCTCTGACTGCGCAGAACTCGGCCGCGTTTCTTCCCTTAGGCCACTTTTCGAGGCCATAGAATACGCTCTGAATGGCCTGTAGGGCAAGTCAGAGCCGGAGGGTGTGCGCGAGAGATTCTTGCCGGAAGAGGACCCTACGACGTCCGTAGTGCGGGTGCTGAATCCATCGTTACCAACCTTACTATCGTGGAGAGGTGTTGAGATGCCACCGCGATCACCTGATAAGTCGGTACAAAATTGTGCCCCGCTGTAAAAGACAATAGGACCTTCCTCGCGTCTTCTTTTGCTACTAGCAGAGCTATTGGTAGAGCCTTTTTGACTCCGAAAATGGGCTTGCCATTCCATCCCATTTCTTCTGGGCGAGGAGGAGTCACTGGAATTGTCTGGTGACGGCGAAACATCCGACCTGGGGTGGGGAAATAAGGGCTTGTAGTGTAGCGGATTTGACTTCTGAAAGTGAGATCTTCCGGAAAATGGCTGTTTAGCAGTCGATGAGAACTGTCCTTGTGTTTGCGCCCGCTTTCGGTATTTTCTGTTGGGTTCACCTGACCCTTCTCTCGACTCTCTTCCATAGCTATCGCTGTCACTACTCAAATGAGTACCCGTCTTCCCCCCGAGCCAACGAATCCTTTTGCCGTCAGGATGTAACTGAAACTTATCGCTTAACTCCGCGACTGCAGACTGAATGAAATCATATGAAACATTGATATGGTGCAACTGAGCCATTCCATAGAGAACATTCAGGTACATCCATCCCTGAGAGCCATGTTCGGCATCCTGGTGGCTGTCAGAATCCGTCTCTAGTTGGGGGGTTGAGAGGCCAGTCCGCAGGTGTTTGATATGAGCTATGTTCTCGGAAGGAATTTGAGCGCGGTCAGGGTCGAGATCTAAGGGTTGGGTGGATCGTTGTTCGTCTTTGCGAAAAGTCTCAGAAACCGATCCACTTGATGATGATGCTATTGGGGGCGTGCTTTCATTATCCGAGTCTCGTCCTTTGATAAATGCTTCACGAGCGCCTTCTTCAGGCCGCGATATTTCTTGCTGCTGAAGCATATGCTTGTGATCACCAACGATTCCGGTCACTCTCCCGGTAAAGAGGGCTTCGAGACGTTGGACCACCAATTTCTTTCTCTCCTTCTCCGTCAGCTCAGTGAGGTCTCTAGGGAGAATTTGAGGGTCTCGACTTCGGGTTGGGCCGTCTTTCGCCGAATTTGGCAATGCATCAGAGTGAGGCCGCGACACATTTTCTGGCGTTGTTATGGGCGAAGCCCTTGTGGATGAGCTTGAATTGTCAAAAACCGCAGGACCTGGTGGCGATTTCGATGATGATTGCGTAAGACTTGTCGTAAAGGTTGGCCTGGCAGAGTCTGACGGATTTGTTTGCTTGGGCTCGGAATCACTGTCACCATCGTCCATACTCGACGCGAATATACGAAGAGCTTCCTCAAGGGCCCTTCTTTGTTTTGGACGCATAGGTCGATGTATTTTAATTTCGAGTGCCCTATCTTTGTCCAAATCGGGATTGTATGGGGACTCGTATTTTCGAAGTCTCTCGCGTAGTCTTCGATTTTTGACGGTCAAATCGTCTATCACAATCCTGTTTAATTCTGAAAATTCGCTGCCATTGTACGAAATGTGAGAGTCAAAATATTGAGGTCTACATCCATTGGTGCTATTCGCATAGCCGGTGCCATTAAGAAGATATGGAGGTTCATCTTGCACAGACATCAGTGAGGTTACCAAAACTATATATCCAGGATATACATACCATCACCGTACATGGAATGAATGCCAGCTTCAGGTCGCTCGTTCGATCGATCGAACCACCTATCGACTGCTCTTCCCGGAGAAGCACCAGTATTGTTGCTGCTACTCGAATCTTCTTTCCTAAGAAAAGGTACGTTTACATGTTGTTCTGTAGCGTTCGGAGGGGCTCCCTTCGGGACTATATTTAGTGGCTGCCTTGAAGGCTGCAAATGTGATGAGGCTTGAGCCAGCTCTGGCGGTGGGAGTGTTGGCTTCCGCATATTTTCATGGTACATAGGAACTAGACGGAAGTCCTATTAATCCATTTGGGTCCGGAGATTTGGAAGCACCAGCAAAGCGGAAGTACAGAAATGTCTGTACCAATACGGGGAAATGAAGGGTTGTATGTTCGGTGGTGGGGATGCTCAAGATAATTGAGGTGAGGGGGAGGGGGAGGGGGAATCTAGATGGCGGGAAGAGTAAGAGATGTCGTCCAACGGAGAGCAGACCCGTCGATATAGGAATGAGGAATCGTGTGCCACTTGATCGTTGTCAAGAGGGATCCCAAATGGCCGAAGTCGTGGTCAAGTACTGGTACTGGTATTGGTCATAGTCTTGGTACTGCCTTGTAGCGTGCCTGCAGACTCCAAGTCGGATCACATCAGATCACAGCCACTTGCAATCGGGAGCGCGGACGAGGACGAGCGAGGATGAGGATATCGGGGTTGAGGGGTTGAGGGGTCGAAGGGTCGAAGGGTCGAAGGGTGTCTGGTTCGGAAACGAGGGGAGATGAGGCGGCCGGGGATCTTTGAGGGAGAGGCACTGGTACCTACGGAGGACTGCACTGCGCTCGTGTGGAGGGGAGAAGTAGGAGTGGCCGATGGGGATGGTTCTGGGGATGGTTCTGGGGAATATCCTCATCGGAAGGAGCACTCCAGTACTCTACTACCGCCCCTGCCATGACCATTGTGGCCATCACATACGCGTACCAGTAAATTCAGGCCAGGCCTAATTAGGGACAGCATCTTGCCCGTGGCAGCCGCCCTGCCGCAGCGACGGAACACTGGAAAAGTAGACCCTGGCGAGCGAAGGAGATCGCAGAAGAACATGAAGTTTTTCATACCACCGTCTTCGATTTCCAGAGACAACCGAGTGACGTCTGGATCGGACCCTTCTGATTGGCCCTCGTATCAGGGACCTGACCCACCTTGACCCACACAGACCCTGGCCTGGGGGCCGATCGAAGCTTGGGCCTGATGCTGTCTTCACGATCCACAAGCGGTGACAAGACCAAGGTACGTGTACCGATTGATACGGTACTTGGTACAACTCTCTACTTTCAAAAGGTACTTGTATTGTTTATATACTTCGTATATTAGAAAAGACAAGAACCCATCATGTATACTCCGTATATGCAAGAAAACAAAAATGCACCTTCAGCCTCACAAACAAAATTGCGGGTAATCCGATTTTCATGACTCCAGATCTGTCCCCTGTTCCTCGTCACCAATTTTACTTCGTATTAGGTACGAAGTAACATCCAGATTGACATCACTGGAAAATATAATGTATGGGGAGTGTCGCAAACAGAATGGGACTGCCGTATGAAAAGCTTATACTTGTACGAGACTTTACCGTATATGGTAAATAAATACTATTTCCGGATCTTGCGCTCGATAAAACGGTCTAGAGTGATACAACAGCTACCTACTTGTGCAGTGCGTATGTATGTGCTTGGGCGAACCATAGTAGGTAACGGAGCCCCTCTCCGCATATCTCACAATGTTCTTTGAGCCGCCAACATGAACAGCGCACAGAATCAAAAAGATTCCCGCTCCGAGACCTCGCTGGTTCAAAGCTGCATGCACCTGACTCCAAAAGGAATAACTCTCGAGCATTGTCAGTGTGTAACGAAGACAATAAAAGATGTCTTGGACGTCGTCCTAAGGTTGTCCACGGAGCAACCTTTGGGATCAAATGATTCAGGCAATAACGGAGGGACACACTTGTTGGGTAGAAAGGCCGTTCTGCAAAGTTTCCCAGTTCTAGTGCTCCTCCCGACATAATGGTTGAGTGCAAATGACGGTCAATTTAGAGATCATCCAGCCCTCATGATGATTTGCGATTCCGGGGAACCCTCCGTGCTATCGTGAACAATCCCTTTCCTGGCCACACGGCAGCAGAAGGAGATTAAGGCGTTGCAGTACTGAATGCAGCAAACAATTCGACGTAGGAGACACTGCTTGAAGCCCTGAGATCGGAAATCAGGATTCCGATGGCAAGAACCAACAGGAATACACAGTTCTTCGTACTGCGAGCGAGGGGCGTCCTGAGGATACTTGCCCAACCGTGCTCATCTATATATCATTAAGGGAAAGTCTTCCCCAATCTGTTCCACGGCATGCTCAGCAAGGTCCATAGGCTGGTGATATGATAAGGGAAATACTCCGTAGACCGGAAACAGCCATGTCTGTGGCAATGATCGCTATAATATCCGGCTTCGAGCATACCAAACGAGAATAGAAAGAAGGCATTTACCGAGTTTCTTTTCGTTGTCATCCATCGAGTGGATAAGGAACTAGAAGTGGATGACTGGGTCAGGAAGTTGCATTCTGTAAATATTGTAGGCCTGGGGCTGTGATAACTTAGCACGAATGAACGACCTGCCACTACCCACCTGCACTCGTCCCGTCATGTCAACTTCTGAAGTTGCCAGGAAACGTCTCTTGGCGTCCCATTTAGAAAACGAAGGAAGTTCTACTTCTAGCCCCCCGTAACCCCGTTGAATGGGCGAGAGGTTCACAGCCCGGTATGGAATGCACGTGTTCAAGGCGGATGAAAGTCTGCAGGGGGCGAGCGGAGGTATCAATAAACGTCCTTCATTATTCGGTCGAGTGGACGGGGGATTGCGATTGTTGGGGAAGAATCTTACATGTTCCATACAGAGGATCTACCAGCCGCCATGTGGCCTGTTGACCAAGACCAAATTTCGTTGCACGTCGCGATTTGTGAGATCTCGATCTGACTATCCAGGTTGGGTGAGAGGGCAGCAGCAGCATCGTCTAGGCAATGTTTGCCCCGGACCAACTGTCCTGGCTCTTTAGGCTCGTCAGGATCGTCAGGGTCGTAGGCGTCTCGGCCTGAGGCCCCTTTTTTCGCTTTACCTAGTCGGCTCTGCGGCATCCGATGAAGGCGGCGGGCATCGAGTCGAATCCTGCCCAGTAAAAAGACATCGCGATGGGATGGAAATCGGATGCGGCCAACACTGCGCGTGAGAGGAGACAATAGCGGTTCACCCCACATTGCCATGCCATGCCATGAAGCCGGAGGTCGAGGTCGGGGTGTTGCGAGTCTTCGTCTTCTGGAGACACATTTGGAAGGTGCGACATCATTAGAGATCATTAGGCACTACTGATCCTCCGTGTTTATCCAGAGGGAAGCGGAGGAAGGTTATGTTTGAAAGCGGCGGGTACTCGCTCTCTGAATCTATTGTTTCGTTACATTATCCGGGCTTCCTGTGGACAAGACAACTAGGAGAGATTCCTATCACCTAGTAAACTTCATTTAGAGTATTTGACTAGTTTAAAATATTCTAAGACAGTCACCTTAACTACTTGAGGGATTTCGGTTAATTGTCTTCATTTGTAGATGACCAAAACAAGATCATAGGTTAACTTGACTTACGTAAATAGAATGTACTTACGTAAACAGAAAAAGATCCTCTGTCACTTTTCGCGTCCACTAAGAGCCAAGCCAGTAACTGATTAATCTATAATCATCACACTTCTCTCTACTGTATAATATTCACTTAGATAAACAAGAGTTGTGGTCAAAACTGTGTATGCGACACTCCTGCTGCTTTAGATCAGAGGAAATGCACAAGAGTGGCTGTGGCAGAGAACGCTTTTCTATTAGCGTAACTAGGCACCTGATATCAATCAATTTACCTACCTACCTTCTAGAATTAAGGCGATTGACAAATTTACTAGAATGAAATCGATTGGTTTAGATTGCCTGAATAATTTACATCAAATGGAAATCTCCGCCACTTTTCTTGCGCCTTTTGGAATCGGACAGTATCTCTGCCTGAGATCTCAGGTGTTCAATTGAAAACCTGGGGTAGTCGGTTTTATGCGGTTCAAGTCGGGGCCAGGGTGAATCCTCTGCCGCTCATGACATCTCCCAATTGAAGCCAACGATGCCTCATAAGTCTCATATGAGTAGGGCTTTATCGTCCGATCAAACCATTCCCCATTTACATCCACCATATCGTGATTTGAGATGTCTTCGGCAGCACTTATTTTCCGCACTGCGCGGGTGTACTCCAAGATGAGCTACAAGGTAAGTAAATCGCAAGGCAGCTAGCTGCACTAGTCTTAATAACGTTCTTTAGCAATCCAACCTGTTAGCTCGTGGCTTTGCCTCAACTACCCGACGTCATGAAATTAACAAAGTTGTTCCGTCAGCGGCAGAAGCCCTGCAGGACATGAAGCCAAACTCTACTTTATTATGTGGCGGCTTCGGACTTTGCGGGGTACCAGATACACTCATCGATGAAGTTCTGAAAAAGAAAGAAATCACAGGAATCACCGCAGTCTCAAATAATGCTGGCACTGAGTTAGTGCTTCCGATTCCTCTCTGTTGTGTTAGCGGGGACTAACGAGCTTAGTGAGTCCGGATTGGGGAAGCTCCTCAAGACCAAACAAGTCAAGAAAATGATTGCTAGTTATATCGGAGAAAACAAGACTTTTGAGAAGATGTATCTCACCGGTGAAATTGAATTGGAATTGACTCCTCAAGGGACCCTCGCGGAACGATGTGCATCGGGAGGGAAAGGAATACCTGCATTCTACACGCCTGCAGCCTTTGGAACGGTCGTCCAGACTGGAGAGCTACCATTAAAGAACAACGCAGACGGAACTCCCAACACTTACTCATATCCCAAAGACGTCAAAGTATTCGACGGCAAACCATACCTATTGGAAGAAAGCATCAAGGGTGACTACGCTTTCGTCAAAGCTTGGAAAGCAGACAAGCTGGGAAATTGTCAATTTCGTCTTGCTGCAAACAACTTCAACGGCGCCATGGGTCGCAATGCCAAAATGACGATTGTAGAGGCTGAAGAAATTGTGGAACCTGGTGGGATTGCACCCGAAGCAGTTCACCTACCAGGTATTTACGTCAAGCGTGTTATCCAGTCAACAACACCCAAAGACATCGAGAAATTCACATTTGCAAAAGATCCCAATGATCCAGCGGCAAAGGCAGCCTTGGGAAGTGGAGAGACGGCCGCAAAGCGAGAACGAATTGTCAAGCGGGCCGCTAAGGAGTTCAAGAATGGCATGTATGCCAACCTTGGGATCGGTATGCCTATGTTAGCTCCTTCGTTCGTGGGACCAGAGGTAGAAGTCCAGCTACAATCTGAAAATGGAATTCTTGGTCTAGGTCCTTACCCAATCAAAGGGAAAGAAGACGCTGATCTCATCAATGCTGGTAAGGAGACCGTCACTTTGAACCCAGGCGCAGCCGTCTTTGGAAGCGAGGAGAGCTTCGGTATGATCAGAAGTGGACGTATCGACCTCACCATTCTTGGTGCCATGCAGGTTAGTGCCAATGGCGATTTAGCAAATTGGATGTTACCGGGTAAGATCAAGGGATTTGGAGGAGCTATGGATCTCGTTAGCAACCCCAGCAAAACCAAGGTCGTTGTAACCATGGAGCACACCGATAAAAAAGGCAATGCAAAGATCATGAAGCAGTGCGCTTTCCCACTGACGGGAAAGGCTTGTGTGTCCATGATCATCACTGAACTAGTAAGCTCCATCCCTAGCCGCGGGTTGAGCCTAACGCTAATGTTGATTCAGGGTGTATTCGAAGTGGACTTTGCTACCGGGCTGACACTTACCGAAATCGCCGACGGCGTGACAGTGGATGAGATCAAGAGTAAGACAGAAGCACCCTTCAGAGTGGCTGACAATCTCAAACCTATGCTGTAAATACAGTAGGTATTTATATCTATGTCGCGTGATCTTACATAATCCACCTAAAGACTAAAGTTCAGGAACCGTTCATCTGAAGCGTTTACCCCAGTGGGTGGACAGAACAGGAACTCAAGGAGCATACAAGTACTTTATTTGTATTCTAATAAGCCAGCGGCATGTGTCCTTCGGGACTGGGCATAAGTAGCTTAATGGAGCGAACAATATGAATAATGACATTATACCCATCAATTTCCACCCTGCTATAAAACAGTAGCTTGTTACACCCACTTGACTTTCTGGAATCGCATTCGTACCCGTTTTATCCCCGGTACTTTACCCAGATACCGTTCAAGGTTTCCTCACACGAGTCAAGGACGTATATGCACGACTTTTGGGGGGTAAATCTTGGTGGACGGAGTCTTTTAGGTTGCTTCATCCTTGTTAAATCAAACCTCGATTTGGACGGTATCTTAATACCTTGTTTATTATATTTCCATAACTAGCTACCCATGACTATTTCTCTACACCCCCTGGATAAAAAATCGAGCCAGCCTCACTATCACAAAACCCATCATCACTAACACTCGCACTAGTATAAATGTACACCCTTCCAACCAAAACACCGCTCCTTCTGACGACAATCCAGAAATCATAGCGAAAACACGCTCCCCAGTAAAGAAAAACCTCGCTAAGATCCATAACATCATTATCCTCGCTTAAAATGCAACCCTATTTCCCCCTTTCCAAGCCTCGCTTAATCCAATTATCCAAGTGCTTTTCCTGTACTCCGTAGTGCTAGTCTATCTTTACTACCTATTCTCTACCTAGGTTACGATACTTTGATGCTTTGTATAGAAATGGGTGTGACGCAGCATCGGAGTTTGGGATCGGCGTGGATTTTTGAGATCGTAGGATTGGGTATATGGATTCGTTGTGTGTTGTATGATGCTGTGGAGACTGTGGATACGATGCTCATTGAGTGGTTTAGTGCGAAATAGTTCTTGGAGATGGTATTGTTTTCTAAAGGGTAGCTAAGTCTAATGATTCTGGAGTTATTTTGAAGTCATCTGTTTATGAAGGAGTAAGTAGTTACGCACTTGTTTTTCTACATCTATTGATCTAGAGCTTTTGAGGCGAATAGATTGATTATCCTTGGATGGTGAAGTGACTCTCTGGTCTGGTTGTATTCATAAGAACAAAAAAACTAGAAATGAGAGGAATGAAGTTATTTTCTGCCGTCCTTCTCGTCTACCATCAAGTGTACCCTAGCTCCGGCTTACCACCATCTATCAAATACGTTATTCGAACGCTCTACTACTCTAGTAACTCCTCTACGGTGACCACCATTCTCAGCTCAACCCCCGACACTAAACCATTCAGACCCAGTGAACCACGAACTCACAGCTCCAACCCCCAAACCTCAAGACTGCTCCCCACCCCTCGTCAAAATAACACACCTAACATCCACCTCTCCCATCCCCCCAACCTCCCCC
>LT855408.1:1157641-1203596 GCA_900184765.1 Hymenoscyphus fraxineus
TCCCCTCATCCCCGCAAGCACCCCCAGCAGCCCACTATCCGAGAAATCCGTAAAGACCCTCAGATCGAGCGCCAGACTGGCGATCTGGTGGCGACTCGGCGAGGTGGAGAGGTGGTACAGCACGTTGTTGGCGAAGGAGGAGGTGAGGACGCCTGGGTGGAGGGAGGAGATGTAGAGGGTTGTGGTGGGGAAGGAGATGGGGATGCTGGTTTGGGGGGCGCAGAAGAAGGAGGGGCCGAGGAGGAGGTGCGTGTGGTTGTGTTGCTTGATGAGGTGGTTGCGCGATTCCGAACAGAGGGATAGGAGGACGGGTGGTGGGGTGTTGGAGATGTAGCAGTCCAGGGTGGGGGCGAAGCTGATTTTGAGGATCCGAGTGGATTTTGAGGGCGCGGGTATGGGGTTTTGAGGGATGTTGTTTATGGTTGTGTAGATTGCGAGGCGGAGCTCGGTTGGGAGGTTGGGGAAGAGATGGAATTGTTGGAGGGGTTTGGAGGTTGTCATGGTTGGAGGTGGATGATGTACTTCTATCATCTAGAAATCAAGTTTCTTTCTTTACATTCATCTGTTAAAGGGAGCTCGATTCTGATAAAAAAGAGGCAAGAAAGAAAGACTGGGATATAAGAAAGAGGTACCCTACTATATACTTGTAGATAAGAGATTCCAGCAATGACGAATGAGCAGGGCGTATGAGACAGACGTGTTTATCATTGACGGGCCGAGGGATTGCGGGGTACTTTTGCTCCGCAAACGGTTTGGTTGATGCCTTCCCCACCAATGGAATTAGAGGAATGCCAAAGGCTGGTACAATGTTTCGAAACGTTTGTCTGGGATTTTGGGGAGGAACACCGTGTAACTCGACACCAGTACAGCATCTTCCTTGCAGAAGTCCGCTAAATACTCGTACTCGTAAAAGCCTTGTAAAGGACCCTTCTACTTCGTAATTACTCTAGAAGAAAAGAATGATTAGTGAAGTAAAAGATTATATGACAGGTCACTCTGGGTTCGCGTGCAACAAGCTTTTGTGCATTCAGAAAACCAACGTTAAGCCCAAAAACATTTGGTGGTTCTTCATATCATTATTTTGTTATGGCCGTATCGACACCCTAGTCCGTACAAAATATGTTACACGATGGCGCCAAAGAGTGGAAAAAATAATAAAGACAACAGCTGAAGACAGGAACGCAATTACTGAGAAAGTAACTATGCCTCAACGAAGCTCTTCACGCTCTCCAACCATTTCATATACTCCTTTTGCTCCTTCATGTCAATGTAGTCTGGTACAAAGATAGCAAGGGCAGTGTTGATTCCTCTCTCATCTAAGTATCTCTCCATCAATACTTGGAGATCCTCGTCAAGGTTGCCGAATGGTGGCCCAGAGTAGAGATCTTGACGTCCGTGGATCTTCTCAGGAGTCTTAGCATATGCGAACGAGGAATCAGCGTAGTAGTAGACACTTTCGATAACGTGCATGCCGTCCTGGACGATACTCTCAACATTAAGTGCACCCTTTCCTGGCTTCTCGATGATGATGTTTAATCGTGCTGGGTATGATCGCTCTCCCTCCTCATTACCCTCACCATCAGCTGCAGATTCCTCGGGGTTCTCGTTTGACTGGCCGTCCTGCTCATCACTCATAGCTGGGTCTTCAAAATCGTTCTCGGGCTCCATGGAGTTGATATCGGCGATGGAAAAAGTAATTTGAATTCTAATCATTGTGTTAGAAAATGCTTTCATGTTTGTTCTCTCGAAAAAGGAAATCGATTTCTCACTTTTCATTACCGAATTGTCTTGTAAGAACAACCTCCTCCTGACCTGGGGTATCAATGACCTCGAATGGACCATTCTCAATATAGTCCTTCACACTGGTTGGAACACCCTCTTGAAGCTTCATCTCCTTCTCCATCTGTAACTCGGAATCGAGCTTCACGATCAATTCCTCATCCCCCTCGGCAGCCTTTGATCTGCGTAACGCAGAGCTTGAGAATGCGGCAAGGGCTTGTGTGCTGGTTGGTCTCCATGCTGCTTGTACTGCGGGGCTTCGGGATGTTGATTGTCTGATTGCTGCTGCGGACAGGCGAGAGACTGTTCTAGGGGCAGAACGGGCAAATGATCTGAGAGAAAACATGATGGCGTGTATGGTCGTGATGTGGGAGGAATAGATTGTGGGTGCAATTTGGCTGGTTGATGGTTCTGATGAGAAGAAAAAATACCTTGATGCTCCTGCGACTTTTTTCTCGTGAGGCTCGCGCGCTCACTAGCGTCATTTTGACAAGGCTGTGGTGTGGTGGGACCCGATAGCCCCAGATTTTTATGCACAACACATTTCATGTTATCGTACATTATTTTATGCACAGGAGTGTGTGTCTACGGAGTAGGTGAGCATGCTTGTTGCTCATGCTCATCACTGCAAGATTTCACTAAAAGACCAAAGTAAACAATATACAAATATTGCTGCAAATCTCAAGCTATCTCAACCTTTACGCCTACCCCCATATGATGCCCCCAACGCCTGCTTTCATTTCTTTCCACCACATCTGCCGCTTACGATTCCCCTTTTGGAGGGAACTTGGTAGGTTGTATTAAGCCTCCTCTCGAAATCCGAACCCATTTCAACGTGGAGAGGTACGACCAATCTCCCTCCCATCTGTCTAGAAATACAACATTATCGGAATCCGTCAAGTCTGGCATGTCTTTAATAGTCAGTCAATGCATCAGCCAACATCGGGTGCTGTTGCCAAAACACATACAAAAGCCACTCTCGTATTCCTTCTCGTCTGCAGCAATCTTGATGCGAAGGAGGTCTTCTCTGGTGCTCGCAGGTCTGCCGGCGCGACGATCCTTTTTCAAATTGCTGAACTCCTCATCGTTTTGGTGTACCCATCTATTTGCTATCAGAACTTGTCGCAAAAACTTGCTGAGAGATCTCACGTTGAAATGGCGATATGTATGGCGTCGAGCTCTAACGGCTTTCCTTCATTCGCTCGAATTGTTTCTTGGAAGTATTTTGCTCGAATGACTATCAATTGCGGTACTGGTGTTTAGCCGCATGGTCTTTAAAAAAGAGAGTCCTTGGTCCCACCTAGAGGTTTGTCATTCTTCTTTCTGGCTGATGCGACTCGAAGCAATTTATCATCTCGATTTTGCGCCCGACGTAACCGTTGCGAATCGCGGGAATTCTCGTGCAGTGCGGTGATGTTGCCTTTCTTCTTTGCAATCTTCTTTCGGGTCTTTTCCAAACTTTTCGGCATCGTTTCTCGTGGCGGATGGTCGACCTGTTGTTGAGAATGTTGATAGCGAATGGAGGAGGGGATTTTCAACTTTTTTCCCTTATCAAATGTTATCGCTGCGGAGGGACGCTCGGGAGTCGGGAGTCGGGAGATGGGGCGGTTCGCTTGGCTGTATGGGTGCGGGTGCGGGTGCGGGTGCGAAGAAGGCTAGGCAATTTACTGTATGGGGCGAGGAGGCTGGGGGCTGGCGGTCAGCCTTGTTGCCAGGGAGAGGCGCGTCGAGGAAAGCGCGCACCACCTCATCTGCACTTCAGACTTCAAGGCTACTCAAGTAGACATCACAGGTTCACAGTACTGCTTCATCCACCTGCAATGACAACAATATAACGCCCTAAACCCTAAATTCTTCCCACGGACTACTAACCATTCATCCAGCCTGTTTCCTTCCCAATTGCTATTTCTGCCCCCTATCAGAATCGTTTTGCCACTGGAAATTACTCATGTTGAAATAAATACTCATCGGTTCAGTGCTATTGTTTGCGCCCACCCACTCAACCCTCTCCCATAATCCGGGCGTGGATAACAGTGTTACAATGGGGATCAATGGTCAGGCTCATGGGGATACACTCAGTAAATTTGTACTGACACTTCCCAGGGCTGCTTCCACTACTGAAGTCCATTCAGAAGCCATGCAGTCTCAAAAAGTTCGAGGGCAAGACCCTCGGGGTAGACGCATACGGATGGCTTCATCGAGGGACCGTAGGGTGTGTCATGGAATTGGCCAAGGGTCAACCGACAAACAAGTCAGTGAAGCAATGTTGAGCTGAAGCAGCAATGTACTGACGCTGTCGATGCAGATTTGTCGACTTTGCCATGCACCGAGTCCGTATGCTCCAACATTTTGGAGTGATACCATATTTAGTATTTGACGGCGATTACCTTCCCAGCAAAGCCGCAACAGAAGCAGACAGGGCAAAGCGACGAGAAGATAGTAAAAAGGCTGGCTTTGAATTGATGAAGGCCGGGAAGCCTTCACAAGCGTATCTCGAACTTCAGAAATCCATTGATGTGACCCCCGAAATGGCACGACAATTGATTGATGAACTCAAGGCAAACCAAGTACAGTACGTGGTAGCTCCGTACGAAGCTGACGCCCAGATGGTCTACTTGGAAAGGAAGGGTATCATTCACGGAATTCTCTCAGAAGATTCTGATCTCCTTGTCTTTGGCGCCAAATGTCTCTTGACAAAGCTGGACCAATATGGAAACTGTATTGAAATCAACAAGGCAGACTTCTGTGCTTGCAAAGAGATTACCTTGACTGGCTGGTCTGATAAAGAGTTCCGTCAAATGGCCATCTTGAGTGGGTGCGACTATCTTGCAAGTATTGGCGGCATGGGTCTGAAGACAGCCTATCGGATGGTCAGGAAGCACAAGACGGTGGAGAAGGTCCTGCGAATGCTGCAGTTTGACGGCAAGTTTCACGTGCCCAAGGGCTACCAGGACGCGTTTTATCAAGCTGAACTCACCTTCCTCCACCAAAGGGTCTTCTGTCCGATTGCCCAAGCTCTCGTCCTCCACACACAACCAGAGCAACCGATTGACGATTCCAAAATGCTCTGGATTGGACGCTACGTGGAGGCTCCGATTGCTCAAGGAGTCGCAAAGGGAGATCTCCATCCGATGACCAAGGAGAACATTGTCCCCAAGGTTGATATGGTGAAGCAGAAATCCACTAACATGGCCAAGGTCACACCTCTGACTTCTCGCACTCCACAGCAAATATTGGCAGCATCAGGCAGTTTTAAACAGCAAATGTTGGCAGCATCAGGCAGTCTCAAGAAGGGAACTGGGAAGCCTATCAGCGATTTCTTTCCTCGTCGCAGACCTTTGGCTGAATTGGATCCCAATTGCTTGAGAACTCCAAATTCAACCCATCCTGACCTTCCAGCTGTTTCTCTCCCAAGAGTGTACCTTCGTCCGCAACCTTCACCAAGCGTCTCTCATTCAGCCCCGGCCAGAGCGCCCGCCAGACAAACTTTCTCAGTTTATACTTCAACAACCAACCAAGAACCCGGTCCCCAAAAGCGAAGCCGACTTTGCGCAGACATCGAAAGTGGAGGTTCGCCCAGCAAAAAGGCCAATCTCTCACGCAGTCGCTTCTTTGCCTCTGAAGCAAGCCCAACCCTTGGCAGATCTGCAAAAGACAAGCGAGCCCGAAAGGCAAATGTTGACATCTTCTCTGATGATTCCATTGAAGAAGCTATGCTTGGCCTTCCAGATGTTGATAGCTTTGAAAGTGAGCTCAATACCGCCAAGAAAGTCATCGTTTTCCAAGGAGAGGGCCTCATGACAGAGAAGCAACCCAGCACCTTAGGCGGAGGAATCTCACAATCACAAGACTCCGTCCCTGGACTTACGACCTCTGACTCCTTCACTAGCTCTGCAGAAGCACCATCTACCCCCACAAGTCAAGACAATGACATCTTTGGGTCAGCTCAGAGTATCAAAGACAATTTCACATTCAGAACGACTCTAAAGCCAAATGCCAGTGTACAATCTACCGCAAGCTCCTTGTCTTCTATCTCATCCAAATCTTCGAAGATCCCTCTCGCCGTCAAGCCTAAGGTCGTTATGTCAAAGGCACCGATGCACGCCAAGAGAGCAAACACTACACCCCTTCAACGCATTGGAGCCTCTGCAGCAAATAAACCCAAGCTACTCCCAATGACACCGCCAGAGACTCCTGTATATCAAATCAAGAACAACAAGCCACAACGTCGTTCTCTACTTGGCCTAGGTGGTGTTCCGTTTCCAGAAGTTGCAGCTGTTGCCACTCCTGCTACAACTCCCTCTTGTGCAACCGATAAAACAGGAATCGCAAACCCGCTTTTACAAACTGGCAGTGAGGACCTCATCATTCCTGACAGTGAAGACGATGAACCATTGTCACCTACCAATGCCGCAAACGACGAGAATATTTCAACCACCCACCTCAATCTTAATAGATTCGTGTACAACAGCTGATACAAATGGGAGGAATGAATGACTTAATGATAATTTTGCGATTATGAGCAACAAGGGTGTTGCACGGAAGCATATTTTTTGTTATCACAAATTTGGGGCAGTTTTCAATGTTTTTGTGGAGTTTTCTGCAGCGGGGAGTAGAAAGCATCTTGATGGCATTGGAGGAGTTTTCAACATGGATACGTGGACGAATTGTCATTTTGACTGGTGCTTGGAGTTTGGCCAGTGGACATGCATACATGGTTGACAAGATTACACAACCCATGGTGGAGTTTGTTTTTTCCTGATTTGATTTTTTTCCTTTTTCCTTTTCTCTTTCTCTTCCTTTCCTGTACAAAATAGTGCAGAGATGAGGGTTTCACAGTTTTGTCCTTGTTGTTGATTTTGGCAACTTGGATTCTTGCTTTGGCTTCCGAAAGACACTCAGGAGATTACTACATCTTAGAGAGAGAGTGGTGGAGAATTGGTGTTTTGCAGAGGGAGAGGGTGTCTTGGAGCCTAAAGTGGAGTTTTCAGTGATGAAAGGGAGGGAGGGTCTTTGAGAAAATTGTCTGTTTGTAAAGGATTCAAGTCAGTGAATTTAATATTGATACATTACTACCAAATTTCCTTGCATCTATATGCGTGTGTGTGTGTGATTATGCAAGGCTATCAATGAGAGGGCTAAGAGCCCTGTGATAAGGGTTTCATACCCCCTGGCTTTTGTGTGTCTTTTATACATTTGGGATAGAAGTTATCCAGAGGCCCAGACGGGTTGTCGGTGAATCGGCGTTCAGGGGGGGTGGTTTAGCGAGAACCACAGGAAAGCTTTCAGGGATAGCCCTAGTAGATTTACTTCGTACCAGACCTGTGCCTCCCGTCGCTCTCGAGATTAATCATTAGGGACAAAGACAAAGACACTAACGTTGAATAGGAGATTTGGATAGATAGATATTTAATTCCCCTCTTGTTTACAGGAATTGACTACCCCTTTTCAGACTCGCTTAGGGTACTTGGAAAGGGGTTAGTAATAGTATTAATTGCGAAATGTCAAATGGGTAGTTTTATTCAGGAATTAGTTTATGATGGAAAGTGGAGGGTAATTGGGGTTCTGACCTTGTATCTAGGAGCTTGTTGAGGAGGATGTGGGGGTCAGAGGGAGAGAAGTGTACGGTCTTTATTTCATGTTATTGCGTGGAAGCTGAGCTAAAGAGAATCGAGTAAGAAAATGGTCCAAAGAATCACAATCATTGTATATCCAGACGAGAAATTTAAAAATCGCTTCTCATTTCTACTAGAGATTCTACGCGCTTAAACTCCCCTAGAATCTGGGCATCAAGCATCAATGTGACTATCTATCTCGTCCACACAAACACCCGATGCATGGTGACACACAGAAGAGAGAGGAAAAAATAGAAACCCCCCCATTCACTCCATCACTCCATCCCAAATTCCACCCTAATCGAATTCCATTTCCATTTCAGTCGTTCCTTCAAATCATCTGTCCCGCCATTCTGATCAAATTAAAGAAAAGCCAAAGCACCAACCAAAGAACTGGAAAAATAAACAGCAAGAATGTAGAAGGAAAGAAAAAACGCCGGTGTATGATGCAATCAGTGAAACTAGGCGGTCCCATGGAAAATTCCGAACAAGATGAGGGATGATCATACTGTATAGGAACCTTCAAGAAAAAAAGAGGAGAAAAATGTTGGACGCTCCCCAAGTTGAGATTGCATTACTCTGCTGTTGTTTGTACAGAAAGATACCTCCCCCTGCAAGAGGCAACACATCTCGCCGCCTCAGCAGCACATGTCATACTTCAGAGCATTGGATGGCTTTATCAGAGGTCAACTGACCATGACCATCCACCATTTGCGAGATTTTCTGCCGTATGTTCAAGTATTTTATCTCGGCGCTTGGAACAATATGAGGTTTTGTCCATGATATCCACCTTGAGCTTAGGTTCTGATAACTCATTTACGTTCTTCTCGAACATCTCTGACAAAGCCTCTACTGCCATTTCTAAATCCTTTTGATTGTCTTCAAACATTTCAGTCATGTTATTGCGAGCAAGGTAGAAAGCGAAAGCATACGTCCACTTTAGCGTCTGTCGGCATTCTTGCAGGGCGTGTGAAGCAGCGTTGAGATATTGCACTTCAATCCAAGACATTCCTGATGCAGATTGCAGCTGCACCATTTTCTTTTCAGTCTTGATGAATATATCCTTATCGAGTTTGGCTGATTGCTCATGGTTTGCGTAACGGTTGTAATAATGTAAGTACCGATCCAGAGACAGCCGGGATTTGGTTTGCGCATCACGGGCATCAGTACCACTCTTTTCCTCAAATCTGTTGCAATTGTACCAACTTGTACCATGTTCTGACCAGAGACCCATACACATCCAGCAAAATTCGTGTTTGCACTTTCTACACGTCATGTGGTTACAACCTCCATTCTTTTCAATCGTTGAGTTGCACTTTGGACATTCTTTTGTGTGTGCGGAAATCCAATTTGCTGTTTCTGAATCGTCAGCGCATTTCTTGAGCCATCTCTTCACCAGTTCACAGGGAGCTGGTTGATGATCTGCCAATATGCACCCAAAACAAAATTTGTAGTCACAGCCACAGGCGACAGTTGGTACCACTCTGACTAGGTCCTTTTTCTTAATACCACACTCAATGGCATTTGGGCAGTCAGGAGCTGGACACCATTTCAAATGTTCCTTGTCCTCAACATAGGTTCGAGTAAGCAATTCGTGGTATCGTTGTTGTAAATCAGCGGCGACTAAGAGGTCCAGAGATTTCGCATCGATTATTCTGTTGCAGCCATCAGCAGGGCATTGGATTCGAGCTGCCTCTCCTTCCTCTTTGATCTTCTGGACCAGGTATTGATTGTAACAGCTAGCGCAGAAACGGTGACCACATTTCATAGCAAATGACTTTAGTCCAGGCTCGTCCTCGCAGCATATGTCACACATGAAATCAGGCACAACTTCGAGTTTCGGTGGGCCAGTTGTACTTGGACCCAAACCCGCAGCCTCGAGGACTTTCTTTGGTCGATCCATATAATCCTCGATTAAACGTTCCTTGTTCCATCGAAAGTGTCGTAGTAGTATCGCGGCGTCTTCTTTCCGGATGTCCAAGATCATATTGACTTCATCGATGAGATCATCTTGTTGACGTTGAATATCCTCGGGCTTATAGACCTTGAAGTTGATTTCGAAGGATGTCTTCTTCTTCTTGGTATCTTCCTTGTGCGAGAAATCCAGTTCGGGATCGGATTCATCAATGCCAAATTCTGTTGAACCCACAACCTTGTCAGTATGAGGGACTTCATGGCACAAGTCAGCATAAACCACAACGTACCTGCTACCGATTCATCATCATTGTCACTCTGATCGTCGAGCATGTCATCATCGCTGGACAGGCCAGACATGAAATCGTCTTCTGAGTCCATCGGTGTTGCGGTTGTCAGTGGCGTGGGAGGTCCTTCCTTCGGGCCCGTAGAGTCGGTCCTCTTGCTCGATCTCTTGGATGTATGTGCTGAAGATTCAGCAGTCTCCGCCGCCTTGCGTTTCTTAGATTGGGGAGAAATGTTGTCGGCTTGTAAGGGTGCTCGAACTCGTCAGAAAGGACGAGATTCCAGGCACATCAGGCAGTTGTCCGACTCAGGAGTTGGCGAGGCAAGGGAAATGACAGTGTCTTGATGTAAGATGAGGGTGTTGGTGGGAAAAGATTGCGGAGAAGGTGGATAGTCGGAAGTAGTAGTGGGAGGAAGCAGTGCAACTTTCTGTTGGAAGCTGTATCAGGTGTTGTAGTGGGAGTCGGAGAGAGAGACAGAGACAGCGAGGAGGGAATGCGTGATGGACGGGGTGTCTGCGAGACAGGCCAGGTCTTGGGGTGGAGTCAGCTTCTCTAATCAGAACCGATAACGGGCACGTGACGTGGTTTCAGTCAATTGAGAGGCTGCAGCGGGTGTGCTCATAGTCGGACACTTTGGGCTAGGAGACTAGATTGAGCATGCCTATAGTGGCAGTACTGGGCAGGCAAGGTTCAACGGGTACCTACCTGAGTACTCCCAGTGAATTCGCGTACATCTAAGGCTAGGCCTGAGTTGTGGTGGTGAATTACTAATATGGTTGGTTGGTTGATTGAATTCATGAACTATTGAATACGAGTAATGAACAGGTATGGCTGAGTCAAAGTTGCAGAGCAGCTGAGGCTATTGTGCTCGCATGCCTATAGGGTCTAGGGCCTATAGGTACTGCGTCAGATGCATATGGAAGCACCAGGTTACTCGTTGGTACTTGCACCTATAAATATTGATAGGTATGTAAGTAGGTTTGTACTAAGACTTTGTATACTATATGTTGTCACTTTTCATGGAACCGTTCACTTGGATTTGGAATATGGAGTATGGATAGATAGATAGATACAACATAAAAGAGCGTACGTATAACAATCCCACTGGTTTCTTGTTTGTGGAAGCAACAGGTGCTCTAGGTCAAAAGATGTACTGTTTACTCAGTCACCCTCGCCACGCACAACACCCCATATACTGGTACATAGATATAGAAAGATACCTATAATTATACAGAGTGTTATAAAATGTTACCTATAGAATGAGTAACCGAGTCTTACCTGTTCTTTTGTTTTTCCTCTCGAGAAAAACACTTCAAGTAGAAGTCAAGTAAAGGCAAAGTAACAAGCTAGTAACATGGCATGTTGACTAAGTACGTGTCGCCATACGGTGATTGGCCATAGCTGAGCCATGAAGGTCGGTCGTCCCTTGATCGAATCTCACTCTACGACCGAGACCGGGAACGTCAATCAAAATTTATAATTTTATACTGCATGGATAGGGAGATGGTAGTAGCTAGTCTCGTCCCAAAAATACAATACCTGAAGAACCCCCAAAACCGCGTTTCAACCTTCCTCAGATAAAAATACCTACAAGTACCTTATAAGTACAGTACAGACCTTACCCTTATTGTTCCCAGCCCGCGCTAGCAGCCAACAGCCGCTGCACTGGCAACCCTGCCCTGTTCACTACCCCCCTAATAATACCGTACCGTACCGTCCCGGTACCGTGGACTTTTCGGATGTGAATGCAGGCCTGCTCGGTTCACCGAATATTTAGCGACTCCCAGTTGAGTGGTGCCTCACTGCCTTTGGCAGGAACTTGGCCGATCTCCTCAACTTCCTGCGACAAGCAGCATACGGAAACATTTCAACCATTGAACCATCGCCGACGGGGTGACCTCAATGTGTTTTCTCCCACGACGCAGCATCTCCTCTCGCGACTAGCATCACGAGGTGTCGGCTGCGGAAATCCCTCGCAAACCTCACCGGACGGCAAGAGACGACACCGATCCAGAAAACGGGGCCACACTGAGACTCGTCCTCCGCCAGCTAGCCAAATCGTGTGCGATTCGGACCACGACGACAGTGGCAGGAGCAACGAGGAGAAACGAGGAAGCAAGATCCAGCCCTGCTTGGACTGGAAAGCAAAAGAGAACGAGGGGGTTTGCCCCGCGGATTCGTGGAGTCGGTAACATCGAATACCCACACAGTATTGCACACTGGTCCAACACTGCCTGCCCTTTACACCATCGTTGATCTTTGTCACATCGTCGAAGCATCATGGCAGACTACCAGCAGGGTCGTTCCAACGGCGCTCGTCCGAACGAGTACCCTTCCGGCAGCAACTCTCGAGATGCCGCCTTCTCAAATATATTCGGCTCTGCGCCGTCTGGCCGGTCTCAAACGATGAACTCATCCGTCGTTCCGCCAATGATGAATGGACGTACACAGACGATGGGCTCACAAGAATATGGCGGCATGCCACGGCAGCCTCCTCTACGGCCCCATCCACAGGGCGGTTATCAAACAGCTCCTCCAGGTGGGATGCAACATAATGGAGGAAGTATGTCTATGTCGAATGGCTATCCCCCAAGACCACAACAGCCTGGCCAGGTTCCATCCCAACCTCAACCCCAGTATTTACCACAGCAGATTCGCCCGGATCGTAGACCTTACCCTTCTCCGCAACGGCTTGATCCCCGTGGGCCCCCTCCTCTACAACAACCGTATCCCCCACGAGCCCCTCTACAGCAGCACCGATATCAGGCTGGGCCAGCCCTGAACTCTGACCCCTATCGGTCTCAATCTTTGGCTAGTATGACCCGACCACAGATGTACCAACCACCACCTCCAAATACTTTTCATCAAGCTCCCGCAAATGCTTTCAGACAAGCACCATATCATGGGCAGGCTTCGAGAACGACGGCCCAAGGGCGAGTAGTACCAGAGAGACAGGATGAGCGGGCAATGTCTTTGACAAGCTATCCACAGGATCGTGATCAGCATCAGACCATGAGTGGCCGGGTTATACCTAATAGGAGATCCGGTGGACAACAAGAGGCTCAAGGATATCCAATTCCGGGACCCAGGAGTCCTGCTACGCAAACGCGTACAGCCAGTGTGACGTCTTCGACTACAGTAGGAGATATGAGCCGCTCCATGTCTATGGCTTCAACAATTACACCCTCGGAACGAACTGAGTCGCTTGCGCATCGCACTTCTATAGCCAAGTCTGTTAGTAGTACGGGCGCCAGGCAGAAATCCCCCTTGGTTTATCCTGCACTCTTGTCCAGGGTGGCAGAATGTTTTAGGGAAAAGGTCACTGTAGGAGATCGAACCAAGAACGATCTGACATACAAAAACGCATTTAGTGGTGCCGATGCTGTTGATGTTATTTCCTACATTATCAAGACTACCGACCGAAACCTCGCGCTTTTGTTGGGGAGAGCATTGGATGCCCAAAAGTTTTTCCATGACGTTACATACGATCACCGCCTGCGTGATTCGGCCGCCGAGATGTACCAGTTCCGAGAGACGATGATGGACGAACCGCATGAGGCGCCGGAAGTGAACGGAGTTTTTGTGCTTCTAACAGAATGTTATTCGCCCACGTGTACAAGAGACCAACTTTGCTACTCTATTGCATGCCCACGAAGACTTGAGCAACAGTCGAGGCTGAACTTGAAGCCACAACCTGGTCTTAGACGTGAGAAGTCGGAAGCAAGTTTACATGATGTGGACGAGCCCGATGAACAGAAACTCTGGATCAATACGGTCTCACAAGAAATTGCTGATAGTATTGATGAGCGGGAAAAGAAGCGCCAGGAAGTCATTTCCGAAATAATGTACACGGAGAGAGATTTCGTGAAGGATCTGGAATACCTACGGGACTTCTGGATCCTTCCATTGAGGTCGACAAATGCTGCTGCCCCGTCCCCTATCCCAGAATCACGGAAGAAGAAGACGGTCGAAACGATATTCTCCAATATTATAGATCAGCCAAGCATTCACGGGGTAAGCTCAAAGTTTGCTGAAGCCCTCACGGAGCGACAGAAGAAGCACCCAGTTGTCAAATCTGTTGGTGATATCTTCCTGGAATACGTACCACAGTTTGAACCCTTCATTGTTTACGGATCAAAACAGCTGGCAGGGAAATTTGAGTTCGAGAACGAGCGGTCACTCAATCCGTTTTTTGCGAAATTTGTTGACGAGACCGAACGAAGAAAGGAATCGCGAAAATTGGAGCTTAATGGTTATCTCACAAAACCTACCACCCGTCTTGCTCGATATCCACTTTTGCTTGAGAACGTCCTCAAGTACACGGAACCCGGGAATCCAGATAAAGATGATATTCCTGTTGCGATGAAAATGATCAGAGACCTTCTATCGCGAGTAAATGCAGAGTCTGGTAAAGCAGAGAATCGCTTCAACCTTAAACGACTACATGAACAACTCCGATTCAGACCTAATGAACGTGTTGACCTAAAACTTACAGACGAAAAACGCGAATTAATTTACAAGGGCACACTCAAGAAGTCGCCAACAGACCCTTCAGACATACAAGCATATCTTTTCGATCATGCGATGCTTCTAGTCAGAGTAAAAACAGTTGGAAAGAAAGAAGAGGTTAAGGTATATCGTCGACCAATCCCATTGGAGTTACTCTCGATCAAAGAGATGGACGAAATGATGCCAAAGGGTGGAGTCGTTAAGCGGCCTTCATCTAGCTTGATCCCTGGTGCAAAGATCACTACGAGTGACAGTGCCAAAAAGGAAGGGTTCCCAATAACTTTTCGCCATATTGGTAAAGGTGGTTACGAAATAACCCTCTATGCAGGCACGGCTGGATCTCGCAATAAGTGGATGGAATTCATCGGTGATCAACAGACCATACTGCGAAAACGTGGCGACTTCTATAACCGATCGATCCTGTCAAGTTCTTTCTTCTCCGCTAATAACAGAGTCAATTGCGTGGCTCCATTTGGTACGTTATACTCACTCCAACTACAAATAGGATGCTAATTATTCGCAGATGGTGGCCGTAAATTGATATATGGAACTGACTCTGGAATCTTTGTGTCTGATCGTAGAGCAAAAGACCAAGCCGCCAAACCTATACGAGTTCTCGAAGCTACTTCAGTAACCCAAATTGACGTTCTGGAAGAATATCAATTGCTTTTGGTGTTGTCACAGAAATCGTTGTTGTCATACCCGTTGTCTGCCCTCAATCCTAGCGAACCGGCGCTTACAAAGAGACCAAAGAAAATTCAAAGCCATTGCAATTTCTTTAGAACTGGAATCTGCCTCGGTCGTCACCTGGTATGCTGTGTCAAATCCTCGGCTCTTTCAACAACGATCAAAGTATTCGAACCCAACGATGCGATGTCCAAAGGAAAGAAGCAAAAGGGTTTCAAGATGTTCAACAGTGGCCAGGATGAGCTAAAGGCTTTCAAAGAATTTTACATTCCAACAGAGTCCTCGTCAATTCACTTCCTTAAATCGAAACTTTGTGTTGCTTGCGCCAGAGGATTTGAAGTCGTGTCTTTGGAGACTTTGGAAACACAGTCCCTGCTCGACCAAGCCGATACTTCGCTCGACTTTGTTGCCCGGAAAGAAAATGTCAGACCGATTCATATTGAGCGACTTAATGGGGAATTCCTTCTCAATTACTCGGAATTTTCCTTCTTTGTCAATCGAAATGGTTGGCGTGCGAGACCGGATTGGAGGATTGATTGGGAGGGGCAGCCCCAGAGTTTTGCCTTGTCGTATCCATACATATTGGCATTTGAAGCGAATTTCATTGAAATCCGGAACATTGACACAAATGCCGTTCACATTGTGCCACACAAGAATATCCGTATGCTCCATACCAGCACTCGAGAGGTAAGTACTACGTGACACGATTGCTGTAATACACTAACATTTTTCAGATCATATATGCGTATGAAGATGAACGTGGTGAAGATGTCGTGGCTGCGATTGATTTTTGGCTACAAGAACGGCGGCCAGAATCTCAGCAAGTTCAAGCAGTTCCACAACTGGAGAATCATCCACACAACCACCAGCAGCACCCACAAACATCGTCGCGGCACTAGCGATAACTGTACACAATCAGCTGTGGTGTTGCTTTTATATCACTACAGGATCGGGCATGGCACATATTCCAGGATGGTTTCCTTCTTCGCTTTCTGGTGTTTCTCTTCTTCGGGCGCTGTGTGCTGGACACGCGCTCTATTTGTGCATGATGCAAATATTCCTACGAATCGTGCGACAAACTAATAATGGAATGGACCTCGTTTCTCTCATGAGAATGATTGGAGTGAAATGACACCACCACCTTGACCCTTTGATGGATCTGTTTGAATTGATAATTGTGATTGTGATTGCCAGCGGCGGGGTAATGCCCCTTTTGGAGCTTTTTAGTGGCACTCTCAGCGACCGGCGTATCGAAGGTTCTTTCTTCTTTCCCTTATTCTATTTCTCGGGTTGATCGGGCAACACAATCCTCTGTACATTGCCTGTGTATTACGAATAGATCGTTGTATCTCGAGTTTCTGTGCACGGTGACTTGTGAAGATGATTATATTGTGACTTATTTCATTGCCTTGCAAAGAACATCTCTGCTTTTACGGGTTCCTAGATATGAAGGGATCGCAATCGGAATGTTGCTTCTCTATTCTGCGTGTATTTCTCTCGTGAGGGCCGGATAGTTGTCTTTTGTATCATCAAAGCAGACGATAACTTTATGATAATTCGCGGTATCTTTTTTGTACAATTTTCATATCATGAGTTGCAGATTCATATGATATTCTCAGCACAGATCTAATCCCATCACACTACACAGCTTCCAGTTCCACCTCGCAGCTGCTAGTAAATCATCTACATTCAACACGCCTACTTCGTTCTCCTCTAAGACCTTCCACACTTTAGTACGGAACGATACAGGCCAAGCTGGGAGGTCCCAGTATCGAGATACTAAGCCTCTTTCTTTGGCAGTTCTGATCTGTGACTTGATGATTTCCAGTTGCGAGGAGGTGATTCTATTGAACCATGTTCTGCCTATAGCGGCGGAGAGGGAGCTGCTTGCGTAATAGGAGTTTTGTGGTGTGTATTCCGGGCTGGATGCGAGGGTTGTGAGGGGTGCGTCGAAGAATATATCACGATGTGGATTGGTGGTGTCCGAGATGATGGAAGAGAAGAGTGTGTTTCCTGTCCCGACGATGGTGAGAGGTCCGGGAACGAGGGTGGTGTCGTTGTAGTGTGTCAACCAGCCTTTCTCACGGAAAGGCTGGAGTTGGGAAGATACGACGGGGAATAGTGCTTCGCCGTCGGTCTTGAAGTCTAGTAGAAGGACGAGTGTCGTATTGGGACTTGTGTCAAAGACTCCTTGAGGTGTGGTGGAGTTTGTGATTTGAGTTAAGGCGTTTTGGTTGGATAGTATGGAGAAGAGAGGGTCGAGGTAAAGGCTTTTCAGGGTTCGTCCACTGCGGAGCTGTTTGGACGAGTGTCCGACTAGGAGGTCGGAGCTGGAGGTGAGGAAGATGTCTGCTTCTACACTGGAACATCCCGCTGATATGGCATCGAAGAGAGGGACCTTGCGCCAATAGTCGTTGTGTGAATGACACTTGATTGGTTGGATGTTTCGAGTGAAATCCTCTGTCCAGGAGGGGAGCGGAGGAGTGGTTGCGGAAGGTTCAACCCATGATGAAATTACTTTTTGAATACCATTTGATGGGGTTGGTGGTGGAGAAAGACGCCGAATCAAAGCAAGCAGTATAGCGTACCAGATTCTATGTGTTGTGATCAGTGGGTGGGGAATGGTGAGGTGAAATTGGAAGGACAAACCCAACTCCGATGACAGTTATCGTTATGAGTACTGTCGAAACGATGGCAAGCCTCCGCAAATGAATCCTGCGGTTTTTGCTTATTCTTTCCCACCATAAACATCCTCGACAACGCCTTGAGTCTGTTGTTGGTGTGGGCAATTTTCGACTGAAATTCCAGTTGTTACTTTCTGCGCTTTCGTCTTCATCTGGAAGGAGCGGTGGCTTTCTCGCACCCCTTTCGAACAATGATTTGAGCATAGAGGGCATGATTTCTAAAAAGGAAGTCTAAATGAAAGTAACGAGCGTATTGCATCAAAAAGAAAGAACGTTAAGAATGTGGTTCTCACTTAGCCTTTTCCTCCACAAACATTCATGTCAAGTTGAATGAAGTCATGCTGATTTTTTGGATCTACTTGTACCAGGATAGAAACATGACTAGTATGGCACCTCGTTGGTAAATCCCACCAAAATAGAGTCGTTGTTGGTATTAGGCCTCTTCCAAAGGGGATTTGGACACTGTGAACATAGATCCGAAACATGTTGGCTACCGCTATGGGTCTGCAGGATCATATGTAAGCGGGCTCAGAATCCCTCAGGGGAGAAGAGTGGGTTAGGAAGGATTTTGGCTGCCTCAGATGGACTTACGAATGTTAGTGATTGGACCTGGTGATACAAGGACTGGATGAGATAAGATTGTTCGCAGCTTATTTTGACATGTACGTAAATTTACTGCCAGATTCGGTTTTAAGCGAGATCTGCGGCCAAGCACTGCCATGATCTGCAAGGATTCAAATCCTTCGCGAGCACAATTTTGTAAGCTCAGCCCTGCAGTTGGATTGTTGTTGGACTGTTCAGAGCCAAAGCATAAGACTGTGCCGCCATGAGTAATGGACTCCCCACGTGTTCTCCTTCAACATTCCCATGATGTGGAGAATTGTGACTTTTGAGTGAGACTCGCTGCCAGACCTTTTTCTCTACGTGCTGTATTGTTATGGGAAGGTGCCCAGAGGGTAATCTGAGATACAAATGAAGATAAAGGCGAGAAAATCTTCATGTTGGATGCGACACATGTTATGGCAAAACGAGAAACTGTTGTTTGGAAGACGTGGTTGCATCGACGGGAACTCTACCATTAAGGCGTACGTACACACTCATGTTTTGTGGAATTTCTATGCCTCATTACGAAACTCTTCTTTAATCAACGAGGAAACTACGGATACTCATGACACTCACCCCCACCAAATTATCGTGAAGGCTCAAAATGGGAGAATTTGCCAAACGTGTGCTGATATGGTGTTTTTCTTATAGAGATCTAAACCCCAGAAACCTCTGAGGACATTCTTATATCTGTCGTTACTCAGGCAGTTGAATATTGAAGCAAGTTTGCTGATATAATGATATTCTAATTGAATTGGGGTTCTGGGCGAGAAGCTGAACAAGAAGTGAGTATCAATACCATGAGTATAATGGGCCACGGAGTTTCTAATATCATAAAGAGAGTGGTTTTATTAGATTAGTCCTAATACATGCCGTAAAATGTACATATAAGGGCATATATGTGAAGTTCTTCTTACTTTTGTAAATGCTTTTCCTTTGTTTACTATCATTTTCCCATACCAGTAGTGATAATAGGGGAAGAACAGTTCTCATTCTTATATAACCATTCAGTTTACCAAACCACGTTTCTAAGCAGTTAGGCCTTGATTTACCTAATTGTTGTATCCACTTCTATTTACTTCAACTGCACATTAATTTTAGACATACTAATTCTAGAAGGGACACTAGTTTACATCATAAAAGAGAAAGAAAGTAGGTATAATTAGTACGTAAAATCCGTTAAGTAGAGTAATAGTCACGAATGCTTACTTCCACCTCCACTACCCTACTTGTCTTGTAACTTGTTTCGTGTACTAGCCAAGTAGTAGAGGATACCTAGTAGTGTAGCGCAATTTAGTCCCGCCACGGGTGACGGGCCTACTTACTGAGTATCTTTCACGTAATCGCGCGGTTCAAGCAAGAGACTATTAATAAAGCTACGAATATTTGATTATGTTGAGGGTATAGAATAGAGGGCGTTACGGGAGGCGTTTGATTCCTTCAAAGGAAGAGACCTGATTATTGTACTCTGGACACACAACGAAGAATGGTTATACTGAAGTCTGACACAGGTAACTCAAATGCCCTAGTTGACCTAGGTTATAGGAAACGAGAGGTGTCCATTAGCCCTATTAACTCGTGAAAGCAATCCAGCTATGCGAAGCTTTAAGGATAATAAGAGAATGACTGATGAGGGTGTCCAGAGTGATAGCCGGGTCTCTTATTCCAATGCTAGGACTTCTTCTAAGAAAGGGATAAAACATTTATTTAGTTGTACAAGTATTAAGTAGCTCTTAAACGCCTTCGAGGCCTATATAAGAAAAGGAGCGTCAAAGGAGCTACTAAAAACTCAATATTGAGCATATCTGCACTGTAAGTTGGAGAGAATTGATACTGGGGCGTTGATAAGTGGTGTAGTGAGTCTAGTCCCGTTCTCCTCAACTGATCCGCATACTCATAATTCACTCTACTATACTCGTCGCCAGCCCTTTCTCCCAGAGATAGAAGTAAGAGGAAAGTAAAGGATTGAACTGAATTAGCGTATCAAGGCAAGGTATTCAGGGCAACATATGGCAACTCATGCCTATGCAACTTTATGATTTGATTGACTATCAGACTTTTGATTCACCGGGGCTACTATTACAGTTTTTTATGGTTGTGTGTTTGTGAGAGACAGGCTGGGAGACAACCCAAGGCTCATGTACTTTCCGTCGACCAAACATTTCACCTCAACCCAAAACTTTTTCAGCGGCGGTGACTATTTAGCCATGTAAGCTTTGGTCCCCATTAATCAATACCAGAAGAAACTTACCATTGAATCCCGTGTTGTCAGGCTCAACATGCGCCCCGGTGACCTTTCCGTCCTCAACTTCCAGAACGTAGCGTTTGCTTCGTTCGCCCCCAAAAATGGCGCTACCATCAAAAGTAAGATCAAGTGCTTTTGTGTACTTGACCGTTGGGTCTCCTAGGAAGCGGATCTACAGGTTATCTTGGTAAGCATAGCGCAATCACGACCTGTAGTCTAGAGAATTGGGAAACTAACACCGGAGCTTCCAGATGGATCAATTGACTTGGCCCATGCCTTTGTGACGAATGGATCATTAACAGCAATGACGAAGACGCTCTTGAAATCTTTGAGAGCCTTGTGTTTGATGTAGCCGGGAATCATGGACTCGCTGCAAGCAGGACCTGATCTCAAAATTAGAGCGAAATTCTCGCATAAAGAGACCCCTGGGAGCTTATGTCGACTCACTGAATGCGGCAGGGACTCCAAGGATGAGAGATTTGCCCGTTTTGACCTCGTTGCTCAAGTCGACCTTGTTTCCCGGTGAAGATTCAACCAAACCTTCCACTTTTGGGAGGGCATCACCAACTTTGATGAATGCACGCGCAGAGCTGTGGAAGCTTCTTGAGGGACGAGCCGCAGTCAGTGCTACTCTTCGAAAAGCCGTTGTTGATGCCATTTTGGTAGGTATTGTGATCGTTGACCTTCTATTAGGCGCTCGTATTAATATTGTGCAAGAGCTTGGCTGGGTGACGTCGGAGAGGGTTCGGGATCGGGCCCGTAACCTCGGATACGGATGTCTATCGGCAGAGTTCCGTATCCATCTGGTGCCTTTTTTGATTGGTTTAGGTTGAGACATGTTTACCTAATCAACCTTTTACTCACTAGGCGAGGCGAGCTCGCTAGGTAGAGTAGACCACCCCTGAAAGCCTTCCTCATTTTCACAACGAGACAGGTACCAGTACTTCGTGATCTCACTTTTGCCGTCACCAAGCATTCGTTCCGGTGCCAAACTGGCGCATGAAGTTGACTACCGTATGTAGTAAACCCGAGCCAGCGAACAAGGGACGATGCCCGATGTCCTTCCCGCGATGCATAATTTTACGGTTAAAAATCGCGTCCTATTGGGGCGCATCTACCTACTGTAGGTATGCTTCAAGTCCCTTTGCGGGGCCGAGTCATCCCCACACAACATCAGGTCAGAACAAACAATTTTCCGGCGCTACCATCACTTTCGCGGGGAAGTCCCCTTGGTTCTCGCGAGAGGCAGAGATGAAAGCGTGGCGTGGGCGTGGGCATGCGAGGCGTGGATGGAAGAATTGCGGGGTCCCCATTCCATTTCCAACCCCTGTTATCCCCACGTAACTGGGGTGAATTGGAGCTGGTCAAGTGCCATTGAATGATGCACTTGATGAGAGTCCGTACCAGTGAATTGGTATATAAAGCTCAGAGCATCCTTCGTGGGTGAGATATCGGTATCTTCTTTCTTTGGTTTTGTCCACTTTTTCAGCCAACTTCCTCATCATGCAACTCAGTGTTCGAGCCGTTGCTCTGCTTTTGGGAGTAACCATTGCTGCACCAGCGTCGTATACACCGGCGTCGTATAATACGACAACTCCTTTCTCAACCTTCTCTCAAGTTACCATCTTTACTCCTGATGAAAATTACACAGATCCTCGAGTTCTCTATCCACGCACTGTCGAACTAGACAACGGCGTTCTTCTTGCAACATGGGTAATGTAATTGCCTGGTTCGCTATTGAATTGCGCTGAAGTTTTCGAAGGAAAATTACTCTCCCGAACCACCTTTAGTTTACTTTCCTATTTACAGAAGTGCTGATGGTGGAGCATCATGGGAAGAGATTTCAAGGATTCAAGACACGGTCAATAACTATGGACTTCGTTACCAGCCAATGCTTTATCGTCTCCCTATTGCTATTGGAAAGTTCAAAGCTGGAACCATTCTTTGTGCGGGAAACTCAATCCCTACGGACTGTATGTAGCTCTTCTCTGTTTTCCTCTCTAACACTAATCCCATCTTCATTACCCTGGGGGAGGTGTTCCTCGCAATTCAACTAGCGGAGTATGGCTGATATGATGCAGTGAGTGTTACCAAAATCGATGTTTACGCAAGTGAAGATGACGGATATAACTGGAACTTTGTGTCCCATGTCGCGGTTGGAGGAAGGGCGGTCCCAGATAATGGAGTCCCGGCTATCTGGGAACCCTTTCTACTCGCATACGAAGGAAGTATAGTCCTTTATTATTCCGATCAACGCGATACCGAGCGTTATGGCCAAAAGTTAGTCCATACAGTTTCTGAGGATCTCCTCACTTGGGGGCCCGATGTCGAGGACGTTACATATCCGGTTTATACTGCACGACCAGGCATGACCACAATTATTCAGCTGCCCAACAAACAGTACATGATGACTTATGAGTACGGAGGTGGACCAACTCAATCCTCCTCGTACCAGTTTCCAGTATACTATCGCATCAACGATAGTCCTCTCGCGTTTCTGGACTCAGTCGGTCTTCCCATCATTTCAAAGGATGGCATCCAACCGACAGGTTCGCCAACAATTACGTTTTCACCAACAGGTGGAGAAAATGGGACGATTATAGTTAGCTCTGGCAGCAATACCCAAGTTTTCATAAATCGTGCTTTGGGAGATAGCAATGCATGGGAGACAGTGGAGACTCCTGAAAAGGCAGCATATACCCGACACGTAAGAGTGCTTGAGAGTGACCCTACTCATCTTTTGATCATGGGGGCTGGTGTTTTGCCTCCAAGTACCACGAATAACGTTACAGTTTCTGTGATGGAGATACCACAGTGAGTAAAGAATGTGGTGGAATCGGTGGGTATGCTAGTTGGACTTTAAAAGATAATAACAAAATGTCCACAAAATGATGCCCAAGACAGCAAATGATAATGGCGATTTCGCGAGTAGTTTTTGAAATATATCATATATATATATCAACAATGATCGTAGTTTACACAGAGTGAGAATGAACCGGCTATTAAGCGAGATCGCTCGGATTGTGAAAAACACGGGAATATACTCAAGTGAATATACTCAAGTACGCCCAAAAGAACCGCCCAGGAAAACCCAAATTACCCAATCAGGTAAAATTATAGGAAGAAACAAACTTTTCCAAAGTGAGTCCTCCTTTTGACAACGCGTGAAGTACCTGTACATGTGCTAGTCGTTACTCCATGTAAGATTACATCTCTCACTCCATCACTACCATAAGATTACTATATCGTTATTCTAAATGTCTAGGACAATTTGATAACATTATTCTAACTTGCTGGACTAATAAATTTTGGTTAATTCAAAAATTCTAGGTTTATTTGATCAATGAACCCAAATATCTACCTAGGTAGGTTAATGAGCCAGAATATAACCAAGAAAGTTGGAACAATGGATAAAACTACTGCCTTGAGATGTACGGCAATTCAAGGATATATTCCTAGGTAGTAACCTTGAGGCCCTTTAAAACCATTAATACTACTGTAATACATATAAACAATTCGCTTACGTAAAAAACTACCAGTAGAGAAAGCTTATAAACAACAGAGTTTCCAACAGCGAGGCAAGCACGCGGCAGCTATAGATAGAGTTAAATATGAGACTTTGACAGTTTCGGAACCGCTGGCCAGATTTTTTGACAAAATCGGGAGCTGTGCCATTTCCTTTCCAAATTCGATTTTCTGAGGCCATAATCGCGGGGTTGTGCCACCTGTGCGGGGATTTTTGAATAGCCTCAATGATTCAAGCGGCACGACTTCCTCATTCATCACAGAAATGAATGAAATCAGCGTCAATCAGCCTCGGCAATCGCAGTAAGCATTGCCTTCCCAAAACGAACCCCCTTGCTGGTGACACCCAAATGGTCCAGCGCCCTGTATTGCATCAGAAAAAAAATAAAAGCATGTGAAAGCCTGTAAAATCAGCGTGTTCCCCGAGTCACCACACGATCACTCCACAACCTTCCAACCTTCCCTTCTCACCAACCAACCACGAATACCCTCTCTATTCTTTTCCCGCCTCACCATAATGACAGAAACAGCAATCATCCCCACCGTCGCAATGTCGAGCAACACACGGGAAAGAAGCCGTCCTCTGCCTGCGGAACTCCTCTACATCCAATACTCGCACGCCCACGAGAAACAATATCTCCCCTCGATCCGCGCCCTCATTTCCAAGGACTTGAGCGAGCCTTATAGTATTTATGTATATCGGTATTTCCTATACCAATGGGGCGATCTCTGTTTCATGGTTCGTTTTCCCACTTCAATCTCTGCAGGAAGCAGAATGGCTGCGGATGGCTCCCAAAATCCCGGGGAATGTTTGCATACGATCGTCAATCCCGAACTGACATGGAGAAATAGGCACTCTCCCCCAACTCGTCGCCCGTATCTCCTAAGCTGATCGGTGTCGTCATTTCCAAACTCGAGCCTCATACCTCGCCCTCGCACAGCTCCCCCACCACGCTCCGGGGTTACATTGCCATGCTGGCGGTCTCCTCCTCGTATCGAAACCACGGTATCGCAACGACGCTCGTGCGAAAAGCCATAGATGCCATGGTGGAACGCGGGGCCGACGAGGTGGTGCTCGAGACGGAGGAGACGAATATTCCGGCCATGAAACTCTATGAGCGGCTGGGGTTCTTAAGGAGTAAGAAGCTGCATCGGTATTATCTGAATGGGAATAGTGCGTACCGGTTGGTGTTGCATTTGAAGAACGTGGGGGAGATGATGGAGGCAAAGGACTTGCAGCAGGGTGGTGGGATGTTGTGATTCTGTTGAATGCTTATGGGAATGCATTGGGTGCACTAGGAGGGCATCCATTGCTGGGGCATATGGGCATTTCGTGGCGTTACATTGTATACTTGGGTTCTTTGAATATACCCTACGAGTACCAGATCATGAATGCTGGAGTTATAAATATCATGGCAAATTTTCTTTCGAGGAAGTCCTCCAAGATTCGCCAAACACGAAATGTTGAAAATATTGTGTGATCGAGATTACAATAATGCTGGACATTGGGCTTTCCTCGTTCCAGGGCTCTTTTACTGTTTACACAAGTTTTGAATTTGTAAATTCTGCTGAATACGTCGGTACATTGTACTCGTCGTGGGCAGTAGAAGTGGCACCAAATAGTCACCCATTGTCCCCAGTCATTTTATCTTTCCTAGGATAATTATAGTGGTTATTCGAAAGTTGTAAAGCAGATGAAATCATTGGCCCATACATTCGAAATAATGGGATCAATTAATGTATCATTTTTTATTCTCGAGGCAACGATTGTATTGCTCTGTATGGCTTGTAGTCTACTAGTAGTTTCCCAGCACCGCTTACATAACTCCTAAAATCCCAACAATTGATTGCGCCATCTATTACATGCTCATGATCGGGCATCCGTACGCTCCAGCAAGAGTCAGAACCATATGTCATCTTACAAAATGAGTACAGAGAAGCAATTATTCACAGTCCATACGTTCCCAGTCATTACTAGGTTCCTTCTTCTTGTAGAAGAAATTGTTGATCTTTCCGTTCTTCCCCTCTTTGGCTAGCTGTGTCTTGCTTTTCAGGAAATCCCGAGAATCGAATAGCGAGGCTTTGATATTGTACTCGTTATTCGAGTTGATTCCAAGGTAGGTATATGCATCTTTCAGGGGGATTGGTCAGCATGCCAAAGGTGAAAACGTATCAGTTTACATACCACATTTGTAGTAGATTGGTTTTCCTTTCAACACAACCAGACCGAGACTCTTGAGCTTTTGGACAACTCGGTTCACGTCTTCCATGTCGGTGAAATCTTTTGTGTAGATGCACATGAGCCTCGACTTTTCTATATCACCATCAAACGGGGCGACTTTTGCAGCAATTCCGAGCTCGTTGTTGATTGTTGCCCTGGCTACTACTGACCAAACCTCATTGACTTCCACTTGGTCACAGAAGATCATCCACTATTATATTTGTCAGCTTGATATGTTCTTCAAAATAAGATGAACCATTACAAATGGTGGTAGACTACCTTGCCAGAAGTACAATGGAACTCAACAGCCGTATCAAGGATTTCCTTCACAATCTTGTCTTTTTCGACGTTGATGGCTTTCGTAATCGTACTCTTGGCTCTACCAAACATATCCTTTTCGATTTCATTTCTTACCACCATCAGCTTCTCCAGTAATTGATTACCACGCACAACGAATCTGTTCCATTGGCTCTCGTCCTCTGGAGGTCCTTCAACCACCAGGTCTTTACCATTCCCCTCTTTGATCTTCTTCTCGACCTTGCGATAGGGATTGGCGACAAAAATCCACGGAATTTCTTGGCTCGCAGGTGTTCTGGACGGCGGAAGGCGGCTCAAGAAATCCTCGACCGGCTCTCCAAGTTGACGGCCACAGGAAAGGCCTTCATATGGATTAGAGAACTTTTCCTCTTTCTGACCCTTTCTGAGTTCCAAATTGGCATCGGCGATTTCCTCAAGAGACTGGCTACGGGTTTCGGCCCATTCCCGAAAATCGCAATCATCTATCCGGTCTTCTAGCTCTTGCTTCGTCGCTTCATCACCTGACGAGGTCTTCATGTTAGTCTAGGTCTGTAATCGAATCTGTTGAGAGTCGAATTTTTACCGTAAAAGTCAGATTCATCCGAGAGGTAGCCTGCGTCTGGGACTGATATCTTTATTCTGTTGTCTCGCTCTTTCTTAGCCATGATAAAGTGGCGCTGGTGGATAGAGCTCAAAGGACGATACAACCAGCCCAACTACTGGAAAGATTACCGACCACAGCCGACTATCAGGGGAATCGCCTTGCGCTGCCGAGAAATACAACGATTTGGTTTTGATTTGTGAAAGTGTGAAGGATGCGCACTTGAGACATGGAACATCTCTGATCTTAATCCGAAAGAAAAAAGACTATGATGCAAGGAATGATGTAAGAGCGTTTGACTGCCTCGTGGGGAAGTCAAACGGTCTCAAACAAGCAAGTACTCCAGCTCAAGGTACTTATGCCTTAGCGCACGGGCCTTGTTATCTCCAACTTATTTGCTTCTCTCATTCTCAACTGACAACCGACCAGCAATCATTACAATGGCATCCAGCGACCATATTTATAAAGTGGATGACTACAGCAAAAACATCCAACGGCGGTGTTCCGAAATCTTGGATCTTCCGCCAAGTTGCATCGAGTTTGTGCCTCGAGAAAAATCTTCTACAACAGATCCTACTGATTCGGACAATTACTTTATTGTCGGTACCTATCATTTGCAGGCCTCTGCTTCTATAGAGCCAATTGAGGTGCCGACCGATGAAGACAATGACGATGATGAAGAGCCATCATCTCTTCCAAAACCTCAAGAACGAAATGGTAGTCTGAACCTATTCAATCTCCGAGAAAATAAGCTGTAAGCGACATTAGAATTTTCATTTTCTACAATCATATTCTTGTTTACCTTTACTCATATCATTTTTTCCCTACAATCTATTACAGCTTAGTGGCTAGCTCTCCTGACGACTTGAGTAGGACTCTCGTCGAAAGAATCCCCTACCCTGCTGGCATACTGGATTTCCATTTCATACCCCATCGCCAAATCTTTGCCGTTGCCTCAAGTACGGGATGTATTTCCTTTTACAGAACTACTTCATCCCCAGCGGGTGAAAAGGACTTAGGGAAGACCATCAAACATATGACTACACATCAGATTTTCCCTCCGGATATCCTCGTTCTCTCACTCACATGGGTACCTACCACAAAGGAATCACAAATTCCAATGCTGGTCACAACCATCAATACCGGCGAAGTCCATCTGATCAAATTTTCGAACTGGGAATTTGAGGGGTATGAGATTTTGAATGATGAAATGCCCATTTATCGACACGATGCGGAGGCATGGATCGCTGCCGTCTGTCCAAGTTTGAAGCATGTTTATACCGGGGGCGATGACATCCAACTGCAAATCATGGAAGCAAACCTCAAAGAGATAAACGAAGATCCCGCGGTCGAAGCAGAGTTCACCAGCTCTGTAAAGGTCAGAGGACATGACGCCGGAATCACTGCCATCCTTCCACTGCCGTTTCTCGAGAACAGGATGTTTCTAACGGGTAGTTACGATGATACGATCCGTCTGTACACCATCTCTCCCGGACGTCCGGCCAGATTACTCTATGATTTCAAACTTGGAGGTGGGGTATGGCGGCTGAAGTTCTTGGAGGAGCACTCTCTTGCTAAGGAGGCTGAAGGTGCTCTCAAGTGGAGAATTCTTGCCTCTTGTATGCATGCTGGTGCTAAAATTTTGGAACTGGACTTTGATGGGGACCAGAGTTGGAAGATTACGGAGGTGGGGTATGTTAAGGAGCATAAGAGTATGAATTATGCCAGTGATGTACAGCCTCTGATGCCGAGTTGCGGCAATGACGGTCAACTTGACAGTGTAAAAGAAAGACTCGTCGTCAGCACAAGCTTCTACGATAAGTTATTGGTTGTGTGGACTTATGATCCGCAGTTTAGTATTTAAACCTAGCCATAATACATATTAGCTGGGTTATGGGAAACAGTTGTGACCATGCATATTTTGAATTAATTCCTGTCCTTGTCTATGGTTTTCGCTCCCTGAAAGCAATGCCGATTACACCATGATATTCCAAATTTCCCTCCAAACACTGATAAAGCAGAAATAACGTTATAAAGGGTATCACATATTCCACATCGCTCTCCACCTAGACCGTAGATGTTCTGTTTTCCCTTGGGCATGTGTGTGATTTGAAGACACACTACCCTATCCACCATGCTCCTCAAATACCATCACCAAGAAATGCGTTCAATTTCCTACGCTCCACAGCTCCACCCCCACTATATCAAACTTCTGCCCCTCCTCACTCAGAGGCTCGTTGCCAAAAGTTGGACATGAGCTACTGATTCCCCTTTCGAAATTGTCATCTAACCACAGTCCATAATGGCCATCTCCACCTCCTACACTCAAGAAGCCCGTCTCGCAAAACATCAAATAATCATTTACACCACTATACGGAAATGCTTTGAATCGTAAACGTTCGGGCGTCGAGGCACCAGCGGGGAGCGGGGAGGGTAGGAGTAGATTTGTAGGCGACATGGGAGGAGCGGAAATTGTGGTTGTGCGTGTTGCATTTGTGGTGTCGGCGGATGGTGGTGGAGGGAGAGTAGAGGCAAAAGCAGTGGATGCTGGGCTGATAATCGACGCACGCCAGAGAAAACATTCGCCTGTTCCGAAGTAGTGAGGACTAGGATGGGGAGCTTCTGTCAAATAGGCACCGAATAGCTATATCGAAATTGGAGTTAGCTTGAATACCTTTCTTCGGGCGCTGGTAAAAACAATATGAACCTACCCCTCCATCGCCGTCTTTAACCACCAAGACAAATCCATTTCTCAGACCCCGCAATTCATCAGCCTTTTTATATAAAGTGCCCAGACTGACACCATCCTCCTCTAAACAATATACCAGCTTCCATTCCTCAACTAGTTGTAGCCTGGGAGGAACGAGTAATCTGATTTCTTCTGCCAACGCCTTATTTAACAACCTTGCACTTTCCGACGTACCTGCCTTGTACCCAGACAGATTCACAGGATATAGAGGCGGCGGTTGGAAAGGTGATGCTGTTCGATACGGGGGGGTGTATACACCATCTGCCCCTTCGCCGTTCTGATCTATTTTGGGAAAGGTTGGAGAATACGACGACGATTGGTTTTTGTGTGGAGGATCAGAAGCAAAACGCCGCAGCAGCCCACCAACGGCATTAGAGAGGGGCTGAGGAAAAGTCCATGAGGAGGAGAGGCCACCGTTACCAGAGGGTGTAGATGTTCCTGAGGATGACGTCGGGGTTTGGTGGTGTGTATAGCTCATTGTGCTGCTTCCTGCTTCCTGCTTCGACTGCTCTGAAACATTCGAGTGGGAATCTTGCGATTTTCCCTTTGCATAAATTATCGACCGATTTCGAGGAATAGACTTGGCGATTGAGGGGTTATGAAGAATGGTACTTGGTGCCTTGTACTTATTTGGTGGGATGTTAGTGAGGAGATGACGGGCGGGTGTTGGTCTGAACGTCAGGAAGTAGGTAGATAGGGCGAGGTAGGGGTACTCTACTCGTAAGCCATATGTAGGTAATAATAAGCCTCGCCCCTGGAAAGTGGTTCAGTTATTGGTTGATTGTTTGCGAGGCTGAAATGAAGCCTTCCACTCGGAACTTCCAAGTTACTTGGGGGACTTTGTACGTCGCTTAGGAGGCAATGTTTCTCCTAATGGATGGTAGGTATGCATTGAATCAATTTTACCAATTCCATTACCTAGCGATAACTCTCACCGTCACATGATTGTGGAAAAAGATAGATCTTGCAGGTGATTTCTACGAGCTACTCAAGTACTCCGCAGATGCCTGTAGATACCTACCAGACAGTGCTGCCTACGCAAGCCAGTATCTGATATCTTGACGGTTGCTTACTGCTATGCTGAGCAACCATTTAGACCAAAAATACCGGTAGCAGGCAGGTGCTGTCCAAATTGGAGAAACCTCACACTCGAAAAGTAATGCTGGGCAGCGGGCACTTGAGGTGGGGCCGCCGAAGACATGCCGGGGTTATCTCCGGTCTCGGTCCCGACTCCGTCCCCGTCTTCGCTCGGAAAAGTGGACGGCAGGGGTGCGTTAGCGTGAGATTGTCGCTCGCTTGCCCGCACAAATCCCACAGCCAGCAATATTGCGCCAAAAGTTGATTTTCAAAGTCAACGACAAACCACTTCAGGAATCGCCATACAACAGCGTTCCAGTCATGCCTACTCACCTTTCTAAAACCCGCAAGCAGTACGTTCCCCATATTCTCCTTTCGACATATCCTCGTTCGCGCTCTGTCTGGAGGGATTAGAACGAAGCCAAGGGCTCTCCGCAACAAAATTCGACCAGGCGACGACACGACACCAGATCGAGCGATTGTGGCGGGGAAACGCGAGAGACTGAACGGGCATATGCTAACGTATCAATTTTTACAGCCGCGGTCATGTTTCCGCCGGAAAGGGTCGTGTAGGAAAGCACCGCAAGCATCCCGGTGGTAGAGGTCTTGCTGGTGGACAGCATCACCACAGAACAAACATGGATAAATACCATCCTGGTTACTTCGGAAAGGTCGGTATGAGATACTTCCACAAGCAAGGCAACCACTTCTGGAAGCCAGTTATCAACTTGGACAAGGTACGTCAATTTTACTTGGAGTTTGGTACATCGGGAAGGACGAGATGATGGACTCAGATGGGAGAAGAAGGTGATTGAGAGGGCTGGGGCATTTTGATGAACGAGGAAATACTCTGTGGACTACTATACATTGCAATTGCTAATTCGACTGAATCAACAGCTCTGGTCCCTCGTACCTGCTGAGAAGCGCGACGAATACCTAGCCGGCAAAAAGACAGACACCGTTCCAGTTCTCGACCTCCTCCCACTCGGATACTCCAAAGTTCTCGGCAAGGGTAGAATTCCAGAAGTCCCATTAGTAGTCCGCGCAAGATGGTTCAGCAAGGAGGCAGAGCGAAAGATTACAGAGGCTGGTGGTGTTGTTGAGTTGGTTGCGTGAGCGTGGTAAATTTTCTTCTCAGGAATTGGGTTGGGAAATTATGTGCATGAATCGTGGACTGGCAAGATGGGCAGAGGTATCATGCACCACAGTTAGCATGATTGGCTTGCTTCTACTATCGGAGTTCAATGAATGAAAAAACACAAAACCAAATCTCAAAAGCACATGAGATTTTTACATGAAGAGTGTGACCTCAATTTACTGTATTAACTATGTACGCTGCAAAGTGTTAGTGGTATCTCAGAACTGCAAGAAGCAACAGCTGGACTAATATGTACATGAACCCCCCTCTTCTCAAAAACGCCGCCCTCATAAAACTCCGCTATGATTCCACCAGGAAATGCCTTAAATACAATCATTGGTTGGATTGGATAACATCCAGATCATCTTCATCATATTCAGTCTCTGGTTCGTCTACTCTCAAGAAATCGTGCTGAAGTGCTTCCTGGGCACTGATTCGCTTATTAGGGTCGAGCTCAAAGCACCGTTCAAGAAATCTCACAGCCAGCTTCTCTCCTGAACTCAATGGTGTACCGGTTTCAGCGCCGTCACCGCTTCTTGACAAAGACCATAAGATAATTTTTTCGAGTGTGAATCCATGAGATCCAATAGTAGGAATGGTGGTTTCCAAAACTGTGCCATGCAGTTGAGCACATTGCTTCATCCGCTTCACACCAAAAATAGTTGTGATTTCAATCATTGCCTCCACATCATCTGCCGAATTGAAGAATGGAAAACGTTTTGACAGTATCGTGAGTAAGATAACGCCAGCTGACCAGATGTCGATCTTTGTGGTTTGCTCTGTGCATTTGAGGAGAACCTCGGGCGCTCTGAAACCACGCGTGCCAGCTCGGTTCGCTCGCCGCGAAGGACGAGAATCGTGCTTTGGATAGCCACTTGATGGTCCCACCTGCGCAGTTACACTGTTCTGTATACGTCTCCGTCTTTCCTCGACTCTGTCTTGACACAGACATGGTTTACAATCAGTTCCCTCTCTCTCAGCCAGCCCAAAATCAACCAGTACCCCACGCTCTTTATCGATATCATAGAGAAAATTCGTAGGCTTGATATCGCGGTGAAGAATACCCTTTGCGTGTACTGCAGCAAGAGCCGTGAACAGTGACCGGAAATACGTCTGAACCTCAGATATCCGCATATTTCTAAAATAGTCGCGGAAATCTGTATGCCTGAAATAGGGCAAGACTGCAACGACCTGGTCTGTGTTTCGGAAAGCGGTAATGAGAGGGCATACGGAGTCGCATCTTTCCAGGTCATGAAGAAGCTCCAATTCGTTCAAGATTCGCGTGGGACTGCTCGTAACATAAATCTTCTTGATCGCAACATACTTGGGCCGTCGCTTGGGCTCTCCATACTGATCCACGTCATGCTTTCCTCCTTTGACTGGTGGTGATTTCCAGGTTTTGTTGTTTTCTTTTTCTTCCAGATCCCAGTCGTTCAGGTATGCGTCGTACATAAGGTCCTCTGCTTTGTACACAGTAGAGAACGTACCTAAATCGCGTTAGTGCACGTGGATATAACGTTGGATACCAACATACCCTCGCCAATGCGATTGATGAGTCGGAATCGCTCCTTGATTCCAGTGAATGTTTCTTGGAACTTGGTCATATCCTCACGTACTACAGGGTCTACGATGGTGTCGCTCTCATCCGAGTCGTAGTTCTCATCTAGTGCATCCTCTTCGTCGCCCTCACCACGCGATTCCTCCATTCCTTGCTCATCGCCGCCTTCAGTCGTTTGACCATCCCGGTGGATTTCAAAGGGGGTTTTTGTGTTGGCGCTTCGAGGACGAATTGTCGCCATCTGGAGACTGGAAGAGCCGAGATCCTGCTGTAGTGTAGGAATGCAATAGTTGCCCTGCGTCGTTGTTCCTCCGAATTGGTGTCGTCTGATAGCTTCGCATTCGCTCCAAAATATTTGTTTCGCAGGTACTCGGTGCTCGTACCTGGGTGCTGGGTGCTGTGCTGCACCTCCGACGCGGGGCTGACCCTAGCCCACCAGGATTACTGCGGCAACGCTAAACAAAAGTCAACAAGAACGCGTAAATAATCCCTGTGTCAAATTTGGGAAACGACAACACCATCAGCAAGCAAGATTTGCGCCTACGACAACCTTCTCACCACCACGCAAAGGCAATTCGTTCATGTCTGCACTCTGCCGTGGAATACTGTGATCCCTCTCGCCATCGCCACCATGGACACAATCAGTTTTGATATCAACGATGCTCTCAAGCATTATATGAGCGACCCCGCCACGGTGTCAACACCCGAAGCCGACTCTGCCCTCGTCGATTGCGAAAATGACCCCGAGTCGCTCACCAATTCCCTCATCAATACCGTGCTCAACCCCATCGTGGACTCGGTGGCAGAGAACCCGGATGCTATAACTAGAAGCTCTTCCTTTGATTCCCTACAGTTTCTCCTAAAGTGTGTCCCTGTCTCCCTCCAGTCCCATCGCAATTTCCCCACGGAACCAGATTCTGAACTTTTCAAACTATCTAGATGTTCTTCCATGCTTCCTACACATGCACTGAGCAAGATCCTTGATCTTGTCGTGTCTGGTCTTTCGGCCGAGGCAGACATCATCCACAACGACCTCGAATCAGACGAGCAGGATATCATCTCACACCACAAACAATTGCTGGAAGTATTCGGTTTTCTATTACAATGGATCGTCGCAGCAGTAGAAACGAAGGCGGCAGAAAAGTCAACAGCAGCGCCAGCTGCCAGAGGCCGAGGGAAGGGTGCCAAAGCAAAGGCTGCGGCAGGTAAGGATAAAGATGGGAACTGGGATTCTTCCGCCCAGCTCCAAACGGCTCTGGATACCATGTGCAAGGTACTAAAATTGAAGCTCTCGAAGATCTTCCTCACAACCTCAGAGCGAGACACGTTCGTAAGTTTGTTTACACGGCCCGTGTATATGGTTCTGGAGAGCGAGCAGAGAGTCAAAAGTACTGCCATTCGCATGCATGCTTTCAAAGTTCTCTGCATAGCTGTTAAGCACCATGGGCATGGATATGGTACGATTTCCGGGATTTCGCCCAGACCAAAATGCTAATAAACACTCTCAGCTGCCCAGATTTCCATTGTGCAAAATCTTACTTACTTTGAACATCTTGCGGAACCCATGGCCGAATTCCTTCACATTCTCGCAGAGCAATACGATTACCCACAACTTGTTGACGAAATCCTCCGAGAATTGAGCAACAAGGAGTTCAACAGCAATGACACAAGAGGGCCAAAGTCGGTTTCTTCATTTATGGTTAAGCTCTCTGAGCTTGCACCTCGACTCGTCATAAAGCAAATGACCTTGCTGGCGAAGCAATTAGATAGTGAGTCCTATGCTTTGCGCTGCTCTCTCATCGAAGTCTGCGGAAACCTTTTAGCGTACTTGAGCAAACAGGAAGAGCGTGGAGACAACCACAAATCACAACTGAATGCATTCTTCGATGTGCTTGAAGAGCGCTTTCTTGACCTTAACCCATATTGTCGATGCCGAACTATTCAAGTCTACGTCAAACTTTGTGACCTGGAACAGAAGTTTCCAAAACGAAGGCAAAGGGCTGCGGAATTAGCCGCAAGAAGTCTGGAGGACAAGAGCAGTAATGTCCGACGAAACGCGATTAAGCTGCTTGGATCTCTGATCAAGACTCATCCTTTCAGCATCATGCACGGATCGCAGCTCTCTTTGAAAGAATGGAATGCTAGACTTGCTGCTGTGGACGCGGAACTGAACGCTCTGAAGCCCGCTGAGGAGACACCAGGTTTAGCTGACAAAACCGTTGATACCGCTCTTCTGGACGATGCCACTGCTATCGAGCCAGATTCCCCACAGAAGCAAACTCCGATGACTGATGAAGAAAAGATTGCCGCCGTCAAGAAGGCCCAGGAAGATGCTGCAACTTCTGAGGCGATGAACAAATTGACTCTGACGAGGCGGTACTATGTTGAAGCCCTCAAATTCATCGAGGTGCTGCATGGTGCTACCACGACTGTATGTCAGTTGCTCGGCTCTAAAAATAAGAGTGAAGTTATTGAGGCAATGGATTACTTTGAAATTGGAGATGCCTACAACATTGAACAAAATAAATTGGGTATCCGAAGAATGCTACGGCTAATTTGGACAAAGGGCAACAGCGATGAAGGAAAGGGCGTTCAGAATCATTTGATCGAATGCTACAAGCGTCTCTTCTTCGAGGCCCCCGACACCTACAACGGAAACGATGCAGCAAATTATATCGCTCGCAACATGATTAGTTTGACTTTTGGAGCAACGCCTGCGGAACTAACATCCTTGGAGCAGCTTTTAAGTACCATGATGAATTCGAATCACATATCTGATTTGGTTGTGCAGAAGCTTTGGCAAGTCTACGGTGTCCAAAAGAGAGAAATTTCCAAGAGTCAACGGCGAGGAGCTATCATAGTATTGGGAATGCTTGCGACAGCAAAGCCAGAGATTGTGGTTGGTGAGATGGAAACTATGTTGAGAATTGGGCTGGGAAGCTTGGGCAGATCCGATTTACAACTCGCCAAATACACTTGTATTGCGCTCCGGAGAATCAACCCAACGGGAAGGCAGGCCAAGGAATCCAAAGTACAAAGTTCGAAGCTCTCCAATGATCACGCTGTTCTCGGTAAACTTGCGGCCATTATTGAGGTGGAATCTGACAACAAGGAATGGTATGGTGTCGCTGAGCAAGCTATTAGTGCCATATATACCCTCTCAAGACATCCAGATACCTTGTGCTCGGAAATTCTGAGACGAAAAACAAGACTAGTCTTCCAACAGCGAACAGCAAAATCGCCTGAGCCGGAAAAAATGGAACTAGATGGATCACAGCCATCATCACCGACTGCGGAATCCCCAGAAGAGCGAGCCGATTCTGTGGAAGCTGAACCTGGGGAGAAGAAGCTGAAGGGATCTGTCGCACTTTCGCAACTTCTCTTTATCGTTGGCCACGTTGCTATCAAGCAAATTGTTCATCTCGAATTGTGTGAACTAGATTTCAAGCGACGCAAGGCCGACGCAGAGAAGAGCAAGCCAGCAGCAGAGGCTCCAGCAGACAAGGCCGCGAAAGAGGCAGCGGATGATTTGGATATGATTGGCGGTACCACCGAAGATGATTTTACCGAAGCAATGTCACATATCCGTGAACGGGAGCTTCTGTATGGCGACAATTCGTTATTAGCAAATTTTGGACCGCTTGTGTCTGAAATATGCTCCAACAACACAACTTACAAGGATCGCAATCTCCAAGCAGCTGCCACCCTCTGCTTGGCGAAGCTCATGTGTGTAAGCTCGGAATACTGCGAGGCAAATCTTCCACTTCTCATTACGATCCTAGAGAGATCTAAGGACCCTATCACTCGTTCCAATGTTGTCATTGCACTAGGTGACATGGCTGTTTGCTTCAACCATCTTATCGACGAGAATACGGACTTCTTGTATCGTCGCCTTAATGATAAGGATGCCAGTGTGAAGCGGACATGTTTGATGACTTTGACATTCCTCATTCTTGCTGGTCAAGTCAAGGTCAAGGGTCAATTAGGTGAAATGGCTAAATGTCTTGAGGATGATGATAAACGAATCGCAGATTTGAGCCGCATGTTCTTCACCGAACTGAGCACGAAGGACAACGCTGTGTATAATCACTTTGTTGATATGTTCAGTTTGTTATCAGCGGAGAAGGAGCTTGAGGAAGATTCACTAAAGAGGATCCTCAAGTTCCTGGCTGGTTTTATCGAAAAGGTATGTCCGCTTTCAAGTTACTAGCAATTGAAGTACTGACCCATCATGCAGGATAAACATGCGAAGCAACTCGCAGACAAATTGGCAGCAAGACTGGCAAGATGTGAAACTGAAAGACAGTGGAACGACGTTGCTTATGCTCTTAGTTTGTTGCAACATAAGAACGAAGAGATTACCAAAATGGTAGCGAACGGTTTCAAGATTGTTCAGGGCGCAGCATGATGCTGTGAGCTCATATGTCGTAATGTATGTATGGTCGGTAGTCGGTACAGGAGTCAGTTGGTATATCAAGGAAATGGGGGCGTTGGTGGCTCATGTAATAATGACTTGATGAATATTTATGCAAATTCGATTCCTCGCACATCCTTCTACATTTTATCATCTATGTCAAGTGAGGTTAGACCTTTTGGTTCATGTTCCTTATTCGTAGAGCAGTAATGCACACATTGCCGTCCTTACCACCAGATTAATAAAGATAACCGAAAAGCTAGGGTCAACGACTACTTAACATAAAAGATGCTTCCTACAGGTTGGTATGTCGTATACCAAATTACGGTTCGCCCAAAGTCACTCAAGTTTCCTAGGAGAACCCAAGATTTAGCTGTACCCATTACTTCGGGCTCTCTTGTTAGGGCTTGCTAGGCTGTTAAATCAAAAATGAATGTGTGGATTTCGAATTGAACTCTTTCTGCTCGAAATGGGAGAACTGGTATTGAGGGTGGGTCTTGAGAGAGCCTCCAGATTTTCATTGTAAGTGTTTTGGGTAGCTAAATAGCGGCAGCGTTGGAAATGATTTGATTTGATTTGATTAATAGTACTTAATTAAATCAAATCAGATTAATATATCTATTAATCAAATCAAATCGCCAAGTAATCGGATTAATTCAGATTAAATCAGATTAATCCGGAGTCCGGTCGGTCCGAGACTCGGGGTAGAGTGCCGGCCTTCGGGCAGTGCTCCGGGTAGAGTCTAGGGTAGTCCGGCCTCTATGTATACAATACGTAGAGCTTATAAGACTTTTATATAATATAACTCTTCCCTTACTTTAGTAGAAGGCTTATAGTACTAATTATTTGTTATAACTAGTATAGAGGGTTACGTAGAATCATGTAACCTACCTTATATTGTCTTATAGAATACTAGAATAGTAACCAAAGAGACTCTAAAGGCTATACTAGTAATAAGCCTAAGCTAGAGGTATTTCGTATATAAGGACGAGGATATACTACTAAAAGACACGTGTTTTAAGGGATTACTTTATACTTTAGTTACTATTTATAGTACTATATATTAATCAATTAAGAATCTGATTAATAAATCGGTTAATCAAATCAATTCAACTAGACCTATTAATCAATTCAAATCAATTCAAATCTGAATAATTCAGAGTATTAATTGATTAATCGATTTTGTTGTTCCCACGCTGAATAGCGGTATCTACACGGATTGAATTGCTGGTTGCCACGCAATCTATATGGCGGGAGCTCGCGATGCTCTATAGATGGTTATCACGAACCTAACATGCGAAAATTAGCCCACACAACTCCCGTTTTACTGATTATAAACTCTCGCTTACTGTAGCACCTCGGTTTGCCATGCTCATCTGATTCTTGTGGAAAGCCTTAAGTTCAACCTGGCATCTATCTAATAATATTGGCAAGGAAGTTGGGAATCGAGCGATTGGACTGTTGTCTTCTGCCACCTCTTTAGAATAGAAATTTGAAATATTGCTTTACGAAAGACGGAATGGAGCACGGGTGATAGTTGATTGCTGAATNAGCTGGCAGCTAGGTAATTGTATTTTGCACGAAGTGCTGGAATTATCAAGAACTATTGCAGCGAGATACCTGCTAGGAAGGCTGATGCAAGGCAGAATAGGCTTCAATCCAGGCACTTGCAGGACTCGCTTCTAGTATTAAGAAAGTGCATCCTGCAACAGGGATGAAATTTAGAACAAGGCGGCAAAGGCGAGAGATGAGGCGGATATCGAGGAGATTAAGGAGGTGTCGCCTCCCATGTCATATTTCCATCTTTCTTCTTTTGTTCTGTCACACAAATAGGAGTTTGCAGTTGGGTTTGGGGCGCTGTACAAACTAGGGTCTGGTAGTTTCAAGTCTCCTAAGTAGAGAGCTGTGGTTGGTAACTGGGCAATGATGTTTACTTTTGTATTAACGACCAATGAGACGAATCGCAGAACTTTTGGGGTGAGTTTTCCAGCTCAGTTGGGAATTTGTGTGATAGTAAGTAGGTATAACAGGGTATAGAGTAGCTGGGTGGTGTTTGAGCTCACGGTAGATTTCATCACTATGTAGTACTAGTAGACATAAGAGAAGTAAATGGATGAAAACCTCTATGCTAAAACCTGTAGTACTGCAGTTGAAGCAAGCTACAACTGTTGTACCTTTATAACTGCTACATATATGGCGTACAACAATTATAATTAGATCAAGATAGCACTAGCACGGCTACCAAAAGTCTATACTGGTTATACCTACCAAGATACTTGTAACTTCCAAAATAGTAGTACTGTACTACGGATTTAAAAATGGGGGGGTGGTTCATACTCTAGACATGGAGAGGGGTATTGAATCTCTGGCGTGTAATAGAGGGAAGGAGCGAGTCTAAGAGTCTTGACCTGCCCAAGTGCAGGTGGGCACTTTACGTAGTGCATTGAGTCCAGAACGAGAGATTGAAATGGGCGAGGGAAGGAGCGGACGTTCCAAGTTCCATTGTCTTCCGAGTCCTGTCGTTTCGACGTTTTCCAAGTTGGTATTGGGGTCCCCTCAAGGTCAAGTTCCGCTTCTACCTCTGGAAGGACCTTACTTGAATTTTCTCCCTTTGCAAAGTAACCTTCAACGCCTTTCAAGGACCTCAGTCACACCTGCTTCTCTCTTCGCAATACTCGCTTCCAAAAGCTTCGCTATAAACACAAACGCATATTCCAAGTTAAAATCACCGCACCCTCCCTCCCACCTCACATAGGCATCCTCCTCATCTCCTCCACCGTCCAATACTTCCTCATATTCTCCGCGCCCAACGTCTTCACCTCCTCATCCAAATGCTTCCACAGCACCTCCCCCCACTGTAACCTCTCTTCCATCTCCTTCAACACCAACTCTCTCTCTCCACTCCTCACCTCCCTAATATATTGCTCCAATCCATCCATACCCTTGTGGATTTCCCGGTGTTGTTGTAGCAGGGTCGCCGTATCCTGGAATTGGATCATTTTCCTTTTCAACACGGGGAAGATATGCTGCTCCTCGATCGCGTGGTGCGTTTCAAGGTGGGAGAGAAACTGGGATGCGATGGAGAGGAACTGTTTGAGGGATGTGTTTGCAGGACGACGATTGTTGGCACAAGCCGTGGCAAGGAGGGTCCACGTTTGGCGAAAATGATTGTGCTAACCTTGGTCAGTCATGCAGTTCTTCGAAATACATCCTACACAGAGGTGAAAGCAGAAGACTTACAAAATACTCCATATGCTCAGCCATACTATTATACGCCCTAAACTCCGCAGCAGACAACTTTTTCAATTCCGCTTCTTTCACCTCCTTCTCCTCCAAACCCACAGCTACCTTCTCTCCAACCATATCTTTGCCGTCGCATTCCCCAGTAATATCTTTGATTTCTGTTACAGCCTCTTCCCTCACTTCATTCGTCCCCAAGATATCACTCTCATTCGGTAACCCCGCCATAGTATCGTACGCCTTATACCTGTACCCTGCAGTACTCAACCCTCGAAAAGCTTCACCGCCAGCAAACAATCTAGGACTTCCAAACCCTCGATTCGCAAGCACAAGATTCCTACCAGACTTGAAGAAAGTGGCCAAAGCACTCGCAAGAAAGTGCATCCAGAAGCTCGAAACCCCTCATAAAATGTGGAGGGAAAAGGGAAAAACAAAAGATTAGGAGAACAAATGACCCCTCTTAACAAGAGAAGAACGAGTGAAGAGAGAGAGAGAGAGAGAGAGAGAGAGAAGAAAAAAATACAAACCGAAAATATAACCTTGCCTACCTACCTATTGGCTAATTGCCCTTTCGTCGGTATCGGTATCTGGTACTAGTGTCCCATTTCCCCGCTGACCAAAAGATTGATCAGACATTTAGGAGCGCCCACGGCTTATGGAGCCATGACAAAACAACAACGGGGACCGGACCTCCACTCGGACCCGTTGAAAGTCTCCGATATCGAAGCACCGGACACGTGATATCAGATGATCTGAATGTTACTTACAAAAGCTTTTAGTAATTACGACTTCCTACAGTACTACAAATTCCAAAATGGGGGTTTCTAGGTAACTAACTATTGACAACCGCGAACCAAAAGAGAACCAACCTACTATTATCGATTTACTACTCAAGTACGATATCCATTCCAAATAAATACAAATAATCAATCTAACCATCCTATTCCCACGTAAATAAATCTTTCTAAAATAACTTCCTCAAAACCACTAATCCCAATTATCCAAAATCAAGTACATCAAGCACATCAAATCTCAAATTCCATAAGAAAAAGTCACACCAAGTACCTTACCTTACCTTACCTACATACACTCCAACCCTCACAACCATATCCCGCTACGCTACGCTACGCTAAACCTTCCACCCATAAGCCTAAAGCCAGCCTACTAAACCCCTTTCCAAGCATTCCATTCCAAAACCAAAACCAAAAAAAAAGAAAGAAAGGCCCACTACTCACTCCTCATATACATATAACCTACCTAGGTATATACATAATATAATATCATCTCACAACAACGTCCTCGTACTCGTACCTACTGTACAAAAACCCAGGAACACCACACCACGTACACAACACCACACCACACCACACCACACCACGTAAACTACACGTCCACGGCATACAGCGTAATCCTACCACTCCCCGACTACCTACCTACCTACCTACCTACCTACCTACCTACCTACACAATACATATCGAGGACGAAGAATCACCACCCCACCCCACCCCTCACCATCTCATTCCTAATCAGATACCCAGTCTACCTATCTACCTACCTACCTACCTACCTACCTACCTACCTACCTACCTACCGAGTCTACCGAATCCACCTACCTACCTACCTACCTAAACCCACCCCTCCCCAAAACAAAAACCACAAGAATCAATCCTAAAACATCAAAAACTCCGTTCCCTTCCTTCCTTCCTTCCTTTTACCAGCCTTGCCTTGCCCTTCCTTTCCCTTCTTTTCTTTTCGTATCAGGAGCTTGTAAGGCAAGGCACAGCACAGCACAGCACCTACCTACCTACCTATCCTCCCATTTCTTCATCCCATCTACCCCCAAGACTCACATCAAGAGAAAATTTGCAAATAAAAATAAAAATCATTAGTCATAAAAAGATTGGTTCAAGGTATGTAGCTATAATACTATATAGCCAAGGGAAACCCGACGACATAATCAAAAAACTCGACATCTCACGTCCGTTCAAAAATAATATAATACACAAAAGAGACTCTCATCAGGTGGAAAGTAGTAGATAGATGGAATTTGCACAGAATGGTCAGTCACCCTTGGGCAAAAAATCTCGTATCGCTTCCTCTGATAGATCTTCTCTCGCCCTCGAATCATCGAGGAATATAAGGAATAAGATCGCTTCCAACACATATATAACCCGTCACAGACAGACGTATACAGTAAAAAAGATATATGCTCCACATGAAGGAGATTAACACGCAAAGAAAAAAAACATCGGACTCCTGCCCCATCTAGGTATGCATAGATCGCTCGCTGGTATATATTTTGTGATGCAAAAAGAAGTCTTGAAGGGCTCGCCAAAAAGAAAAAACAAAGGTATCGTCAAGGTTGTCATTCAAATTTCATTCACCCAAACCTGCGGAGGAACGAGTTAGCCAAAATCGTGGTTGTAATTTATCAAGGATAATCTTACCTCCAACTTCCCCATTTCTAAGCGTTCTCTCTTAGCGTTCGACTTTACAGCCATGATAATCATTTCCAGGTCATCTTGATCACCAAGGGTTATCATGTCGCCATTTGGCATATCCTCGTCACGGACTTTAATCTTGAAGCGCTTGCGAAGGGCGAATTTGTCCCTGATTTTGTCGACTAAATCCGGAAATTCTATAGCGACCCCAATCATAACATATCGAACATCTTCAGCATGGACTTTGACACGAATCTTTCGAACGTCGGGCCTTCTTGACTGTCCACGTCCACCTCCAGCGCTCGAGGGTGCACGCGATCGTGGGGGCGGTCGACTTGAGACCATTTCAAAATCGTTCTCATCAAATGATCCATCATCGTACTCGCTGGCGTATTCGTCCTCTTCCTCGATATACCTAGGTTGCCTTCGGTTGGGATTTCGGCTGCTACGTCCACTGACAGAGTACATATCGTAAACATCTCCGTAATCTTCGTCTTCCTCTTCCGACCGCCTCCTGCCATTATTCTGTACGCTCGGCCGTCTATCACGAGGAGGAGGATCAGCTCTTGACGGTCTTCTTTGTGGTCCTCGTGAATCTGATGTTCCGCGTGACCGTTGGCTTCCAGGGGATCTTTCGTTTTGTATGTCGTAGCGCTCGTCAGGTCGTGCTCTATCTGTATTGAGCCTGGCGGGCATTGGCCTTTGTCCGCTTCGAACAGAAGCTCCACGGCTCAAACCACCACTACTAGATGAGGTAGTGCTTCCCTTCTCGGATTCTGGAGGTGGAGTTGGTGGGAAGACTTGGCGCGGCGGTTCGGATCGTTTGCTTTGCAGACCAGGCTTGACAAGATTCGAGGCAGCATATGAAATGTTCTCGGCGGGTCGATCGTCCTTCACCTCAACTTTGCCAGCCTAAGGGAGTTAGCGTAAGTTGGCAGGCAGGTAGGAGACTACGTACATTCTTGATTTCTGACCCAGCAAAGCCAGTAAAAGCATTTGCTCGATCTGACGCAGCCACCAATCTGGCTTTGCCCAGATAGTCTTTGGTCTTCAGATTCTTGACCTTGGCTTGATTTGGTCGGTAGACCACCCCGACGGGAATGGAAAAAACTGTATAACCCTGTAGTTGTTAGCGAAGAAAATTAAGAGCAATTCGTTAACCATACCTCTGCCTCCTCAAGAATTGCCTCGTCGATGACATTGTGATCCTCAACAACCTTTTCCTTGACAGCGAAGGAGAAATCCTGCATTCCGGCCTCCTTTTGTTGAAGGTATATGTAGCACAACCCACGGTTGAAAAGTACCTCGCAAGAGTAGAGCTTGAACGTTAATCCTAGCTGTGCATAGTCGATCATGTTGTTTCCCCGCAAATACAACAATGTATCATTGAAGTTTGCCAAAGCTTCCTCAAAGTCGCCCACCAAGAAATTCGATACTCCCTGTTGAAAGTATGCAACGGCTAAGTATTGGTCCAATCTCACGGCTCGCTGGTAGCATTCAACCTAAAAATTATCAGATCAAATAGGGATATAGTAAATGGAAGTCTTGTGACGCACTGCCTTCTCATGCTCGCCAAGTGTCGCATGGATCACACCGCAATTGAACAGAATTTTTGATGTATCTGAGATGGCATCAAACTCCTTCAAGGCCTCGTCGAATTCATTTCCATCGTAATGGGCCAGTGCCTTCACCCACGTTTCGATTTCCTGAAATACAGAGTCAGCGTCTCACCCTCCTATTGTCCAAGCGCCCGGACTCACTTGTTTCAAAGACATTGTGAGGTCTCAAGAACAATTCCGTTTCTTCCGTTTGCGTATGATTATTTCGCTGGTCGCCGTCGTAGCGACCAGCTGTGGATTGAAGAGTGTCCTCGAGTTTTCCAAAAAGTTCTCTCTTGGGCGGTGTGGGGATCCGTGATGGAACCGTCTTTTTTCCTAGATTCTCCTTTCCAACTCTCTGATTTCCTTGTCAAAAATTCGACCTGTTTGTTGTTGGGTTTTTAACGACCAGCGGTAATGATTATATATATATCGTAAATGGTTGTTATTATGTTGGGGTTGTATCTATTGTGATGGATCGATGCGAATCTCGAGAGGTGGATTTGAACCAGGTATTGAGTGGGATGCGAGCGAGGAGTTGTGCGAGAACGTCAAAATTTGAGTGAGAGTATCAAACTTGTTCAATGAATGAGGGTATCTTCTGCTGCGAGAGAGAGACAGTTCTGAATTATGGTGGATCACTGTGTTTGCGCTGGCTTGCAGCTGTGGGTGGTGAAGAGGTGGATGAGGTGGTGGGTGGCAAAGAGAGAGACAGAGGGTTGGGAAGGAGGGAGTTGACTAGTGGGCGGCAGGAAGCGTCTCTAGGGACTGG
>LT855408.1:1208007-1416807 GCA_900184765.1 Hymenoscyphus fraxineus
CTCATCGCGATAGCTATTCAGCATACAGATCAATCGCTGACCCCGCCTCCCATAATACAAGTCGGCCTCGAGGCAAGCCGCAGTTATGTCTCAAAATATTGGAATTGTGAGATCTCTCCCATCCCTTCTTTCAATGTTCAAATGCCAATTCAATACACTCAATGCCCTTTAAAGGAAATGGCAATCGCAATGGCAACTTTATCAACATCGTACTAATCGAAGCTCAAAAACAGACAAAATTGGCTTATGCCCGAACATGGCACCACATCTCTGCCTCGACTCCCCATCAAGCCCTCAGCACCATCCGACCCGTTCCCTCAGCTACAAACCCGAACATCACACCTCCCCCTCTGGGCCGTCTTGCCTCGCGCATCGCCGTCCTTCTAATGGGAAAACACAAGCCCATCTACGATCCCTCTACAGACTGTGGCGACTATGTCGTAGTAACCAACTGTTCCGCCCTCCACACAACCGGCAAAAAACGCTGGCAGAAACTCTACTATCGCCATAATACCCGACCCGGAAACCTGAAGAGTATCAGTATGGATGCGCTGATGACGAAACTTGGAGGCGCGGAAGTGTTGAGGAAGGCGGTCAGTGGAATGTTACCGAAGAATCGATTAAGAGACGATCGATTGAATCGGCTGAAGGCCTTTGAGGGCGAGGCGAATCCTTACAAGGATAACTTTATTAGGTTTCATGGGAAGGTTGTTGGGGAGCTGGGAGAAAATTATAAGCCTAGGAAAAGTCAGATATTGGATGAGGTCTCAAAAAATGAGACTCAATTATAGGGTTCAGAGGCGTGGAAGTTGAAAGAAAAGTGCCGTTACGACGGATAGTGGACCAAATCCATTCAGGAACATCTTGTATTATATGATGAATGACCTTTTGCACCAAGGCTATGAGGGATTATGTATATGGAATCGTACATTACATGAAGCTGGGCTGGGATAGTCATCCTCCTCTCTAAGTACCAGAAACTTCAATCTGACCCTCCAAAATATCCAAGAATTAATGCCGCCTGTCTTACGTATCAGAGATATCAAACAAATTGTTTAGATGTAGCTTGCATTCTATTCCAGTGGCTTTTGCTTGCTTTCCACCCGTTTTCTTTGGGTATTCCAACATCAGTGTGGCCCATGCAATTACCAAACTCAGCTCGCTGCTCGCCTAGATTGAAGAAGCCATAAACCCCAAAAGCGCGCTCTATCTAGTTCTGGTCGCTGGATATACTTTGCCTTTCTTCTTTCCTGCCATCCTGGTGGGCTCTTTCTTGAAAAGTAGGAATGGGTGAATCTTAGCATTTTGATCCTTCCCGTTGCTATATATATGGTCCATATGTGATACATTAACAAAGTCACTTTCTATTATCGTCTCCGAGATTTTATTGTGGTAGTTGCTTATACCGAGAGAACGTTAGTTTTACCCAGTACGTTTGGGCTTTCGATATTGGACACCCTTTCTTTGGATTCGGAATGAGATATTTTTCGGACTTTGCGGGGGTTCTGGAGAGCCGAGAGAATATTTTTATAGAATAAAGTTGTATTGTAGTCGAGTGAGGACTTTAGGGCCTGTTTGGCTCAACCTTTTAAAACTTTTGCACCATACAAATAACTTTTGCATGCAATTCTTTTATATAAACTTTCGCGACTTTCGCGACTTTTGTCCAGTTGTNCAAAAGTTTTTTAGATTTGCACCACCAAAATAAAGATATAAAAGATCTGGAGCTCCCAGGCTCCAGATCTTTTTACTTTTGTCAAATCTCCATGCAAATCTTTCTATCCCCCTATAGCACTCCCTACAGTATCCCCCTATAGTATCCCCCTATAGCACTCCCTACACTATCCCCTTATAGCACTCCCTACAGTATCTCCCTATAGTATCCCCCTATAGCACTCCCTACAGTATCCCCCTATACTGAAAGTAAAACTCGGCTAATTTATAGTCGTAATTCGTAAAGCGAAGCAGTAACAGGGGGGGTACAGGAGGACACCAGGGGTGATACTACACAAGTGAGGCTGTAGGCTTTAGGGAGTACGGGAGGGGGTACAACTGTACAGGATTTGCACCTAGAATAAAAAACTTTTGCAGCTAGCCAAACAGTGGTGCATATTTTTCGTAAGATTGGTGCAAATGTCGTGCAAATCAGGAAACTTTTGCATGAGTCACTGGCTCCTTCGAAATCCGCGAAAGTTGTACTTTTGCACTACATTTGCCATATCTAAAAAATCGAGCCAAACAGGCCCTAAGCGGTAAATCGGAGGGCTGAGAACAACTTAAATATGATTTTATTCCCACACATTAATCTTATGAAACGAATCAGTCAGTACCTGTTCACACTCCTACAAGCTATAAAAATCGAGACATTCTCTTCAACCAAGTTGATCAAGAGAAGCAAGTATACCCAAGTAACACTCTCACGCAGAGGAAACACCCCTAAGCTCAGCTCCCTATGATACTCAGTTAAAGAACAACTATCCACATCCAAAAGCTCTAAGCCCCTCGTACTGCAGCCTTGTTCTTTCTTTTTCAATACGAAGAACTCACCAGCTGCCACTACATCCCGAGTCATGATATCATCTCCGTCTTCGAGATAGCCTTGATAACAGAGAAGAACCCTACGACTTGCACATCCACCGTCCTATCGAGACCTTCCCCCTCCACGAAACAGGGATTAGCGATGCTAAAAGCTATGTGTTTCTGCTTCTTCTTCTGTCTTTTATGGTGTGGATGAGAAGGTTAAATCTACTTGTCTTCGTCTCATTCCACAAGTTTTTCTCCCTCTAGAACTATGAAGATTGCACCAAGAGCTCGTTGAGAATCTGTAAGTTGGAGAGTTCTAGTTGCTGGAGTCGTGGTTTGAAAAATTGGGGTGATAAATTGGTGGTAGTAAGATATCTCATGTCTGGGAGATTCTTATTCAAAGTTTTTGTATGTGTGATTGATATCGATATCTTGGCTATGGCAATGGATGTGCGGTTATATCTTGTTTGTTGAGTTTGTGCTGTTACTAGTGCAGGTTGGGAACTGAGTATTGAGGTGCAAAGTTCGTAGGTGATTGAGCTCATCCATAAGAAAGAGGAATCATTGGTAAGATAGAAAATCAGGATGTTCACTTAGTCGACTTTCAGGTAATACTCGAAATGGGCTATTCTGTGTAATGAGAACTTATGGTGTCTTTCCAATGAAGACTTGGAGCTAGGAGGATACTAGAGTTAGGTTTGTGAGTGAATACTTGATTCGACTGGGATAGTATATAAGGACTCTCATCAGTCTCGTGCGTTGAACCGATGGAAGTTTGTTCAGTGAAAATATCTGTTAGTATTCACGCAACATCTATTCTCCGAACCAGTGCATTTGGTAACGGAAAGCTTTGATAGGTCCATGTAGTGCTATTTGGCTGAGGGAGGAAAATGAAAGATGGGCCGATCTCTAGGCTACGAAAGATTTCAGGGTTTTCGCATACGCAAATGAATTTTATCGTCATCATTTTCATTTGTGGTCAATCTCACTTCGCCTGTGAAGATTATTTGGTAACTTTGATTCCAATTTGATCGTCTTGTAATTATGACCCGGTCTCCCTTCTTGCAAATGGCATCTTCTTCTTTTCTTTTCCCTCGACCTTCTTTCTCCTCCGCTCAATGACATGATCCAATTGCTTGCCCTTAAGAGCCCCATATTGATCCATGAGCACTCTCTTCTTCTGCTCGGTCTTCTTCAAGTAAAATGGTTTCTTGCCCTGCTTTACCAGCTCCTTCTCCTCTTTTCGATGTTTGTCCAAAATCTCCTCTTCCTTATCCTTTCTGGCTTGCGCCTTCTTCCTTGATTCCATTGACAATAATGTGCGCTTCAACTTCTCTTTGGTCTCCTCATCCTTCGTATTCTTGATGGTATTCCTCAACTCTTTCATTTCATCTTCTCGATAATCATCCAAAAACGCGTAAGCTTTCCGGACCTTTGCCTCATCCACGTAACCAGTTACCGCATCGAATCGGGGATCTCGGTATTCACGTTTTGGTACAGGCACGACTTCTCGTTTTCGGGAAACGGCCTTTTTGCTGGATATTTCTGTTGGCGCATGCTTGCTCGACCGATTGAAATCTCTACGATCTTTCCGTCCCTCCTTTCTTTCAATTGCTTCATTGTTGGTCCAGGTATCGACACTTTCGCCTTTTATAGGCCGTTTTTTGCGCTTGGGGTTGTTGAGGGTGGCTTCTGCTTTTGCTAATGCGCCAAAAGAAATGGACGCCGCATCTTCAGGTTCAGGCTCTGACGAGGATGATGACTACTTTCAATGTTAGACTAGATAATGTTGGGCTGCGCACAAAACATACCTCGTTGCCGTCGTCCCCTTCGCTGCCATCTGAACTGCTCTCATCGTCATTCTCAGGGTCTGCCGCTTCTGATCCTGAGGAGATATCCTCAATTTCTTCGCTTTGCTCCCGTCTAGCTCTTACCCGTCTCTGTAGTACACTATCAAGTGCTTTTCTCTTCGTGGCTGACATTTTGTTGAGGCTGTCGAAGTTATTGAATATATTTTGGCGGGGAGGAAGTCTGATAAGAAGGCTCGAAGGGTGGCAGAATTTAAAGTTGCAGGGGTTTGATGCTCCCGAGCGCCCAAAAGTGCTTGAGCCGATATGGTACCGAGTGCCGGACCGGCAAGTTAAACGAGTTAAACATCACCTCGCGCGCTTGCTCGCGATCAGGCAAAAGCAGTAAGAGGAGCTTGAAAAAGTGAATGCTCCATCCATGCTTCGACTTTTCGCCTCCAGGAGACTACAGCATGCTGCGAGATCTCTCATCTCGCAGGAGGCAAGAGCTATGAGCACAATTTCCGCATCTTCGACACCGAGACGGCTGTCACCCGCACACGGCGAATCGAGCTCAGAGAAGCCCAACTCACAGCCATCTTCGCCATCGCCGTCGCCATCGCCGTCGTCCTGGCTCTCAGCCTCGCACCCTTCAGAGTCAACAGTAAGGCTAGGCGACAAGCTGGATAACCTCATGGCAAGTCTACAAGCTTCATCATCGAAAACACCAGCACTAGAGGCCAGCCAAAGCAATCTCTCAGCTTTAGCGCTCCCCTTCACCCCCCAACCTCCACCCGAGCTCGACCCATCAGAGGTTCCAGAGACCGAAAAGGCAAACAGGCGGAAGAGAAATAGGAATGGAAAGGGGGAGAGGAGAGAGAAGAAAGAGAAGAAGGACAACATGTCGCGGGATGTAATAATCGCACCCACTCGAGCATCAGGTGGTATACCAAATCCCTCACCACAATATTTGCTACAGAGCGCTTCGCTGCCGGTCCCGCTTCAAGTCCCTCAACATCTCCTGGTGGTTCTTGATTTGAATGGCACAATATTATTCAGGCCGAACAGAAAGCAACCCACCAAGTTTGTAGCCCGCCCTCATGCTCTTCGCTTCCTGGAATATTGCATCGATAGATTTACCGTTGTAATATGGTCCTCCGCCCGGCCTGAGAACGTCAACAATTTGATCGAAGCCATCATCCCACCCCACCTTCGCCAAAAAGTCGCAGCAATTTGGGGTCGCGACAAGTTTGGCCTTACGCCCAAAGATTACAGCCTCCGGGTACAATGCTACAAACGGCTCACAAAGGTATGGTCAGATCCGCAAATTGCGCAAACACACCCAGACTATCATTCTGGACGAACATGGGATCAGACGAATACGGTACTGGTAGATGATTCCTTTGAGAAGGCAAGGAGTGAGCCTTTCAACTTGCTCGAGATTCCGGAGTTTTCTGGCGATATGTATGAGCCCGGTGAGATACTACCTCAGGTTCACGATTACTTGAACTTGTTGAGCAACCACTCAAATGTCAGCGCTTGCTTGAGAGCTGTGCCTTTCCGAGCTCTGACTGCTCCAGTGGGACCGGCACCTGGCACATATCATTGAAGTCCTGCTGATCAATTATCTGCCTCCCGCAGAGGATGTGAGACATCTCTCTCAGTGACCCAGCACTAAAGCCATTCCTTGGTTGTACAGTAGCTTGGATTCTGTTCTTTTCTATGATTCGACGCTCCCGAGAGGAGTTTTACAGAGGGGTGAACTGGCTTGCTGCTTGTATATGGATGGATTTGTTAGCATCTAGCTGACAAGTGCAGCAGTTTACCTGGGGCGTTTTTCAACTCGTACATTACACGGCGATTTGATTTCACGAATTTCCTATTTCGAGATACCCAGGAAGATGGATTAGAATTGAATTACTACACCACCTAGCCTACGGATTTACTTCCCTTGTGATTTTAATGTTTTGCTGTCAATTTCTAAGTTACTTTTCTGAACATTGTTTTTGAACTCCCTCGTACAGCTCCCTCGCTTGTATCTGAATGAAAAAAAATGCCTTAGTCTAACTCGCACATGTTGGAAAGAGGCTCTTGAGAAATACTCTGAATGGTGATCTAACTTACTGACTGAATACAAAAAATGACTTATCCAATTGCATGCATATTTCACTCGTTGTTTATACGAGTCTTGAAGTTCTTGTATCATCGTAAATGTATCTTGGGGTGTAGGTAGCTGTGATATTATTAGTCTTGTGGAAAGGGTGGAGAGGGGGGAGGGAAGAGTTGTAGGTATGATTTAGATAATGAGTTTGCTTCAGCTTTGCTTGATGGGGTTGGAAAAATGTTGATTAGATTTATATACTCTATGCTCTTGATTAATTCATTTTTATAATTTTATTTACTTTTTCACTTTTTCACCTTTTCACTTTTTCACCTCTTTCTTCTTTTCTTCTTCTTCCAAATAAGCTTACCAGCCCTCTTCCCAAAGAAGCCTAGAAGCCACGAAGGGAAGCAAACATAACAACTATGATCGAGAGCAGACCTCACATAACAGGGAGAACTTGCAAACCTATCCCAGAACGAGCCGTCAAAGGTATAAGCTCAAGTCATACTAAATTGCTTAGCCACAAAATACGTTCCATCACAAAATGCAGCTTGACTTGGAAATCCAGTTCCATTTTATTTCACGGCATCTCTACTTGCTAAGTACCAAAATCCTAGCACCAACCCCTTTTCACTTCCAATACGATCGCAGAAATGAAACCACCGTATTTATTATCTATGACGCAAAACCAACTGAGGTACCTCAGCCCTAGTGTAATCCCAGAATCTACCTGTGGTCTTCTCCTTATTAGCTCGCTAATCTATAAGAACAACAGATTAGTCTTCATGTTGAATTTTGATGGATTGATTGAGGGAATTTCACCACTTTCGCCTATTCTGGCAGGCCGAAATAGACCATTGAGTAATGAATACAACATGCACTAATTGGATTTCACACACGAATTATAGTATCTCGCTACTCATATGCACCTCTCGCCTCTAAGGACACTTGTGTACTTGTTCTCTAAGTAGAAAATCTGATCAGACTGGTGAGTGATGACCGAAAGTGAGGACTTGACGCTTGACAGTATTGAGCTAAGCCTCACAGTTTAAAATATGGAAATTCGGACAAGCCTAGCTAGTTACATGACTATCCTATATATGATTCAGCCAAAATTTATAATGCGGCGCAGCACAGTTGGTATCGATACCGTTCTGCTTCATAAAGTAGGTATCCAGCTTTAATCGCATTTGTGGAGTATATGCGGATATACACATTGAAAGACGTGGTGTTACAAATCAATTTTCTGATAGTGACTTGTGTTGTCAAATCTGACTCTCAGACCTAAGCGAAGCGAAGAAATTCTCCCGACTTCACGCCAAGCCTTCACTCATTCTCCCATGGCAGACCTCAAGGTATCAACATAACAACCACAACAAACCCATCTCAAACCTGAACATCCACAGCAAGACTCAATCCCAAAAATCATGGAAGACAGAGCAAACGACACCGCAATGCACGACCCTTCAGATCCCCCCTCACATCCACAAACCACCCAAAAACCCCCCTACTCCCGCGGCCACACCCTCAAAACCCTCACCATCTCCCGCCCCCAATTCGCCTACATCCACCTCTCCCTCACCACATCTTCACTCCTTAAGTCCACCACCCCCCTCGACAACAAAACCATCTGGTCGCATCTCCACTCAGCCCTCACACAGTTCCTCGGCCTCACCGGCTCCGCAATCCCGATCGACATTTTGAGAATCCGTAGTCGAGATGTGTGGCTGCGAGTCCCGCGCCAGGATCGAAGTCCTGTTTTAGCAGCGGTGGGAGGCTGGAGTGGGGACGAGGAGGGCGTCGTGGTGGGGTGGACGGTTCGCGGGGCGGGGAATTGGTTGAGTGGTTTGGTGGCCCGTGATGGTGAGGAGCGGGTTTGGGATGGTTGATTCATTGACTGGGAAGGTATTGCGATTCCGAGGGAAAATTGTCGCAAAGGCATACTAGAGGAGTCTGTCAAGTGCAAATCATCTTTGTCGAGGAGCACTGAAACAACGAAATTTCGCTAAACAAGAGAGCGAAACGTTATATGACATTGTGTCAATTACTTCAATTAGGGCAGAAAACGGCACCAAATTACGGGTTCTATTCTAGAGATGTCTTATTTCCATCGACATGGATGCACGGCGCCTGGCTATTCTACGATGCACCATCCCTTACTGCACACAATTCATCAAGGCTTTATTTATCTCTTGCTTTTTGTAGATCCCCAAACTCCCGCTGTACATTCCATAAAGCCGCCTTGGGACGATGCATATATCCATCTGGAGAATATTGAAAAGAAACTGTGGTATTGCCTAAATCAAGTCATCGACATGAGACTGTTTTGAGCGTACGCCATAGGCTTGATGTTTGGATGTGGGACTGCATCGAATTTGTGGAATTCGAGCTTGTAATTAGGCCCAATGTTGATGTAGGCGCCTTTGTTTTCGGTGCTGTCGCAGTATTTTGGAGCAGAGAAAACTATCTTGAAGTTAGTCATGGAAAGGGAGACTGGACGATTGAATTTCGTACCTGTAATACATTTTCCGTTATGTTCCTCCTCGTAGCCTTCCATTCTTACCTCATGACTTCGGATGATAGCCTCTAAACCATTGTTGTCGCAGAATCTTTTGGTAACATCGGGTCCAAATTGCATACCAACACCTCTCTTACTTGGTCCTCTACCAGGTTCCGTTTGTGGATCTGTCCATAACATCTCCATCATCAGGCCTGCTTGGCCAGGCTGGCGTTGGTTGTGCCTATTGAGTTTCCGGATATCATCCAACGTGACTTTGTCATCGGAGAAGAGCCCCCCGTGAAGTACGAGGTATTTCTCGCCAATGAGAGTTGCCAAGGGCAGTGCAGAGAAGCTTTCCGAGAACAACTTGAAAACTCGATCTAATTACGCTTAGTACAATGGGACATATATACTTTCGCTAAGAATTCGAAGGAATGGACATGACATACCATTATATTTAGCTTTACATTCCCCCTCAAACCCATATACTCTATTCATGTCGTCTGTTTCATGGTTTCCTCGATTGATGAAGAAGGAACCTGGGCGAATCCACTTGTATGCGTAGAGAAGAAGCGCAATTTCAGTAGACCAGGATCCTCGATCGACGAAATCACCATTAAATAGGTAATAGTGCTTCTCGGTGGGGAAACCATTCAACCTAAAGAGCTCCATCAAGTCAAAATACTGACCTATAACGACATTAGAAACCGGCAAAAACTTTGGCGACTTGGACTCACCATGCGTATCTCCGCAGACAGTCAAGGTTGCATCATCTGGGATCTTCATCTCAACCATTGTTGCTTCATCATAAACGATCTTCTTGACAGCTAGAACAATCTGGTAAACATATTTCTTGTGTATTTTCTTTCCGTTTTTGAATCGCTCAATCATGTCATCAATGAATTCTTGTGTCATCTCCTTCTCTAGTCGGACTCCATCGTAACTGGCATCCACTGCTATGGAATCAATATCCAACCCTTCAGCTGCCGAGGGCTCGTCTCCGATCTCGATTGCCTTTTCAAATGCATTTCGTTTGACAATTCTTTGGCACTCTGCCAACTTTAGTTTGGCATCTTTGTCGCCAGGCGCCTTTTTGACGACAATCTGGAGGTCCTTTTGAGCATCTGCAGGTCGGAGAATTGCAGCATAGGCAACACCTCTACGGTAGTAGGCCTGGCGATAATTATTAGTAAGGATGTTGGCACAAGTGGGCAAGAAAACGTACCTTGACGAAGTTGGGATCTAGTTCAATGGCCTTGGTAGCATCTGCTATAGCATAGCCGTAGGCTTCTGACCTAATGTTCGCCTTCTTCTGTTAGTCACAGGAGGGGGCGCAACCCAGCTTTACGGAGATGGTACCTGAGCTCTGTTTGAATAATATGCTGGGACTTTGTCGTCTAAATCTATGGCTTTGGTATAGAAATCGATGGCGGTAGGCCAGTCATGAGCTGCGAATGCTTTATTTCCTTGGTCCTTTAGGGCAACAGCCTGCGCTTGAGGAGTCGCCATGATGTAGTGGGGAGGAAGAAGAGGAGGAGAGGGTCGGTGAGGGAGGGGGGAGGGGTGTGTTTCCTGTCCCTGTCCGAGTACGAGTGACGCAGAAATGGTGGGTATACCTTGCAAGTACCTATAGGATTTCAAAATGCTGGGAGAACAGAGAAAACGTTCCGCTGGACTAGGAAAGTCGAATTCTGCTGAACAATTTGATTTGCGGGTAGGGCAGAATTTCATGAAGCAAAAATTAATAGTCCATGGCAATCCCAGCGAGCGTAACTCTCTCCATGGTGGAGGGGCGGGGATCTGCAAAGCAAACTGGGCCGACGTTAGCCCGGCCCGGTCTGTTATGACCTGCGTCCTGAGCTGTGAATGCTCTACCTACCTCCGTATAACTTCTTCAACCTCATGTATTCAGGCACAACTTGCGCATCTCTCCATCTTTTCTGCCTGTACACACACATAACGACATCAACGACGTCAACGCACTGAGCATCCCACAGCACCTGCACTGCATTGTACTGCACCCTACTGCACCCCACGATCGCTGTCCTCATCGTCTGACTCCTCCCCCACATCAGTCTGACCACGGCCTGCCAGCTCACCACGAGAGCTTCTACCTGGAAGGTGGACACCACGGGTACCATTACGAGTAGACCTCCTCTCGTTTTTAACGGGTCATCTCTACCTTCTGCGCTGTGTATATTACATATCATAGCAGCCATGGAATCCAAGGCGCTTGCTCGTCGCGCGGCAGATACAGAGCTCATGCCACCTCCACCACCTCCAAAGCGCATAAAGCGGCCCAAAAATGTCATTGACGAGGAATCATACACGGATGCCATCTCCGAAATCATCGCTCGAGATTTCTTCCCAGGACTTGTGGAGGCAGAGACTCAGCAGGAATATTTGGATGCATTGGAATCTCGAGATGGGGCATGGATCTCCAGTGCTGGCCGACGACTTCAACATGTTATGACGCCGGGCAGAAGAGTAGGAAGGCGAGGGACGTCGATACAAACGCCCTTGAGAGCATCAGAGACACCGAATGGCTATGCTGGCGAGACCCCCATGTCGGTAACCTCGAACAATTCGATGGCTTCCACCGCCACGGCAAACCCAGGAGTCCGCATCGATACAAATATGAGCCTCGACAAGTTCCAGTCATTATACACAAGCGAGGACAATGAAAGCTTTTATAAGCTCCTGGACAAGCAGAATCAAAAACGGGCCGAAAAATATGCATGGATGTGGTCGACCAACAATAAATTACCCTCAAAAATGATGCTGAAACAAAAAGAAGTCGAGCTGAAACTCTTAGAATCGCGAGCATCTATCCACGACGATGGCGGCGAAAGAAAAAAGCTCGCGATTCGAGATGTAGAAGAAAAGCCGGCAAAACCAGACTCATGGAAATATCAACCTAGGAACGGCTTTATGTTCATGCCAGACAGCGTGGAAGATTCCATTCAGACAATAGCTCAAAAAGCCCAAGAGGATTCAACCGCAGTTCCAAAAGGAGTTGCATATGCAAACACCCGAATGCCAGAAAGCAACATTGCAACAGAAGCACTGAAGGTTCCTCCCTCACCCTCGCTATCTGCAGTCAAGGATGCAATCGCTGGACGGCGGCGAGCTAGTGACTTGGAGTCAGGCTTTGACGGGAGCGAAACCCCACGTGTTAATGGGTATGCTTTTGTAGATGATGAACCAGAAGCTGACGAATGTCCACCTGCGCCAATAATTAATCTAGGGAAAGGCGAATCCGTCAAAAATCCATTTGTCATCAAACAGCAAAGTAGAAGGGAAGATCTACACCATAGAATGGTCGACAAGAATGCCCAAACAAAGCGAGCATCTATCAAAAATGGTATGACGGGTAGAGCGGACTTAACTCCAGTCCCTAAGTTTCCTAGTAGCCCCAGAGTTGGGACAGGCTCACTCACTCCTGCTGCACAAAGACTGTGGAGTAAAGTTGGAAATGGTAAAATGGGTACGCCTGGTGGATTTGGAGTCCAAACCCCGCGTACCGTCAGGCCAAAATCAGGATTGAGGAAGCCATTGACGCCTTCAGGGAAATGATATCTTTTTGGGTTCTTTGATCAAGCGAGCGGACTTGCAACAAGAGCGTGAAAAACACATCTGCAGAATAGACGGCGTTTAAGGACTAGCGATATACCCAAATTGTGAGTCAATAGGCTAATTCAAAACAAATAGAAGTATAAAAGTGATCTTCTACAGTCCTGGTCACTGCTCTGTATACACTACTTTTCTCCTTCTCAATGGAGACCAGTAAACCACCAACACTCCTTGCCAGCCGCAGGCGTCACCTGACAATTATTATGCTAAACGTCCGGCGCAAGTAACGCAATTGCCCTAGTATACCTAGGATAGTAAGACGTGAAAGGTGAAATCTCTTCTCAATCGTTCGTACAACCAAGTCAATGTACGGGACTTTGAAATAATATTTTTCTGATCTAGGCTTGCAAAGGGCAGCGACCATATCTCTTACCCGGACTCTTATCTGTTCACATCGAGCTTTCCTACAACCCATCAGAAAGAGCGAGGGCGTTATGACAGCCACTCACTCTCTTAGTTTCGCTGCCATTTCCACACTCCAAAAACCTGGATGGCCAACTACATCGAAGTTAGATTTCTTCTCGCAGATAAGATTGCCTTGTTTCACGAAGGAGGTCAAAAACATTCGAACTTGAATTCTTCACATGAGATCGGTCCATCTTCTACCACATTCCTCAAAAGAGAAGGAGATCATCGCATTTATCATTGAGCATGTTTTGACTGAAGTCATCTTGTGGGGGGAGACGGACACGGCGAAAGCCGTGAAATCTTAATTCGTCCTAGGCGATGTGGGTATTCTCCAGTCAGTGAGGAGGAAGCTTAGCTCTCCCCACGCATCTTTGTTTCAATGTTTCGTTTCCGTTTTGTGCTTGGACCATTTCGGGTACGTTTGCGAGTTACCCTGATGGGAGATGGAGATTTAGAGAACGCGATGTCGTCGGCGTGTCCGTCTTTTCGCTTGCTTCGCTTAACCCCTCACTCGGTAAATGGACCTCAATCCGCGAAAGGGGTAGCCTCGTGGTAGTCTGATCCACAATGACTCTTAGCGAGCAACTTCAATGGCTTGATTTGTCGAATGGCCCTAGCCAACTAATAGCCAGTGCGTCGTTCCTACTGCGCTCTCGCTTTATTATTGAATTGCTAGCCAAGAGTAGGATCTTTGACCTCCATCCTCTTATGATCTACAGTGTACCAAGAGTTTGTCTGAGGTGATCATCCGGGTTAATAGTGTGGATCCTATCAGAATGGCCCGGTCGAGAAGTTCATTTTGTACGATATCAATTTTAAAATCGAATCACATCACTATTGATCGGGAATAAGTTGTATTATACAACTCGTCGAGTAGATGATATAAGGAGCGTTGCGTCCACCTCAAAGAAATGCTCGATCCATTGGTATCTCCTTCGAGATTTCTTCTCTAGCTTTGTTCCTTCAGGTCAGAGCACTTAATATATACAAAATGCACTTCCTACACTCCTTTGCACTAGCGACGACTCTTTACACAGCCCAGCTCAGTTCTGCTGCTGTAATTTTCCCAAAGCCAACTCCAAGCTCATCAGCTGCGCCTGCTGAATTTCCCACTTTTCCATTTTCCAGCACTACAGTTCAAAATATTTCTTCATTTCTCAACATCGTCGCTGCTATCCCCGACGATGTGCTTGCGTCAGACGAAAGCTTAGCGGACTACTTTACCGAGAAGTCAAAATGTCTTATCGATCACAACCATAAATCTAACCCTAACCATAAATCCAAGCGTGGAAACCCTATGGCAAATCTCCCCAGGAAGAAGCCTGAACAACCCAAGAATAATCCACAAGAGCCAGGAAGCCCCCAAGGAAAAGGCGCGTTCTCGTGGCTAGGCTTTTCAGGAAAAAAGTCAGAGAAGCAACCAGAACCCAAGCCGGAAACGACACCAGAGAAGGACCAGGGAAGCAAAGGGTTCAGATTTCCGGGATTTTCAGGAAAAAAACCAGAACAAGAATCAGAGGTGAAACCAGGGAACGACCAGGGGAAGGAAGGGGTTAGTATTCTTGAATCCGGAAAAGTATCTGGAAAAGAATCGGACCCGAAGCCAGATGAGACATCCAAAGACGACCAAGGAAGAAAAGGGTTTAGCTTTTTTGGACTTGGAAAACAATCTGAAAAACAACCGGACCCGAAGCCAGATGAAACATCCAAAGATGACCAAGGCAAGAAAGGATTTGACTTTTTCGGACTTGGAAAACATACCGGAAAGCCAGGGCAAACTACATCGAAGAGCCCGCAACAAACTACATCGAAGGCCCCGCAACAAACTAATGATGTGCAATCTAGCACTGCACCACAAGCCCCCACAATGACCCCGCCGCCAACACCAGAACAAGATACAGGTTCAGGTCTACCTGAAATACCTGCAGGTGAATTACCTGCAGTTGCTGGTGCATTACCTGCAGTTGTTGGTGCATTACCTGCAGTTGCTGGTGCATTACCTGCACTCGCAGGTGTTCCATCTCTCTTGGGGGGTCTCATCAACCCTATCGAAGCGACACCAACCCCGACACCAACCCCAACTCCAACCCCAGCTACCGACCTGGGCTCCCAAACTACACCTGGAGGCTTCGTTTCTGTCCCCACTGCTGCTCTGCCCAAAATCAGCGCTGCAATTGCGAACTACCAAAGCAGAATGGGAGGCGCGAAACCAACCGGTGCTATGGACACCAAGCTTTATGACGAAGCCACGGCAGCTATGGACAGCTTGATTGCACCATTTGCTAGTGCCGTGATTGACAAAATCGAACACAAAATTACAGCTGCTCCCCCAAGTGCCACTGGCCTTGCTGGTGACTTTAAGACTGCTGTGCCCGCGTTTAATACCAAACTTGCGGGGTTCCTTGATGGGATTGTGTTGAAGCGACGAGACGAGAAGAAATGCTTCGAGGCGGAGAAGATGAAGGGTATCAAGGGGTGTGTTGATGCTCTTGCTACTTCGCCTGCTTCTAAACAGTTGGTGGCCTTGAAGGCTGCTCTTCTTGGAGCGGGTGGAGTTGCAGAGGTAGAAGCTGGGGCTAGGAGTTTGACACTCGAGCATCCGGTGTTAAGTGTGTTGAAGAAAGTGGCTGAGGTTGGGAAAGAGGTCGGGGCCTGCCAAATTTTGGCTTGAGTGGCTGTCATTCATTGTCATGTTCTTTCTTTTATCATCTCATCTTTCTTTTGTCTAACGAAGCGTCCCAACTGGATGGGATAGTGGAGTAATGGAGTTGGGTATTGGAGGGTGTGATAGATTCCCCTTGACGATTCATGTCTTGTTATTTAGTCTTCATAGCCTTGTCAGGCTGCTTTAGTGTAATTTCTCAATGTCGAGCAAATTACCTCATGACCTACAAAGTTGGAGAACAAAATATTGCACAGCACACCCACTCGAAGAGATCTACTTGAGTACCGTGCTCTAGAAAAAATGTAAAGCGACCAATTAGCCGAAGTTTTTCTATCTTCCCATACCCGGGACCAACAACACACACTACTTGTTGGCTTCGGAGTATATAAGAGTAAAGTCCTTATAGTGAGGTGTGATTATTAAGCATTTAGTCGACCAATCAGAAGATTTAGCACTTTTGGATTAAATCTTTTTTTTTTCGACTTTTTCACACACCCGCAAAAGGGGTTGGCGACACCAAGCCGGCATACTATATTTAATATAGTGAAATAGATATTAAAACAACAACACACTCTTTTCGAATGATTTTGATAGATAAATACTCGTAATAACTAGCCGAACTCATATAACAAAGAAAATTAATCGATATAATAGGTTGTTGTAGAGGAAGGTTGATATATAGGTGGTAGGTCGACATTTGGATGGGGTGCCAGGGGGGGGCCGTATAGTCTATGTGGCTAAATAGAACCACCACTTATTTAGGTGTATTATAACAACCAATTATTAAAAAAACTAATTAACCTTTTGCGGGTGTGTGAAAAAGTCGAAAAAAAAAGATTTAATCCAAAAGTAATTAAATCCTGATTGGTCGAAAAGTTATTACGTAAACACAACACAGTATATCACTATAAAGACTTAATTATTACATACTCCGAAACCAACAAGTATCTTCAAGGTACGTAAACAAGCCCTTGTCTTTCTTGTTAATAGGCAATTTATTGTCGGGAGTTTTTGCAGGCTTTTGCTATATCCCTACTAGTTGGCCTCGGAGTATATATAAGAATTAAATCTTTATAGTGAAATGTGTTTTCGGTGAGGTTTGTTTTCCACTAATTAGAGAATTAATATTTTATCGAATTATTTTTTTAGTTTTAGATTCTCAGGCCAACCACTAAAGTGGTTGGTCGCAGTAACCCGAACACTGCATCAACCCGAACACCAAAACCCAGGGTCTAAAACCTATAGTAAATCAACCACCCACTCGTTTCGGATAATTTTTGTATAGAAATAACCCAATTAAACAGTTGAATACGAATAACACTTCATATAAACCATTATCTATGGTTGTTATAACGTAAGGTCGAGGTTCAGGTTTTCCGGTCGCAGGTTCCTGAGGTGCCAGGGGGTCGCCGCACGGGCCACACCCACCATTCTGGCGCTTTTACCTACGGTGCAGGCCGCATCAATACAACCAACGGTTAGATTTATTATTCCATCGTGAATATACTTATTTGCAATTGATTAAGCACTCCTAAGCAGGAATGAAGTGTTTCCGATCGGTGGTTGTTGAGATATCAATTATTTTAGGTTTTGGTGTTCGGGTTGATGCAGTGTTCGGGTTACTGCGACCAACCACTTTAGTGGTTGGCCAAAGTTCCTGAACAAAATATTTTAATTCGAAAAAAATTAATTATCTAATTGGTTAATTACGAATCTCACTATAAACAAAACCATATTTCACTATAAAAAATTAATTTATATATACTCCGAGGCCAACTAGTAGACTGGGTTGATCTAAATTTAGATGGAATATTTAGATCGAGTTACACAAGTCCTTACAGTACCTGTGTGCACGGGGCATCCGCCCACCCTAGTAAACCGCCCAAAAAACAATAATAGTTAATTAATAGAAAAATAACCACATAGTAAAAGTTCTTCTAAATAAGGTTAAAATATACCTTAGAGTACTAATAACTTCTTTTACTCCTAGAAATTAAAAATATTCTAGATTACTTCTATTAAAAGGTAGAAATAAAATCTTAATAGGCCTTAGTATTACCTAAAATAAAAAAATTAACTAATAGAAAGTATAGAGGAGCAAATAAGCTACAATTTGAGCTACTGAATAACATTTTTCAAGGTGGTTGTTATAATAAATTGTAGTAGCTAAGTAGCAGTGGGCGGTTAACCAGGGTGGGCGGATGCCCCGGGTACACAGGTACCCCTGCACGTACCCTGTCAACCGAGATCGGCAAGACATCGGGAGCGCGTCCGCGTCATGGTGTCATGGAAGAGCTTGGGCCAAATGTTCGACTTCACATTTTTAAACACCATGATCTGAGATATCTGGACATTACCCGCCACAACAACAACATGATTCGGTGAACACTCGCAGCTACGAGAATTGCTCGTCATGTCTGGAAGAAGGTTGCTGGATTTGGCTGCACTTCTCAGCGCCTCTCGGGGAGTCGCTCAGAAGCATATTGCTCTGAGAAGTCGGCAACTTGATGTTTACAATAGGACCTCTACGGTATCGAGAGCTTTGCGAAGCCAAACAGAACGGGTTACGGAAACTTTGAGAGCTGCGACGGTTCTTGCTTCGAGACTCAACGAGAGTGCACCAGCATGGACATACGAGGCAGAGGACACTTCTAGGGCAACTCATAACGGGGAAGAGGAGCCGATTCCTAGAAAGGATCCACCAGAAGTCGTTCCGGATGTTGGATTGAAGGAGGGGGTTGAACAGGACCATCATTATGATCAGTCACCGGCAAATTCGTCTACAGACGCACCCCCGGAGGAGGACCTAGAAATTCATCAAGAGAAGGCGGATAGATACCCTCTGCCAGACGGGACAATACCACCTAAAGATTTCAGTGAAAATAGAAGAGAAATAGACTCAGATTCTACATCAGTCAGGTCCCAAATCGAGACGTCAAAACAGCCTTTGAAAAATGAAGGTCTAGAACCAAAATCCACAGGAGAATCGACTATTCCTGTCCCAAAGCACCCCTCACCCCTCCCAGATCAATTAAAGACCGAGTTCCAAATACCCTCAAAGACCGCAGATGCGTTTGATGACTCCGTTGATACGGAAAAGGAAGGGCATGATGAAGAAAGCTTTAGTAGAAGATCAACACATACCTCACCGGCAACTTCCTCACTACCTCAATTCAAGATTCCTGAGAACCCTTCAGACGTACAGGGACCTGAGCATCCAGCAAAAGGCTCGCTCAATCCGGATACATTTTACAGTGACGGTCGAACGGAGCCTGCAGCTGCCCCTGTAGAGGAAGAGATCCCGGAAGGTGTTAACCTGAACCTTTTCCATAACCCAAGAATTGCGAGAAAACTTGGGGGGAGAGTACAGGGGGGAAGTATTGGATTAGGCGCGAATAACCGAAATCCAGAAAGATCAAATATTGTATTCGGGAAGCCACCTACAACCGTCAATGAGAAACATGAAACCCAGATTAAATCGGAGAATGAAACGAAGAGGGCTGGAGAAGACTTTTCAAGGAATATCTCCGAAGAAGGCCAGGTAATTACCAAGAATGCCGTTAGAAGATAATATGTACTGATGACTGACAGAGATCTAGGTAGCTGGTGCTTCGCCAAATGAACCTGCTCCATATGAGCTCAGAGAATCAAAAGTCCCGTCTTCCAGGCTTGGGAGAATCTGGAATTATGGTGGCCTGGCAGCTGGCATGTTTGGAGGTGCGATTACCGAAAGCATTCGGCGAGTGGGAGGTGGTGGCGGAGAAGGGTCTTTCATGCTCAGTGAAGCCAATATGGAAAGGCTTGTAGCCAAGCTATCTCGCATGAGGGGAGCTGCGCTGAAGCTGGGCCAGATGATCAGTTTCCAGGACTCCAAGATGCTCCCGGCACCAATCCAGGAAGTTTTGCAGAGAGTACAGGACCGGGCAGATTATATGCCAGCCTCCCAACGAAACAAGGTATTGGCATCGAACCTTGGTCCTGAATGGCGAGACCTGTTCTCCAGCTTTGACGATAAACCGATAGCTGCTGCTTCCATCGGCCAGGTTCACCGTGCGGTATTGAAATCTTCTGGAACTCGAGTGGCAGTAAAAGTCCAATATCCAGGAGTTGCAAGCTCTATTGATTCTGACCTCAACAATCTCGCAATACTTCTCACTGCATCACGCCTCTTACCAAAAGGCCTCTTTCTTGACAAAACAATCGCCAATGCGAGGGTTGAATTGGGATGGGAATGCGATTATGTTCGAGAAGCAGAATGCGGCCGTCGTTTCCAAGAGTTCCTGTCTGACGAGACCGACGTTTTTGTCGTACCAAAAGTCTTCCAAGAAGCATCTGGGCCACAGGTCTTGACCATGGAGTTTCTTGACGGAATCGGTGTAACAAGAGTCAAAAGCTTCACACAAGAACAAAGAGACTGGATTGGCACACAGATTCTGCGACTTTGCCTTCGTGAAATCACGGAGTTCAAATACATGCAAACAGACCCGAACTGGACCAATTTCCTATACAATGCCAAAACCAACCGCCTCGAACTCCTGGACTTTGGAGCGTCAAGAGAATATCCCGCCGAATTTATTGAGAAATACACAAAACTCCTAGCAGCAGCCTCCGTGTCCGACAAAAACACTATCCGTAGTCTTTCGATCGAGCTAGGATATCTCACGGGCGAAGAATCAAAAGCGATGCTCAACGCACACACCTTATCAATCCTCACTCTCGCTGAACCATTTTTGACTTCTTCACCAAAGATTTACGATTTCAAAGACCAGACTATCACGGAGAGAGTGAAGGAGCAGATTCCCGTTATGCTCAGGGAGCGACTAGCGCCACCGCCAGAAGAAACTTATAGTCTTCATCGAAAGCTCAGCGGTGCATTCTTGCTGTGTGCCCGCCTGGGTAGTCGAGTGCCTTGCAGGGAGTTGTTTGAGAATAGTATGAAGAAGGCTCGGGAGTCTGGACTTATATGAAAGCTTATGTATGTATAATTAGTTCTGTGTATAATACATTCGCAATTTTTTGATTGTGTCACAGATTTGTGCCTTTTTGACTGAGACAAACCTCGAATCAAGCAAGTTCAACCCATGGCTGAACTTACCTACCTACCGACCAGGAATGCCATAAAAAGAATGAATCGGATACTCTCATACACATTTAAGGCATATGATTGCAGGTGATGCACGATGGGTTTTGGTATATTTCACCATTACCTGGACCACATGCATTCAACGCTGCATCGTCACAACAAGCGCAAAGAAATATCGAAATTGACATTTTAACGCACACGAATTTTCCTTTATTACGGAATACAAAATGTTCAAACACACTTGGGAAGTGACTCCTCTTTAATCTTGCTTATCCGGCTCAACCGTAAAACCCGAATCCTGATACCTGCAAAATCCTATGAAGCCCTTTCGTCATCCATTGTCGACTCTGATGGACAATAGCTCCCTCTCATACCCAAGGATCTTCCCCTTGAACGAGGACCTGCTGCGGATGACATCGGTACCTGTGCTTTGTTTGTAACTCCAGATTGTCAACGCGATGTGCTCAAATTAGGGCAGTCACAAACCTTTAGCCGCCGAGTCCACCGGACTTTCCTCGATGTGCTTCTCTATTTCTGCACCACTCTCTTGGAGGTCATTAGAGCTATGCAATGAGCTATCTTGCACATTCATGGTGAGGCTCTCTGGGTGCTCTTTTGAGATATGTTCTGACAATGCTATATTTGCCATATGTTGACCGCAATGCGGGCATTTCCGCATGGTTCCGCAGGTTGCTGTGCAGGCACTTGTTAAAAATCATAGAAACTGTTGAATTTTGAGATACATACATCTATTTTGGTGCATTCTGAGACCCCGATAAGTCATGAATTGCTGACGGCAGAGATTGCAGGGAAATGTCGTTGCGTCACTTTGCTTGAAAGTTTTAGGATGAGCCACTTTCCGATAAGATTGGTCAGAATCGTCAAGCTCCTCAGAATCTCCCGAATCATCAGACTCTTCTGATTCTTCAGACTCTTCAGATACTTCGTGGTTCTCTGTGGAGTTCGAGTTTTCTTTTTTCCGTGGGTCGCCTTTCGCGGTTGCGTTGGGTTTATTGAAAGCTGGATCTATGGGAAGTTGCAAAACTTTATCATGCTCATTCAATGCGTGTTGCTGTAAGTCTCTGAATGCCTTATCACATTGCCCACATTTGCCACATAGTCCTGCAATGCAATATGAGTATCTCCAAATAAAATGGAATGTACTTATGAGTACTCACGATTTTCCACATGGCTTAACAATTCTGCTAAACTGGCGAATTCTTTTCGGCATTTTGGGCAGATCGGTTTTGATCGGGGTTGTTTTGCCTGCTCGTCAACTAGGTGGTTCTCTATTTGTGGAGTTGCCAACTTCTCCTTCGGAATACTTCTCATGGGAATCAATATTTGGACCCTATCTTTAGGCTCCACCTCGTGAGGTGTTTGTCGAAACCATGCATCAGAGTTTAGAAGTGCATCCAGAATCTCATTGCCGCTCCTGTTCTCGTCATTTGGGTATGCTTGGACAGTTGCGAGGAGCCAAAAGTCGTCAATTTTCTTATCGACAGTTGCATGGGTACCAGGTACACTGACACTGAAATCATATCGGTCGTTGCTTAGCAAACTCCTCGCCTTCAAATTCAACACAGCATCGAATATCCTACGGAACTTTAAGAGACGGTTCTTGGCAATGCCGCTTTCCTGTCCCCAGTCCCCTAAAGAATCATTGGTTGGTTCGACATGAACGGGGACAAATAGAGGCGCCAGCACTCTTGATAGTCGAGATGCTAGTTCATCCGATCTTCTTGGAATTATACTGCTCCGAAAATGCACGCTTGTGAGCAACTTATGATTCGCTGCCCGATCTAGGCTTTGTAAGTTCTTCCAGCCATCTGCAGTTGTTAGTGACTGACGCTGGGTGTTATAGAATTGCTTGACTTGCCATGTGTTCGAATAATCTCTCGATAGGCTTTCAGCAACACGGCATCTTTGGGAGTGAAGACTGGGAATTTTGACATAAAGACCCAGTTTCTGACTGCTGCAACTATCAAACTTCTGAGGATAACTTCAGGATCATGTTTCGCAACCCAGAAACGCAAGACAGATGTTTCCATCCCCACCTCTGTTTCATTTGCGGCGACACAGCGGATAAGCTTGGCTAGCTCAGGAAGGTCCCCCATGTCAGGTACAAGCAGAGAGGTGTGCTGGCCTTGGCCAGGTAGTAGAAGATCCAGTTCTGATGAGAGAACGCGCATAGTTGAAGTAACTTCTTTCCAAAATGATGGGAGCAGCGGTGTTTCACGAGATCGGGAGAAAGGTGAGAGCTTCTCCATGTCCTTCGCCCTCTTAGACAGCTTCCAGATCTCCTCGTTCTTGTGGTAAAGAACATCTTCGAGTGGGCTCTTTCCGTCCTGCCGGCTTTCTTGTTTCGCCATTCTCAAATTTATGTTCTCACTGCGTAACGTCTGCACAGTCTGTTTGAGAGTCTCCTCTCGCTCAAGAGCATTCCATGAGTCTCGGTCCCACTGTTGACGCATTTCACCAATGTCTAGTTTAAATTGTTTGATTTCCATCTTCAGTCTTCCCAGAAGTGGTGTTTGCTCGTCCTGCATCGCTAATTCCTGAACTTGCTTGCCGTCTGCTTGGACTTTGCGAGGATTGTCCCCAAGCGATACCTTCAGGCGTTTCTGGCTTCGCTCTCCGCATCTGGAAGGCTCTGCGGAAAATGAGCGGACAGCTTTCAGTATGTGGTTTTGGTGCACGGGGTAGTCGTCTGATTTGCTCTGCTTATCCTCATGGATTAGCGGATCTCAAAGAAGAGATTTTACAGGTGAGGCTGCATACCTCTTGAGTGGTTTTGCTGTCTTTGCCACTGCATTTTCGCTTTCTGCCAATCTCACTCCCTTCATTCTCGGCGTTCTCGGAGTAAGGCTGTTGTATCTTCTCTCGAAACCAAACTCGAGCGTTTGAAAGGGCTGCAGCACGGCTGGGAATGGGTTCTTTTGCGGTATGACGGACCGTGGAATCATTGGTAACCGTTAAATAGATGTCTTTGAACATCAAGGACAATTCCTTGAGCAGTAGTTGTTCCCCAGCTGGGATTTCTAAGCATTGAGGCCCCTTTTCTCGGAGCTCAGTTCCCGAGAGTCTAGGGTTGGCTAGATTTCGTTTCTGCCTCTCAAGGCTGTGGAGTCGGTTATTGATTTGTGTTTTACCGACCTTCATACCTGCTATCTCTTCCAGCGTCTCGCAAAAGCTCTCGTTGGTCGCTGGAATATCGTTCTCCACGCAAAAGTCCCACCACGCGAAGAAGACAATTCTTTCCGGAAATCCCCATGGTGCTAGTGAAGACATACTCGCTCAGGTTGTCATTACAGTACTGGTTTTCAGTGATTCATTCCGATAACTCCGAGGCAGGAGAAAAGAGCCAAAGGCTGAAATTTTCGTTGAGCGAAAAGAAGTGATGGAAAAGAAGGTAATGGAAGAAGTGATGTTTACTAGGCATTTCATTCCTTCTTGGGCCCACACTATTCTCAGCCAAAGTAAATCATTGTACACGGCGGCCGATCGCTGCAGTCAAGCTGCTCCTGCCCGAGTCCATATTTGGCAAAATCTTATCGAGCAAACAACGGAGGTTTGCATCATGCACGACTCACCACCCCCGAGGCATGAACGCAAACGGCTGAATTGCAAATGTTTGCCCCGAGTTCCAATGTCAACAGTCTTGATATGTGATAGACAATTATAGATGACGTGTTTCTTACTCGTGAACACTCGATCATTTAGCGATTCTCGTCCGACTTTATATCAAGCAATTTACCAAGAACTTCTTCCAACTCTGTTCTCCGTGCAAATCATGGCCATGAGATAATATGAAGTAGCCGTCATAGTCATTGAAGCGAATGCGAACTTTGCAGCTCACTCTAGCCTCGATCCCTTGTCTTCCCTCTGCGAGTCCAAGCAAACGAGGAGAAAAATCCGCCCCGCACTTATCAACGTGTATGGGCGATGCTCATTTCGTTTGTTATTCGGTTTGGTTTGAACAGCTATCGAGATCAGTGGCATTATATGCGAAAAACTGTCGGTGACCCACAAAGATATTTGACCATTGCTACACGTCTATACTCGAACGTTCAAATTGAACCTGGGGTTTGATGTCACCATGGTACCGAAAGACCCCTCCCAGATTAAGGACTTCGAAAAGCTGTTCGCCGCCTTTCTACAGTCTCAAGAACAAGACTCAAACATCAATAGTTCTCCCGTAAAAAAACATCACGAACAGCAAAGCGAAGATGATGGTGATGGAAATGAGAACTCGAATGCTGACATGGCTTTATCATCGCCTCAGGCTCCCTCTCAGTCGGCTCGAACCTCGAAAAAGACCAATAACAATCAGAAAGGTCCACATTCAAAACCAAGAAATCGGTCTACCAAACCTCCGGGCACTAGGGGAATAGCAAAGACACATCTTAAGCCAAAGAAACCGAGATTGTCGAAGGCCATCGCTTCTCATGACGATGAATTTGGTGGGTTGTCATCGCCCGAGCTAAGCAAAAGCCCACAGCAACTTCGATCTGAAAGCAGTTCTCAAGCGAAGGGGAAGGGGAAAGCCAGGAGTTCACAATATGAAAACGGTTCCCAACTACGAGTACCCGAGAATCCAACTCATATAGTTGCAGCAGAAGCGCAGCCAGATAGGAAAGAAAAGTTGTCTCGTCGGGCACATAGCAGAGTGTCTTATGCTCCGAAAAAGAAGTTCATTCTGGGCCTGGATTACGGCACAACTTTCACATCCATTTCCTATTATACACATTCAGTTGATGACTTTGAGTTCAAAGTATTACCCGGCGATATTAAAAGCATAGTCAACTGGCCAATGGCGAGTAGTAGTGAAATTCGGCAGGTACCAAGCCAAAGCTGGTATCCACTCGTACCCAGGAGTAAAGAGACAGCCCTCAACGGAGACCAGTCCGACGATGAAACAGACACCGACAATCCCATTGCTTCTACCAGCAAAGTAAATTGGTCCACAGAGATTGTGACTCATACAAACCAGACAATCGACAGTGACGCAGCAGAATCGTTTCTTTGGGGGTACGAGGTGCCATATTTCATGTACAAAGCTGGAACATCTCGCAACGTGGATCGATATATGGATCGCCCCAAGTTACTGCTTGTTCAGACCAAGTATACTGAGTCTGACCGAAAAAGACTCCGTCCTCGCCTTGATGGCTTGATACGTGCAGGAATTGTTCATCGCCACGGAGAAAGTGGTCGGCCAGCCATGCAAGATCTCGAGGATATCATCGCCGATTTTCTGATCAGAATCTTCCGGCACACCAAGCAGCAACTCCAAGAGAACGAGGGTTTGACAGATAACTCTGAGGTGGAGTTTGTGATGACTGTGCCTGTTATATGGCATCAGGGATCCTCCCGTATCATGCAAAATGCAATAGCTAGAGCTATTCACACCACAGGTCTGGGGACTTTGTCCTATGGCAGTATTGACAACCTCTTTGTCGCGAGTGAGCCGGAATCAGCAGCTACATACTTGATGGGGCTCGATAATGACTTGATGGTCAGCTTCTTCTACTCTCCATTTTCATATGATGCTGTGTCTCTGACAATTGTAGGCTGGTGATACCTTCGTTGTGCTTGATTGTGGGGGTGGAACTGTTGATGTTGCCGCTTTCGATATTTCCAGCACTTACCCGCTGAGGCTTGCGAAGGAAGTCGACTCTCAGTTGGGTGCGAACAGAAGCTTTTCCATTGAAGAAGTAGCAATCAGCTGACTTAGTTACAGGAGATAATTGTGGTGCTAGTTATCTCAATGACAATTTTGAAACTCGTGTGCTTGAGCGACTGGCCGATGAGAATTACCTGGACGTTGATGGCACCACAAGAGAAGCAATCGTTAGACAACTTGTGTTGGATTTCGAAACTTACGACAAGCGATTCAAAGACGTGACCAAGAGCCCGGAGAGCGCGTTGAGAATACCAGGCCTTCGTGGAGATATGAGAAGAGGGTTGAAAGGATCCGAAGCTAAGAGATTCGAGGACAATCAACTTATTCTAGACTCGTTTGTTGACCCTACTACTTCCTCACTGTTGAAAATCTAACACATGGGGAATAGTAGCGACTACGATGCCATTTTCATGCCAATTCTCCGCCGTGTTGGAAAGGTGTTGCGAGACCAGCTAGAGGTTGTTATTGCAAAGGATAAAATGGTTGAAGTGAGTGCAATCAATTATTACCAGTCTGTCTGTGTCTGACAAGAGTAAGAAAGTCTTTTTGGTTGGAGGGTTTGGAGCTGCACCCTCCTTACGCAGTTATCTGCGGCAGTTTCTTGGTGACCTTGTCCGCGAACTCAACCTGCAGTATGAAATTGAATTGGTCACAACAAGTGCCCAGGAGAGGTAAGATAACAAGCCCATCCAGCAATACAAAAGCCCTCAATATTTAATTTCATTAGCGTTTCTGCAATTGCCTCCGGCGCTGTCCTTCGAGCCATGGATAAAACGGGTGGTCCCGCCAGAAGATCTCATTCAAGCTATGGTTTCCTTCGTTTCGAGCCATACTCGCCAGAATTGATACCGGCACATAAAGAGCAAATTCCAGAAGTACACCCTCTTGATGGCCACAAGTTTGTAACGACCATTGACTATTTCATATACAAAGTAAGAAAATCCAAGATACTCCTTTCAAAACGACGCCTTTTGTTCATTTACATTTTAGGGCATGTTGTTGAAACCTTTCCACAAATTTTCATCCTTTACTTGCGAACATAACTTCGAACTTTGGAATGAGGATCTTCTTTGTGAGGAAATTCTTTATGTGGCCGATTCTCCGAAACGCTCACATTATCATCCTGATCATGAAGAGAATAAAGGTAAGGAATGATTACACGAATTTGCTTTACACAACTGAACTTTCCAATTAGGTGCACAAAAGGCTGGGGAAATCATCACGTCGATGAAGGACTTTCTTTGTCCTGAGATCATCGTTCATCCTGGCACCGATAAGGATGGAAATCTGATGGGCGAGGAACATTATCATGTTTCGTATGAATTGATTCCAGTTGTGGAGGGGAGAAACCTTCGATACGAGACCAAGGTTCGCGGTCAAGTTCGTAAAACTGGTCAAATCAGTATTGCGTCTGCTTTCCGACCTGGAACCTATTGATTTGACAATACTACTTTTCTTTTCTTTTTGCTATTAAATCTGGGTACCCCAAACGAGTTTTGGTTTGGTCTGGCAGTCAGTTTTGGAATCGGGGAATGCAGGAAGTGTGCTAATGTCTACGATGGAATGGATGGATGGTAATGATTGATAAGCTTATAGATTCTTTTTGATTTTTAGCTTGGGAAAGATTTGGGAGGGTAGCGATACCCAGGCGACATCTTTATTAGACAGATTTTGTTCCTAATGGCAATGTGTGTTTCATGAATCCTGACTGAGCCAAAGGCGCAGTAGGTTGACGAGAACCAAGTGAGCCACATGACGGTCTAAAATGCTGCTTCCATGATTACGAGCGATATGTACCCCTCCCACTCCTTTACCCGTAAGCAGGACGAACGTGAATATAAAAGGCGTAGTAAAAAAAAGATAGAAAAGGAGAAAAGAGGGAAAGGCGGCAAAAAATATTTTCTGTATAAGAACAAGTCTTACTTATAGTAGGAATCAAACCTACAACATAGAACATATTTTTTTAGAGCCCCCAAATCGTTCTGCTGCTTGCCCCCGCGAAATCCTTGAAGTAGGGGTCGGACCTACTAACAAGGGGATGCACATATGCTTCAGCCGTAACTGTGATAGTATGTTCGTTTTATGGGCGGTTAGTTCAAGGTAGCTGGTTGTTCAAACTTGTTAATCAAGTTCGACGCCGTTGCGGCTGGGCCAGCGCGACTTCTCGCACCTTGTATTATTTATTGGTTGACAGCCGGCGTGTTATTTGGAGACTTGAAGGACAGGAGTGGAAGTGTGGGTCTTCTTCGGCAAGGTGAGCCAATGGTTGATAGCGGAATCTTCGCTTATGTCTTGGCGATCCTGCGGCAAAACACGCGGAATGTCTCCTAAGTTGAGAAGCCCAAGGCAATACAATCCATGCTTAGATCCAGAGCCCTCAGAGGACGCGATTTTCCCAATTTATGATTCCTCTCTCGCTTTATCCACCTTTCGTGTGGATTTTCCGAAAGGGACCAACAAGACGACCAACGACCAACAATTTCGGGCCACCAACAACATCTTCTCCCAACTGAGCGAACAAGATTCGCTTCGAGGTCTACAAAAAAACTTCAATACTCAATTTGTGTTTCTAACCACCCATTACTAATTTTCAAACATGCCCGGAAAAGTTCGCTCTCGTCACAGGCGCCAACAGCGGCTAGATAGGTGCTGCACTAGTCGTAGCATTCCAGTAAAAAGGCTTTACTATCCTCGTAGCTGTCCAAGATTGCGAGAGGGCATCGGATATCCCCAAGCTTCAAATTCGTTCAGACTCGTACTAAAGGAAGAGACCTGGACATTCTGATGAACTGTGCCAGAGCGGAATCCGTTATGTCGCCGATGGACTTAGGGTTAGCAGGCAAGAGGTTATTCGCTATCAATATGTGGGGTACCTTAACCATGATCCGGGCATTTAAACCTCAAGACATTAAGAATCGAGGTGTGGTGGTGAATTTGAATTCCATCGCCGGGCTTCTTGATACTCCTTGGATTGGTAAATACTTCAAGCTCATCAAACTAATTTTGAGAAGACCGTCTATCGTTCTTAAGGCTCTACGGAGTATCTGAATCTACGCTCAATACTCTGGGCGAAAGTATTACTACCTTTCATCACCCAATGACCCCCTATTTTAACGTAACATCGCTGATACCAAGACTGCTCGATCTCAATGAATACCAAAAACCCGGATACATTTTACAAAAACCTTTGTATACGAGAAGTCTCGAAGCGTCTACAGTAAACCTGTCATCTCCTCCTGGGTGAATAAGCACAAATTAGAAATAGAGACCACAAGCGAGTTAAGCGCCAGCAAGCTAAAAGTGAAAACATTCTTCCTCTACAAATACACCATAACCCCACCCCTCTCCTCAAATCCACACATACCAAAACTCCCCAGCTCTCCAAAACCCCCCTAACAATCTCACCCTACCAAGTCGCCGGTCCAAACTTCTCACCCTCCCCAATCGTCTTCCTAATAGCCGTATACAAATAATCCTATAACCCGCAAATCAGTTTTCATTCCTGGCCACACTGACACTCTATTCATATCTCTTCAGGATATTGATTTTTGAAAAGGAAAACATACCGTCGTCTCATAAACCCCCACATTCCCCCACCACTGCGGCGTCGTCACATCCGGCAGCACAATCGCGAAGAAAATGATAATCGTCGAGAGCACAAGGCCTGTATCGAGTCCCGCGGCCGTGATGTAGTTGTAGTAGTGCCACCAGCCGGGGAACTTGCCGCGGATCCAGTAGTTGAATGTTAGACCGGCGGCGGCCCATGTTGAGAAGGAGAGGGGTGTTGCGCTATGGGATGTTAGGATTGCAAGTTTCTTTGAAGGGGGTTTTGGGGGTGGGACTCGAGGGAGGGCATGGGTAGAGAGAGGAGTATTACGTACGGCGGTAACCATCCCATTGCTCCAAGCATTACCGGTGCGTTTAATAAACGTGCTGGAGAGCGGGGGAATGCACGGATTAGTGCGTAGAATAATACCGGTAAGAGGGCGCCGAGGAGCCAATAGTATTGGATTGCAGAGTAGATTGATCCAGGGCCGAACATACGTTGGGGTCCGATGAGACCCCATACTATGCTAGATGAGAAGAAAGTCTTTCCGTTCGGGCAGGTGTAGTGTGCTGATTGACCTCTATTATTGTGTTAGAAGGGAGAGTGAAGGGAAGGTAATGGAGAAGGGCGAGGAGACGAACGGCGTGCAAATGTCTTTTATGTTTGCCAGTGCCCAGTTCATTACTGCGATTTGGACAAAGCAGGCCCATATTGTTGCGACGACTTGGCAGGAGAATGTTGTACGGGGTGGGATTTTCATGTAATGTGCCATCTGGATATGGTTAGCCAGAACTCAGACCTAGGATCTTTGAGAACATCTTTACTTTCAGGTCTCCGCTATAGGTTTGTCTGAATGAGTGTTAGAACATGTTGGTCAAAACTCCAGAAATTTCATGTGCTTACGCTTGACCTAAGGTGATAGTACTGAATACCTTGAATATCATTACACCGATGGGTTTCCCGGGAATGACAAAACCAGCGAGGAAGGGCGAGAGGACATTTAGTGCTAGTTCAAGTATCAGTAATTCCTGTTCATGACGTGGAACGAAAGCATACCGAGTGAGATATTAGTCGTAGCCATAATCATACAACACGGTATCTGCATTCACGTCATTAACACATTCCTAGCCGCGGTTTCCATCAAGATAACTTACGACAAACACCATAGCCAGCATGACAGAGAACAAATATGCCCACCCTACACCCATATTAGCCACTTCATAGTCCAATGAAACGAAGAAGAATCTTACAGGGCATCTGAGAATCATAACCCAAGACCGTCGCTAAACCAAGTGCGATAGCAATGACCAACAACACGAGATACCACCAATCCGGGCACTCCTTGTATTTCTTCATCGCTTTCATGTGGACATCAGGCTCCTGGTCTCTAGCTGCTCGGAAACGATACCAGACCTCACTGCCGTGGAAAATTATCGTGTGGATGATTGCGGCGGTGAGTGCAGCGAAGGAAAGTCCGTAATTCAACGCGAATGTGGGGGCAAGAAACACGGGGGAGTATTTTTTGTATTTTTGGACATCTAGAGTGTGATGCGGTGTGAGAATCTTGGTAACGTTGTAGAAGGATTGGGTGTTATCGAATAGAGATGAAGTGTTGATGGGGAGGTATTCTGCGTAGCTAGATTACTCTGATAAGCTTTGACATTCCGAAAGCAGAAGAGGAATTGGAAAGCCACTCACAGGGATCCGGTGTACGAGATTCCGATGGCAGAAAGTATTACAAAAACGACAAGACCGATGAGGGTATTGAGATGTGCATGGGCTGGAGCGAGAAGGGGGTTTCCAAGATATCCGCTGACGTATCTGGTGCTACGAGTTAGAGAAGAGATAATAACCGGAATGATATATGGAGTCTTACGTCCAGTCAAATGTAATTGGGATGAGTGATAATCCAGTGAAACCACCGAATAGTTGATTAAGGACGACATCATTAGGTTTTATCCCTACATCTGTTAGTTTGATCAATGTAGGTGGCACTGTAAGACGTACAAGATATGAAAGCAAAGACTGACAGTCCCTGGAATAACACTCCTGGTACCCTAAATTGAATAAGTAGATGTTTTTGGTAGGAAGATCGAGAAGTGACTCACCAGTACCAGGCGAAAGATGCCAGAGTGACATAGACAAACCAACGATATCTTGAAAGAGCCCAGCCATTTGACTTCGATGAATCTGACTTAGACCTGTCATGAAGTGCGAAGAACAACGAGGTACTCGAGAGCACACCAGGCCATATCATTGAAGATGGCCTATTAACATTAGCAGAACATCATGAAAACTACACATTACTTCCAGTGACATACCAGACGACAAACCGACGAAGCATGCCAGAGAGGGCAATTCCAGTAATTTGACTGCTGATAGCAAAGAGCAGTTGAAACCCCCATCCCATATCGAGGTTATAGTACGCTGTCGTTGTCAACTTCAGTAATTCAGCAAGGACGATGCATTCAACTAACATTTTCCCTTCAGAGCTAGCAGTGCATCGGTGGAGTAGGCATAACCTATAGATACGCTAGTATTTTATTAGCCAGAGAATGTTACTGTCAAAGGTCTGTCATTGAAAGATCTCTTACTTGGACATGAGCTATCAATATAAGTTAGCGATATCGTGTTGAAGAAAATGTAAGCTGGATAGTCGCTCTTACGGTGATGACTGCATGCTCCTTAATTGTAAATGGACCAGTGTTGAATGTCCACCGAATACCAAAAGTGTTGAAGACTCTGGTAGGAACAACCTTTGCCCAAAAGCAGCCAATTGGGAAAACAAGCCTAAGTTGTAATCAGCCTGGTTTCTATAAGAAGAATAAGAAGGTTTACAATTGCACCACGACAGCCGGAAACGAAATGGCAGGGCTCCTGAATCTTCATCAGTATCATTTTTGCTAGACTAGATAGTCAAGACAAACCTCAGGCTTAGAAACATGTTCAAACCACTACCAACCGTCACAAAAAGCATACCTAAAATCCACGCTCGAACGGTATTCGCAACTCCACCACTGTCTATCACTGTCACAGCAGCACGGATTTCCTTGTAAGGCGATTCTTCGGCAAACACAATTTTTGTTCTCTCGATCGCATCAAGGTCACCAGTCTCCGCATTGTGAAGGATCTCGATTTCACTTTGTGCCAGATTAGGATCCCATTGATGGGATTTGGCAATCTTGGGGATTGCTACTCTTGCTGTGAGATCGACGTCCTGCTGAAATGGAGGGCTCTTCTCATTTTCCGAAGTGGAATCATGGGCTTCTGCTGAATGTGGTGTTGTTATCTGCGTTATGCCATTGTCTGAAGCCGCCTCGTGGGTTCGTGAGAGCCATTTGGCTCTGAGTACCGATACCATGGCTGTTTGTTCGCTTAAATCTGACTTTGGTTGCAGTCATAGGTTGATGGTCATGGAATGTCTTTTGCACAAGGCGCATGTATGGAAAGAAGACCAGAATACTTCCATAGAAGTTTTCCAAGATGCATCTTTGGAAACCGACGCACAGCAGGAACCCCGCATTATAGAAAGATAGATACCAGATCGTCCGCCACCGATAAGGAGCTGCCACCTTAGGATTCACTGTACGCATTTGGATGGGGCAAAAGAGTGGGATAGTAGCATTGTATGTTTGACTTATCAGGGGATAATAGTTCAGATAGCACTTGCAATAGACGGCAATGTCGTCATGTAACAGTTGATACACGAATAAACTCTTTTGCCCAAATCTGTGTAAGATAACAATGAACTCTCCAATTCAGGGTTTTCTCGAGTACAATACCAGATATCGACAGCGCTGATACGACTACTTTGCTGGTAGCAAACCTTCGCTGCCAACAAACAAGGACACACCTAGGTATCTGTTGTAGCAGACATGGGGAAAGGGGACCTGAGTAACATAGTGAACTCTATCCATATGATTCGTACAGAAGATGCAGGAGCACGTGCATGTAGACGAGTTCGCGTCAGTAATGGGGGAAATGGGAAAAGGGGCAGAAGTGCGAATTAGAGACATAAATTCGCAGATATTCCTTTGGCCTCCGGAAATAGACAAGGAGAATCGCGCAAAAGAAAAGAACCGATTCCGAAGACAATTACAAGGTAATTCATCTGATGGAGTTTTTCCAGAACCAGAAACTACGGTACGCTCCCTCGGCTCCGTAGTGGAATTGCCCTCGCCTCGATGCAGGTGCAGGTGGGGAGGAACAAGCAAAACCTACAGTAGAGTTGTACAGCAGGCACATGCTAGGTCAGCCAAGAGATTTGTCGATTTCCCCCAGGCCATGCTCATCTACGGGCATGATTTCCCGAAATGCTCCTATTCATCGGTCAATGTTAGGCCGAGCCGGGCCGAAGGGCCGAGACCCGCCCTTATCTTAGCGCCAAAGGTCCGATAAAGAGGGATCGTCAGAGTCCAGGTCCGGCCTTCATGACCTTCATCATCGACAAAACACCCGACGACGATGTGGTAGTAACACGATGGCTGGCCCAGAACCAGAACCAGACGCGGAGCCATCCTACACGGTCTTTATCCGTCTCCCCTTTCCCCGGGGAGACTTTGTTGATCCACCACCGGTAAGAAAGTCCGTTCTACATGGATAGGGTGCGGCAGAGAAGCTGACTTGGGACCCTCATAGGTTGAATGGGGAGCTGCCAAAGACGAGGCCTTGTGGGAAATCCTCTCCAAGTCTTCCAAGAATAGCGTGATCGATTGTATGTTGGACCTTATTAGTACCCGAAAACGCAAATACACAGCTGACAAGTTGTTAGGGAATGAACTGGCCGACAAATTCCAAGTAACTCTGGCCTTCCTTTTACAACAGGCAGCATGGCTCTACGAAATGAACTTGAGACAGGTTCACGCCCAGTTGACCAAAGTCCGAACAGCAAAGGGTTCTACATCCGCAGCGCCTTCGCCGGTTCCTGGCAGTACATCTGAGAATGGAGGAGGTGAAACAATGAGAAGGACCGGTTCTGGGGGAGGAGGTGACAAAAGACTGCTTCAAGCCTTCATACATAAGCTCATAGGATACAGGTCCACGAGTCTCATCTGCTCTCTCTGGAAGAAGAGATACGCCGTCGGCAGGGAATGATGGAGCTCCAGGGACCCCCATACGTGCAATGGGTATGTTGTTGTCCTCCTGGATACAAAGCCGTACTGACTTTCTTAGCACCACCATTCTCCCGGACTACTTCATCAAACAATACGATGAGCGCTTCTCGATACCTACCTCCCGCCTCACCGCGTCCTCCTAATACAAAGATGAACCGTCGTTCACTCTCTCCTAAACCCAAATCCCGGCCACCATCGATGGCAATCGAGCCAGCAACTCGCTCTCCTCCCCCCGAAATCCTTTCGTCTCCTGTATCCTCATCCTCATCCGACTCCGACTTTGAACCCCCTGCTCAGAGTCGACTACTACGACGACCTGCACGTTTCAAGTCAAAGCATGGCGATCCAGAAGATGGGGACGGCTCAGACGACGAACCAGCATTTATGCCTTTTGCTGAACCTCCTCATCACGACCCAAGTGCTACATTACGAGGTGACCCTCGGAACATAGGTCGTCGGACATTACCCATACACAAGAAGCCGCAGCAATCCCAGACTTCGGATTCCTCCACAAGTTCGGCTGCCGCACCATTGAGAGCACGCCCAGAACCCATAACAAGAGAAAGCTCGCAGAGACATAGGATGACTGGTCCATTATCGCCTCGAAGAACTGCTGAATTAGCTGGTAGAAGCCCAATATCGAAGGGAAAGGGGCGAGAAGGTAGTGATGGGACGCCGAGCATGGGGAGTAGCTTTAGTGATTTGGATGGTATGTCCCAGGCTTATTGTTGCCATCTTGCCCCACAGGTCATTGAATTATGTTAACTTGACCATCAGATGCATCCGTCACGCAGAGTGCTCTCGAAGAAGCATTAATGAGTAACATGCAAGCAGGTGGCATGGCTTCTCGGATGTCAAGCATAAGCCAGGCACTGAGGAGTAAATACCTTTGACGAAAACCTCATGTATTAAATTGTAATATGATGGAGCGCATGGCGTTCTTTGGGTATACTGGAGTTAGGGAAACATCATGGGAGTTAAGGTAAATACGTACCTCCACAAGGTTAGTTTTCCAAGATTAGGCCTATATCAGAGCCGAGATAGGAGACCCAAGATATCTCTGGAGATTTTACGGATATGTTCTCTTTTTCTGGGCATTTGCGTGCCGTTATATACTGTATGTATAATTAGTAATTCTATAGGGGGGCTGTTTCGAAATCCAGAATGCATATATCTTCTCCCCTCTTTCTCGCTATGTCGCTACAGAAAGAAAGAAAGTATGTGTTCATTCTTGTAATTGGGTATACTACTTGGTTGAGAGATGGATGTCGATGATACGTCCTCGGAAAGGTCTGGTGGTTTGAAGTTTTGGGGTTCTTTGGTGTGTTGGTGGCTGCGTTGTTTTATTTGGGGGTGAGGACAAGTTGAGACGGTTTTTTTTTTCGTATCTATGGTATGGTACCTGTGTAGTAGATAGGACGATGGGATATTCTGGGAGCTGTTAATATGGTTTGTGGAATGATCTGCGGGCCTTTTTTCTTTATGCAGTGATGGGGGGATATATTTATATATATATATATACTAAGGGATTCCTGTTGCCAGTCGAGCCATATTTTGGGGTTCCGTTGAGTTAATACGCCATGAGACTGATATTAGCTGGCGAAGGACTGTCTAGTCTACATCATTATTATCACATCTAAAGGTTTCCTCATGGCGATGTTATTAGAATCTAGATACTGTATGATCAATTGCTTACCGCACGAATATGTTGGATGCCCTTACTCTGCGAAGAAGTACTGAGGAAGTTTGAAGGGAGTAGGTTATAGACAGTTGGAATTTTTGGAAGGCTTGGAACGCAGGTCTTTTTGATGGTGTTTTGATTTTGCTGGGCTCAGCTGTAGGTCTTACCGAAATCCCTCACGGGGATATACGGGGATATGTGTCTGAAAATATTCTTCTGCGGTTGTTTGGTGGATCTAATGATGGGATTGGACTGGATGGTACGACGCTGTTCTTTTGGTGATTTGCTTTGATGAGGGGGACTATGGAGAAGGTATGATGTTGAGGCTTGTAGTTGTTACTTTCTACTTTTCCGCAACGGCTGCCTTCTCTGGTACTAGAATGACGAAGTGATGATGTTGAATGGTAGAACTGATGCCCTTTTTCGTGGGTAGTTAAGTCCTAAGCTAGGCTTGCGGGGGAAGTTGTAGCTGTAATGAGATGCTAGCTTTTACTCCAGTGGATAGTTCGAAGCCAGAACCAAAGATAATTGGAGAAAGGAGGGGAGAGCATACCGTCACTCGTTTGTCTACTTATGCAGTATATATGTTGAGCAGCAGGTTATCGAATGTGGCAAAGGTGTTGAAAATACGGAAGGCTGCAGCAAAGGGTACACAGACTACTATAACCAAACAGAATTGGTTGGTTATTTGGACATAACTGAAGGGAAGAAATCCCCACCAACCGATCTTGTGTCTACAGTGTCTTATGAGAGGCTAAATTTCTACTTGCACATGTTGGCGGTACCTTGAAGGCTTCTTTCCTTTTCGTTCGCGATTAGCAAATTTGTGGCGGGTAATTGGTGGGATTGAGAGGCACCGTACTCTCCGCTGGCACAGTATTACCTGCCCCTTTTGTCTTCGCTTGCTGTGAAGATTGGGTTAGAAAGTTATGCATTTGTTATGCACCTTTATTTTATACATGTTTTATGCTGTGGCTGTGGATGTGGCGGCGCAAGGTTCAGCCTCTGTAAGTGCAGAATTCCAAGAACTCGGGACATGTCGCATTTCATCATTTCATCATCCGTTCACAACCACACCCCCTTGATATTCCACAATTAAATTCAAAAGCTCTCGACAGTTCAAGGAAGGGTCTTCAGGGCATCCCATTTTCATTGCCGGTTCCAGCCGTGCCTTGCCGGCAGCTAAGGTTACTCCGTACATGAAAATGCTCCAATATGCCTGCCCCGCAACAGCCGAAGCGAAAAGATAGACCATGCGATGCGTGTGTAAGTAAGCTCGTGGATACCTATCTGGGTCTGGCAGATGGGTCCAGTGGAGTTTCTCAACTCCTCTACTCTAGTACACCAGCTGGCCGCTGCCGTCCCAGGCTACAATCCAAATTCGGTAGCTGAGATCGCTGACGGAGCCGAAAAAACAGAGGAAACGAAAGAGTAGATGCGTTCTTGAAGAAGGTACCCCTCGGTGTGTGCTCTGTAAATTCCATAACCAGGAATGCACGTTCCTGCAGAATCCCCAGTCACGGAAAAGGAAGGTTGCCGATTCCCCAGGAGACGGATCCTATGAGGAAGAGCCTTCACAACCAGCGCCAAAACGAAGGTTGTCCTACCCAATCGTGGTCACGTGTTCAAACTAATAAACAAACAGAATTTCCAGCTCCTCAGCAGCGTCAAGAAAGTCTCAAAAGAGGGTCATTCGTACCATATCCGGTACTGGTGTCGAAGAGTATGATAAACTGTCAAGCTCGGAACCTTCCCTGTTGAAAAGAACACTTGGACTGAAAAACAACGAGCATTCCAAATATGTTGGAGCAACAGCTGCTCTCGAACCTTCCTTTCTTAGCCTTTCGTCAAACGTGCCGTTCACAAACACGCTAGCCGAAGTTCGTTTGGGTGATGGGACACTTCGCCGGATTTCTTTGAAATCTACCGATTCGTTTTTGTTGCATCCTGATGCTGGAACTCAGGGATACGCAGAAGAGCTCTCGGACCTTGATTCAATTGAAGCCGTAGTATCACCTCATGGAAAGGCTTTAATCGATCTCTATTTCCGCATCGTTTTCCCCAGCTTTCCTATACTACACAAAGAAGTTTATCTGGAAAAGTACAGCAGGTCTTATCGAGAATTTTCACCACCCCTGCTTGCAGCCGTTTATCTCCATGGCTTACATTATTGGACATTTAATGACTCTCTGAGCAATTTTCCCAAACCTGATCCCAAAACTCTCCTCAAGCTTGCTAGAAAGTCTCTCGGCAATACCATCCATCGACCGAAACTATCCCTGCTCCAAGCAGGCCTCCTTTTGCTTCAATATACCGATACTGATTCAGCTGAACTGACGGCTCAGATGGTCAGCGTGTCATATGGGCTTGGCTTGCACTTGGATCCTTCGGATTTTGAGATTCCAGATTGGGAAAAAGGCCTCAGAAAACGACTCGCGTGGGCTCTTTATATGCAAGACAAGTGGGGAGCCTTGATTCATGGCCGGCCACCTCTGATAAACTCGTCGAATTGGGCGGTCCCTTCGGTATCCGATGTGGATTTTCCAGAAAACCAAGCGCATGAAGATGAACAAGAAGGAAGCTCCGAAGTTGAGAAGGGACGCATCCTTTTCACCCAGATGATATGCCTTTCGGAAATCTTGGCGGATTTGCTGGAGGGTGTTTTCAGCATTCGGAGTGCTGCAGCTATCTCTGCAGCTGGTAATGGACTATCGTTGGTTCTAGAGAAAGTCAAGCCTGTTCAGATAAAGCTAAGGGAATGGTTTTCCGATCTTCCCGAATGCTTGTCAATGGGTTCAACTCAGATTTTGAAGCTCAATGCTGTGGGTTATCTCAGACTCGCGTACATAGCTACAGAGATCACGATACATCGAAGAATAATTCTTGCACTCAATCCGTCCGTGGATCTTCAGTTACATCAAATATGTCGATCAGTAGCCCGCGAACGTTTTATGTTTGCAATGGATTTTGTACAGTCTTTGAAGCCTCAGCATCTCTCCTCCTTTTGGTACTTTGCCTCTCCTCAAAACTTTGCCTTGATTGGGGTATTCGGAACATTGCTGCTTTCAACCGCGACCAATGAGGAAGAAGTTGGATTTTATCGCACAGCGCTCAAGGAATATCGTTGGACTCTGAAAATCAACAGCGAGAATGGCGCTCGATATATGAAGCCCGCCATGATTTTACTCGACGCGAACATGACTCTTCTCAAAGAATCGAGCCAAATTGGGTTAACTTCAGAGTCACAAGAATTAGCGAAGCCGCCCGACGCACTATCTACCCCCCAACAGCAGTCGTGTGATGTTGTAACACCTGCTCACATCATTGAAACTCCGTGTTATCAAGAAGAAGGTAGAACGAGCCCGAATGCAATTTACTCGCCCGACAGTTTGAACGCAGAGGAGCCCCATGATTTTAATTACGAACTAGAGGATAGTAATCTATGGCGTTACTGAGGCTACAAGGCTCTTTCTGATTCTGCTCTCATGAATGAGGACTTCGTATCTATATCATGGCTAGCGGTGCTATTAGGAAGTCAAGAGCATTTGGTGAAATTTTCTGCGGGGCACCACACCTGACTTTCGATGGGGACTCCTCTTATCGTGCTAAAATGCTTCCATCCCGACGTGGAAATCATGCGCGAACCCAGGGTAGGGAACCAAGCTTTGCTACCCTAGCGGCGTGTGATGGATTGGTGAGAGCGTAGTGAATTGATATTTTGTGGTTAAGGAGTCGGCTTTCAATTTGGGGCGAGGGGTGTGTTTGATGGGTTATGAATTTATGAATGTCTCTTTTGGGGATGAAGTGTTACATGAATTAAGAGATGAGGGTCTCGCTAAGGCGAAACATATATTATCATCGCCAGTAATCGGATCTTTATACCCAAAGACTTCCTGTTGCTATATAGATCTACCTCAACTATATGTACATAAAGAAACAACAGGGGATCCAGGACAAGCCTCAGCGTTTGGGTAGACGAAGCCTTGCTGCAGTAAGTAATGCCTAAAAGTTATTCTAACATTCCTAATTAATCGAGCGATAGTTTCTACGAGTTCTTGTTTAAATACCCGTCAATTGATCAAATACTTCGAAGCATTACCCTGAAACGCGACAACGGATGGCTCTCATAAACTCCAAGCATTTGGTTGGAAAGAAATTAGAGAATGTTGGGTATCTGGAGGGGCTCTTATTCTGTTACGCGCAAATGAAGTGGTTTGAATGCTATGAAGAGGTTTGAACTAGCAGGAGCTGAGCTCCTTGGATATAGGTAAAAGTGGGCACTCCTGGGCGTAGCCGAGGAGGGGGCCAGGTGAGCTACATATGGCGTATATTCCATGTTTAAAATTTCAAAACAATACCGGACACCAGAAACGCCGTACTTTCAACAAATCCCACATTTAAAGTCCCAAAACAGTACCGGACACCACAAACGCCGTAAGATACTTTCAACAAATGCCACCTACCCTCCAAATTCCATATATATATATATATTACATACTTCCAAACGACCAAGTTCAGAAGCGCACATCTCGCTTAAAATTGTTTCGCCTTTAAGAGCCTTGGATATTCAGGAAGGCCACGCTCATCCATTGCCTCAATGACAGCTGCAACCGCCGGGTGCATACCAGCCGTAATCGCCTTCTTACACCACTCGGCCATAGGAAGCACCTCAAAAGCACTTCCCGTCTTCAGACCAATGTCTTGCAGACTACCCAATTGGATGATCTCATCGCCGACTTGATGGGAGTAAGCGACTGGCTTCGGGTTGGTATTGAAGACGTGCTTGGCAATATCAACACAGCAACTCTCCGTGTACACTAGATCCAGAGCTCCCTTGTTGTATTCCATCTTTGGAGCGGCCTTGATCTGCTTTGCGTAGTGGATGAGGGCGTTCACCCAATCTAGCTCAGCCTTCGCTCCTTGGGCGTCCTCGCCTTCGCGGACGATGGTGGATGGTCGATGGATACAGATGCGAAGACCGTGCTTGGCATTGACTGCTTCGAGGAACCGCTCGTTGACGTACTTCGAGGACATGTAGCCGTGAGCGCCATCCGCTGGTGGAGATGTCGATCCTGGCGTCATTACCGAGATTTCGGGGAAGGCTTTCATGTTCGAGAATAGAGCGACACCGACTGAGGAGACGTAATGCATTGGGATTCTGCGCGGCACGCACAAACGTGCCAACGTGATGGTTGACCCAACATTGGAAGGCTTGATATCGCGGTAGTATTTTAGGTGCGATGTATCGGCACCGTTGTGAACTACTACGTCAACTTCCGAGAATATTGCTGCTGCCTCGGATTCTGAGAGCCCGAGGAGGGGTTGGTCGAGGCTCCCTTCGTAGTACTCGATGGCGCTGCTGCGTGGAGGCAGTTTACCGGTACGAAGTCGCTCTTCGAGCTTTCGGACTGCTACACAGATCACTTTGGTGGCTGAGGTATTCTTTACGAAGTAGTTGAGGAGATGGTGGCCTAGCAGACCACTGACACCTGTTAATAGGATGACCTTGGGAGGTAATGCAGGAGCCTAGAGAGGAGAAGTTAGCAATGCATTGTACCTTACGGAGGTGGGTGTGTAGGGGTGGAGTGGTTGAAGATATCAAGTAAATCGTATAGGGGGAACTCAGGTTAGGAAAGCAGGTTGTTCTTACCGGTTCGCTGATAGATATTGTCTGTTGCATATCTGCTGGAAGTCTAGATTCCGCGTCCCAATCGACAAAACCAGAATTGTTCTTGTACGATGGGGAAGCACTTCTCTGAGTTGGAGTTGTCGCAATAGAAGACTCCTCGACTGATCTACCATCACTGCTTACTGAATCCTCGCTATCACCAAGGCCAGGAACAAGTTCAGAAGGAACATTATCCACAGCAAATTGAACCAATGTTGCCATGGTGTCATTGCCCATGATCTTGAGGACCGGGATACTGACCTGAAAGCTCTTGAGAAACCAAGAGCGGATGTCGACAGAGACGAGGGAGTCGAGTCCGATTTCATTGGGTCGCATTTGCATGAGATCTTCATCGGGCATGGTCATTTGCAATACGTTACGGAGCTGGTTGGCGAATGATTCTGTATTTTCATCAGTCATGGCATAAGAAGAGTATGCTGGGTCGACCTTACCTCTGATAACCTTCTGGACCTCTTTTTCAGTCTGGCAAGCCTCAAGCAGGTCCGAAATGGAAACAGTCGCGGCACCTTCGTGCTTATCCTCTTTGGCCCCATCTTGATGAATGATGAAGGATGAGAACTTGGGGTTCATGAACCAATTAGGGGCATTTGGCGCATCGGCTGGGATGTCAGAAAGACCCGTCGTGATCTCAGGTCCATGTTCCGAGCCAAGGAAGCCAACATCTATAGCCTCTGCAAAGATTTGATGCCAGTCTTCTTCGGAAAGATGCATAAGCGAGATCTTCTGGACGATCAAATCCAAGGCTCTTCTCGACTCTCGCTCCATATATCCAGCGCCGATGATAGCACCAACATTCACAGCCGATGCATTGAGACCACGCTTTCTGCGTTGAGCTGCCAGAGAGCACAAGAATGTGTTGGCTGCCGCGTAATTTGCTTGCCCTAGGTTTCCAACGACGCAGTTGATAGAGGAGACGAGAATGAAGAAGTCAAGATTGATGGTTTTGAAAATGTTGTCCAGAATGATACTTCCGAAGACCTTTGGCTTGACGACGTTCATGAGTTGCTCAAATGACATGTTGCGGATGGCAGTGTCGTTCAAGACCATGGCACCGTTTAAGCAACCGGCGATTGGAGGGAGGGTATCGCAGATGGTTTGGTGGACTGCTTTCATGCCCGGTTCGTTGGTCACGTCGCTAGGGACAAGTTAGCGAGAGCTTACAATAAATTTGCCGAACTCCTCAAGTGAATGTCTCGAAACTTTACAGCGCGTAAACCGCCCTCCAGCTTTCATATCGGTACGATGCCGGCTCTCACAACAAGAACGAAAAAGAGGGAAGAAGAGATGATGAACTTACCATGGCAATATGGTGATGATAGCGCCATTGCTCTTGTGAGTCGCAAGCCAAGATGCCTCAATTTGAGGCTTTCTGCTGGTCAAAATAACGTTCTTAGCTCCACGGTCAACCATCCAGTCGATAAGCGAGACACCGAGCGCGCCCGAGAGACCAACAACCCAATAAGACTTATTGTTCTTGAACATGGGCTTGTCATCAACTCTGGTGATTTGGACGGGCAATAAGCGTGCCGTAGTGAAGTCAATTATCGTCATTGGCTCTGTTGGACGTTCGCCACGTGAGACAGCTTCAAGAGATATAACACTTGTTGGCAGATCGCGCTGCTCTTGATTCGTGTACCCAAGGACATTGTCAAGTGCCCTCCTAAGGGTCTGGCCAAGGATCGCAGAAGCGGAAGATTTGCTCTTGTTGCCAATCGAAGAAAATAGTGTCTTCTGGGACTCCTTGCGGCAAGTCTGGGGGAGGCTTGACGCAATCGTGAACTCGTTCTCGGATCTCTGGATGTGATGTTTAGAGAGTCCAACGAAACAGGAGGTGTCAGGTTCGACGATCTGACTGAGCTCCAATGAGCTTGAATATGGGATGAGCTTGATCCAGGAGCCTAGAAAGTAGGACGGTCAGTAATTGTCTCTTTTTGAGCGTATCGAGGGCTTTTAGTAAATGGGGAAAATTGTTCATGGAAAATGAATTAACTGCAACAAAAAGAGAAGGCTAAGACGGAAAATCCTTACTTGGAGTGGAGGCATCTGCCATGTCTGTTGTCCATACAACTTCAACGTCTTTCGCGGAGGCTTGGGCTACGATAGCATCGGCTAGTACGGCTGTGGCATTGTGAATAGCGAGCTTTTGTCCGGTGTACATTGTGTCGAGAATGACCATGGCGAGTAAATGACTCCCCGTGATTGCAAGCATCGATTCTTTGAAAGAGTCTGGGACACTAACGGCGGACTTTGCTGGAACTTTGTGGACTGATGCCAACGTATCAACGAGAGCGATGTACTTGACACCAGTGCTGTCAACACCAAGGATGAGGAACTTATGACCAAAAGCAGTCTTGAGGGCAGACAAAACTGAGTGGGTTGCTCGCAACTCGACCAAAGCCTCCGTAGGCTCAGATGTTTCATACTTTGAAACTTCCTTCATTGTACAACCATTGTAGCCGAGCTGTATGGTAACAACCGACTTGCTGACATCGAGTTCATGAATGATAGGTCGGCGTGCAGAGTTGTAGCGGTCATTCAAAGCCTTAATGGGTCGAAGACGAGGCACCAATTGCTTACCGCTTTCTTCAAGAATAATCTCGGGCTCTTCAGTCCAGAGCACATTATCTGGAATCTTTGCTTGGAAGCGAAGCACTGTCTCAGCGATGACGGAAGAGTCAGATTTAAGAGGATCTGGAATATCCAAGTGCTGGAGGCGAAGCTCGGAATTCTCGTGCATTGCTGTACGGCCGAATCCAACAGGCATGTTAGACCACGGTTCGTCGTCTCGTCGACCACTGGAGACCCAGAGCAGAGTTTTACCTTCCTCAAACATCTTCTTGACTGCATCGAAAGTCTTAGGCGTGATGTCTTTGAAAACCGGTGTATCGAGCTCCGTTAAGCTGACAACAGTTGTCTTGGAATCCAAGATCGAGTAGTCGACATCGGTTAGTGCCTTATAGGAGGTGAGTGAGCTGGAGAGAGGTCCGAGATGTTTCTGGAGACCGTCTACAAGATGGACACTGCGTTCTGTCTCTCCTCCGACAATGACCAGTTTCTCAATTGGGGTGGTAGATGGGGCTGAAAGTGGCTCTCGAAGGAAATTCACCGTCTCGTCAACGGCCTGAGAAACGAAGAGATTGGTACAGAAAACATCAGTGAATTCTGACGGAGGATTTGAGTCGACGCCAGAGAAGCCAGTATTCTTCAGAAGCACATCCCATTCTTCTGTAGTAACCAAGGGAGACAATGTCCGGCCCTCGTCAACTCCATACCACCAACCTGGAAGAGTACCGAAGATGAAACCACTAGATGCACTGGTCTGGTTGTTGTGGCTTCCTTCACCAACAACAAGCATTCCACCAGGCTTCAAGAGTCTGCGAAGGTTCCGAAGGGCGACATCAAGTTTGCTGCAAGCATGTATGACAAAGAACGCGACAACCAAATCGTACGCACCCTCTTTATAGCCCTGCTCTATAGGATCGTTCTCGGCGTTGAGAACCTTGTAGATCATCTTGTCCTTGTGGAATACTGAAGAGGCATTCTCGAAGAAAGCCGCTGAGATATCAGTGAAGGTGTATGAGAGAAAGCTCGACCCAATTGAGTTGAAGATGCTTTTAGTCGCTCCACCAGTACCAGCACCGACTTCAAGCATGTTCATATGTGGATAACGATCAGTGATTTGCTTGACTGTTCGGCCGAGCCATTTGGCAGATTCCTCAAGACCGAAGCCGTGCGCATAGTAGTCATCAAGGATAGACGTAGCTCGGAATTCTTCCAAGATAGTTGTCTCCCCCTTGAAAACTCGTGGCATTTGCTCGCCGACTAGATGCATTATTCGAGCGTCTGGTAGGTGAGCAAATTCTTTGGTGCTCTCCAAGACATCCTCGAGGGTATCTCCCAACCACGCCTTGGTGGCATATGGATGCTTGCCGCTTTCCACAAGCTTAGTGACGTGACGAGCAAAGTTCAAGTAACAGCTTGTTGGGCGTGTGGTTCTTAAGAGATCATTTTCAGGAACCAGTTTGTCAAACTTTCTGAGATAGAAAGTCGAAATTCGCTCCAGAGCAGCGACGGTATTGGTATGGGTCGGGGTGACCAGAGTATCGCAAGCTGCCTCGATACCAACTGGTTTGTTGCTGACCCAGTGAACCTTGCTGAAGACTCTCCTGTCATTGATGGCAGTGGCACCTCCAAGGGGCACCAGTCTGGCTCCCTGAACTTGAATTGCAATGTTCGAGCTTGAGTTGTTGTACAGGTTGACATTACCAACAATGCCTTTCCCTCCATCTGGCGGAGATACAGCCGCATCAACCGGGAAAAACTCATCTTCGGTCCTGCCATTGGTTCCGCAAAGAGAAGGGTTGATTCTGATGTTTTGAAAGATTGTGGGGAGATGCAGAGAACGGATGCGCTCATCGTTGGGATAGCTGTAAGCGAGTATGACAGATTGGAAGGCAGCATCGAGTTCTGCGGGATGAATGAGTAGGGTCTCATCACCCAAGGCTGGAACTGGTATCTTAATCAAGCAAGAAGCCTTGCCATGACGGCGTCGGAGATCAGAAAGCGAGCGGAATCGACCACTGAATTCATAGCCAATTTGGGCAAGAGCGCCATAGAACCCCTCGGGCTCGACATCGATCATGTGGGGAAGCGTCGGCTTGCGCTCAGGAAGCAGGTTTGGTGACGGCTCTCCCAGAGATATTTCAATATCTCCACTTGCAGCCAGCGTCAAGTCATCTGGCTGCGCTCCAAGAGCAGCTGAATACGTGAACTTGGCTGTGATACAATCTGGTCGCGTCTTAGTGATCTCGGCTAGCGAGATCAGAACTTCGACCCCTGAGTCATCCTCTTGGAATACAACGGCTTGGTGGATGACGAAGTCTTTGATTTCAATGAGCTTGATTGCCTTTTCCTCAGCCATGAACCGCGATGCTTCCATGGCTGTAGAAATGTACCCTGCAGCTGGGAAGATGGTCTGGCTCTGAACCTGATGACCGGAAAGCCATTCCATCTCGCTCTTGCGAAGGAGATTTCTCCAGCTGAGGCTGTGGGACGCGCTATCAGGTGAGGCTTCTCCAAGTAGTGTGTGAACCGGATCTTTTCGGAGACGCATCTTGCGAGAGATTCGTGACTCATGCCAGTATTTCTGGTCGTGGTTCCATTGGTATGTTGGCAAGCCTTTGATAACACTAAAGGCTTCTTGACCTGTCATGGCCTTCTCATAACTGTCTATGTTGACAGAGGCATTGCTGAGATATGACCACAAGAATCCAAATCCATTAGAAGAGGCTTCAACGGCGTCGGTTCCACGAGAAAGGATACCAGAGTATGGGAGTTCTTTCTCGAGAACGTCTGAGATCGTGGTAGTGGCGGGACCTTTGAGAGCTGGGTGAGGGCCAATTTCGAGGATGATGTCCGGCTCTGCACCACATTTCAATGCCTTGCTGAGTGCTTGGGAGAATAAGACTGGGCGTGTCATATTTTCAGCCCAGTATGTGCTACTTAGCTGCAGTGAAGAATCGACCTGCATTTCGAATACGCTGGAAACCCAAGTGCAGGATTCCGAAGGTGTTTGGGCCTTAACACCACACCTCTGCAACGATGCAACGTATGGGCTGAAACATGGAAGCATGTGGTTAGAATGATATGCTTTGTCGACTTTGAGAAGACGATTGAATTTCTTCTCGTCCTCGAGAATTTCCTGAAGCTCAGCAATCGCATCCTCGTCTCCCGAAACGGTAACGCTGGATGAAGAGTTACAAGCGGCGATACCTATCCGACCAGTGAAGACCTCATCTGCGCAAAGCTCGTTCATATCTTCCATCGAGGTTCCGACTGCAAGCATGGCACCCTTAATACTAGCCCCATTAGGACTTGCAGCCGATTTCAGATGCAGACCACGGTAGTAAGCAACACGGATGGCGTCTCGAGCACTCAAAACGCCAGCCGCGTAAGCTGCTGCAATCTCGCCTGATGAGTGACCAACGACTATATCTAAGTTGACATTCGCTAAGCGAAGGAGATCAACCAACATGATTTGGATTGCAGTACACAGTGGCTGTGAAATGGCAGCCTCACCCGTGCGGGTCTCGGAAGCATCAGCGAGGATCTCACCCCTGAGAGACCAAGCAGGACGGTCTTCTGCTGGCAATTGAGCTAGATGCTTCTCCAACTCGTCGATGATCTCCCCAGCCACCGTCGATTTCTCAATCAATTCGGCACCCATGCGGGCATATTGAGCTCCCTGGCCAGTGAATACTCCCAGAATCTTCTTTGCACTCCTTGCTGGTAACGCTCTGATTACGATCGGGGCCTCTTGCTCAGTCAATTTAGCTTTCACCTTGGATCGAAGATCATCGACAGACGTAGCCGTGATTGCAGCTCTGTATCCGAAAGCTGATCGACGCTGCCGCAGGGTGAAGGCTAGGTCACGGGCGTTCAGTGACGTATTCTTTTCAAGGAATGTCGAATATGACGAAAGACTGGCCTTGAGAGATCGTTCTGAGGTTGCGGAAAACACGAATGGGGTGTAAACAGTAGACTCCGAGGCACTAGTCCTTGGCGTGCTATTATCGTAACTCTCAAGAATTGCATGGGCGTTTGCACCGCCGAAACCGAAACTATTGACACTTGCTCTTCGAACTGGACTCGATCCTAGATCTCTGCTACTAGGCCATGGCTTAGCAGATTTAAGGATTTCTAATGGTCCGTAAAATGGCCGAACGCGTTCACTCAGCTTGTTGAAAAGCATGTTTGGAGGAATAAGCGAGTTCTGCAAAGCCAGCGACGCCTTCATAATGGCTGCCACACCTGCTGTTCCTTCTGTATGCCCTAGGACCGTTTTTATAGAGCCAACGTATAGAGGGTCATGTGATATGTTCTCCGTGACATCTGGAGCAAAAAAGGCATTGTTGATGGCCTCAGCTTCCACTGGGTCTCCTGCTGGAGTTCCAGTCCCGTGAGCTTCAAAGTACTGTGGGCGATCTGAAGCTCGGCTAAGGTCAAGGCCAGCTTTAGCGTAAGTACTTCGAATCAAGTCATGTTGAGCTACCGCGCTGGGCATTGTAAGTCCTTGTCCGGATCCAGCGCCATCCTGGAACTCTCATTAGCATTAATTTTACGGAAGCTGGATTTTGAAGCGTTTACCTGATTCAGTCCTGTTTCTCGAATGATACATTCGATGTGATCTCCATCCGCAATAGCAGCGCTTAAGGTCTTCAGAACGACAGCAGCAACACCATCGCCGCGAGCATATCCATTGGCATCTTGATCCCACATGCGTCCCAGACCATCTGGCGACAGCATGTTCAGCTTGCTCTCAATTATGTACTGTTCCGGCCCAAGAATTAGATTTGAACCGCAAGCGAGGGCCACTGGAAGGCAGAAATGTCAGATTAGTCTTCATTAAGTGAGCTCAGGGGGCATCTTTATTTCAACTCACCACGTGAATCGCCAGAGCGAAGTGCCTGTACCGCCATGTGGATCGCGACCAAACTTGACGAACATGCTGTGTCAATTGTAACAGAGGCCCCCCGCCAGTCAAAAAAGTATGACAGTCTGTTTGATAATATACTTGCTGCTGTTCCGGTTGCTAAGTAAGTTGGTGTTTGCTGAAGATCGCGAAGAAGCATGCTGCCATAGTCGTTACACATAACACCGACATAAACGGCTGTATCGCTACCTTGGAGATCGCCGATTCTCATGCCGGCAGCTTCGAGCCCTTCGTAAACTGTCTCCATCAGAAACCGCTGTTGGGGATCCATCGCCTTTGCTTCCGCTGCTTTGATGCTGAAAAACTCAGCATCAAATGAGCTCATATCTTGGTCAATGAGATATGAATGTAGAACGTTGGCGGCACCGTGATGTGACCCATCTTTGTGATAAAATCCCTTTGCACTAAATCGGCTCTCTGGTATCTCGCTGCGAAGATCCTTTGGGTCTTTGAGGAGCTCCCATAGTTTGGAGGGAGAATTGGTGTCGCCTGCGAAACGACATGCACTACCCACAATTGCAATAGGCTCATTAGACATGGTATCTAATTTGGGTTTTGATGTCCTCGTTGACAGATAATGTTGAATAAGTAGTGAAGAAAGTATGAAGATAACTCTGAGTGAATGCTTCTTCAAATCTAAATTGTCGTCTGCGAGGGCAAGGTACTTAATTACATACTCAATGTATTATGGCTTAGTTCCATTCAAAGGAAGCCCGAATCCGACATTATTTTGACAACAACGAATAACCCTTCACAAATCTTGATAAGAAACTCCTCAATTACATAGTGCGGTAAGTAGAAAGACTTTGCCATCGATTTCTATACCGTGGTAAATCGACTCTCAGGAGGAGCAAGGGTTTTAAGTTTGATATGCCCTATAGTGATCCGTAGGCTCCGAGTGGCTGGGTATCTGTGACGAAGGAACGTCCGATCATCGAAATAGGTGGCCATGTTAACTAATATCTATTTATTGTTTACTTCACTTTTCATAGCCAATCACTGTGTTATATTCAGCCACTCGGAGCCTACAAAGCACTATGGGGCATGGCGAACTTAAAACCCTTGCTCCTCCTTAGAGTCGATTTACCACGGCAGTAACAACGTTTCTTGGTATATATATCACCAGGTTTATGACTTATTGCAAGGTTTGGTTTGCGCGACTTTAGTAACGAATCAGCAGGTACCGAACAGTTTATCTAATAAGCGGATAAGGAGAACATAGGGGTAGCTTCAAGTATCAATACAAATACGAAGCATCTGAATAGAACGCTACGGCACATGTTGTATAACTCAGGCTTAATTGGGCTAAAAAGTGGAACAGCTGTCTTCGCTTGTTAACGATACAGGTTGTTCACAGATATTGCTCCGATTTTGTCCACTTCTTGGGACCAGCTTAACTACGAAACTAAGACTAAGAGTAGCAAATCTTCTCCAGTACAAATCCATTTTCAAAAGATTCTTGGCAAGTGTGGTACTCCCGCGGCAGTGACGTTGCTTGGCAGGGGAGAACCTAGGCATGCAGTGACTTTCCGATACAACAATCTTTACCGAACATCGATATACGGGCAGCCATCGGCACGGGCATAACTTCTCTCTCTATCACTGCAGGCTCTAAAGATGGTTCGGAATGTCATGTAATATGGGTAAATCAAGTATACCGAACTTACAGTTGTAGGTCTGAAGAGATGGTTGAGGTGTTGCTAGGGTTTTTGCTATCACCTCGTACTAAACGGACGTACGTGATATCTCGGGGTGGACAATCTCGATGTAATCCGGAGATAGTCGCCAGCTAAGAAATACACCATGTACGCATCTCATATCAAAACCCACTATATGAGGTTCTTTTTTGATAACCTTTATGATGTAATTGGACAACTTTAATAAGCAGTTCACCTACGCGTTCTATTGGCTTGAAAGGAATATATTAGCAAAGACATATCGCATGGTAGTGGATCTATGCAGGGCGTCGATCTTATTGAACTGGCATGGTACACTTTGAACCTAAAGCTCCAATAATGTGCCGCAGTCAGTGACGTGCAGTGCTGCCATGGAAACAGATAGGCTACCAAGCGCATCGTAGGGTCTCCTTGCTACTGTAGTCAAAACCGGACGCGGATGCCCAAGGTGTACTGGAGCAAACACCTACTTTTTGCCTTGTCTACACTAAAATCTCCTCTGAGTCGAGTTTTGACGGTATCAATTTTGCTACAGTATCTTCAGCGAGCAAAAGCCGAATCCAAAGAAACGTTCTTGTACTAGACTGTTTTTTCTTGCTTTATACTATATGTCAGAAAGTATGGGGGCCAGACTCTCCAGTTTATGGACACAACACCACCCACCTAAACCCACTTTCACTGAGAGAGACTTACCAAGTCTCGATGGAAAAGTGTACATCGTCAGCGGCTCCAATACCGGTGTTGGTAAAGAGTTGGCCCGTATATTGTACTCTAAAGATGCCAAGGTCTACATTGCAGCACGTTCCAAAACCAAAGCCGACAATGCAATACAAGACATCAAAGACTCAGAGCCTGCTTCTAAGGGAGAACTGGTCTTTCTCCACTTAGACCTAGCCGATCTGACTACGATCAAGGCGTCTGCACAGCGCTTTCTCGATGCCGAAACAAAACTCCACGTTCTCTTCAATAACGCAGGTGTCATGGCCCCCGAAAAGATACAACGGACACCGCAAGGCTACGAATTGAACCTGGGCATCAACAATGTTGGAACATTCCTCTTCACCAAGCTCCTTACACCTACATTGGTCTCAACCGCCAAAGTGGAGCACTACAACCATGTTAGAGTGATTTGGCTCGCTTCAGCTGCACACGAAATGTTTGCTCCAACCAACTTTGGGATCACACTCGATAATTTGGACTACAAGAAAAATGTTGCTGGTCCCCAGAGGTATGCCCGCAGCAAGTCAGGTGCTTGGGCACTTGGTGTGGAATTTGCGAATCGACACAGGGCAGATGGTGTCATCAGTATCCCATTGAATCCAGGAAACCTTACCTCCGAACTCTTCCGGGATCAGAATTCAGTGATGAAGTTTGTGTCGGGAATGGTTGGATATCCTCCTATAAACGGGGCTTATACCGAGTTGTTCGCAGGTTTGTCGCCCGAAGTGACACTTGAGAAATCTGGAAGTTGGGGTAAGTAAAATTCAGCAAAAGACCATCGTAGGCGATATTTTGGGTCTAACTTGTCTCTAGTCGTTCCTTTTGGTCGAATTTATCCAATTCGACAGGATCTACTCTCTGCAATGAAGAGTGAGGCTGAAGGTGGAAACGGTAGCTGTAAAAGGTTCTGGGAGTGGTGTGAGGAGCAAGTCAAACCATATCTATGAAAGCTTCACTTTCTCTCTTTGTGGCACCAGATTATCTTTTAGCCATGCTGGGCTAAAAGCATGGACTGATTGGCACCATTCCTTGAAAATATACAATTTACTTAGAAGACTAGCGTCCTTCAATCTTTTCTGGTTTGGTCACTGTTTCCAGGACGCGTGATATGGGCACGCAGAGTACATCCAAATTTCTTCACCGAGTCCTACAGAAGCTCTTCTTGGCCAAAGGAGTATTAGAATAAGTCTCGAGCAATTTTGAATCAGCGATCTTTTCTAACATTTCCTAGTAACATACAATTCGTATATGTTAATATAGTCTACAAGAATATAACCCTTCTATCACTCTCACACAACCGTAGTTTCAACAACTCCTTCCAGCAGACTGCTCTCAAATAGTCTTCCCAAATACACCAGTCCCTTCAGTAGAGTTCAAGTCAGCAACCTTGGACGTTCAAACAATGTTAGATGGACAGGATCCAGAAACGCTTGCATGTAGAAAGGAAGTGGAGAAGGGCTGGAAGTGAATGCAGATAACTTGAGAAGTGAGGTTGGCAGAATCGCAATTGTTTTTTCGACTGCCACTGGCCTTGCAATGTAAGCTTTATCGCCAGCAGAGCAACTACTCAGATGCAGAGTCTACGATCACTACTGTTGTCACCCACGTCACTAGCCCATTTGAGAAAAGCGAAGTTGGGTAGGTTCCTGGATCGCCATATGGAAATGCAGAAAATTGAAACCGTCCCGGACTTTTGAACGCTTCATCGAATTAGCCAACAAAGCACAAATTCCCAGGTCTGCATGGTCAGAGCAAATACACTTTTATGGTACACTATTGAATTGCGACACTGCACACACAGAATCTAGCCACAGGATTTTGATCAAAGACTGCTATGATGAAACCAACAAGCAATAGATACTTTGTCAACAGATAATCAAGCATGGCTGACGAAGGCTGCAGTTACATGGTATAGGGTTGGTGGCACTATATTGTCATCAGATGCCCAGAATACCTCAAATAGCCTTGAGACCTGTTAAAGTAGATCGTAGCAGTTGAAATAGAGATACACCTACACGAATAACTACTAAAACTTCGCGAAGATTAAGCAGCTTTCAAAAAAAGAAATGGGGGAACCGCTATTCTCAATCAGCACGTTATTGGAAACGTAGTGATTGTTGGGCTTTGAACTTTAATTTCATCATTCTAGTTGTTCTAATAACCTCTATTTGCAAGGCAGAATGGCGTGTCTTAGGTAGCAAAAACGAATAGTAACGAGTTTATATTTAGCTATAAGAATATACTTATAAGACATTCGATATTAATAAGTCCTAATAATTGAGTAGAAGATCTGTTTAATAGCTATAAGTAAATTAAAACTCTTTACCTAAAATATAAGGGTCAAGTAGGAAAACCTCCAAAGTAAAAATATAGGAGCTTTTTTATAGCAGTTTCGATTAAGAGATTAGGATTAGTATTAGCGAATATAATTAAGGTAGAAGAAATACCCGACAAAAGGGATAGAAATTAGTCTAAAGCGTCAAGTAAATACGTAATACGCTCTTTATACTGAATAGTACTAATACTGAGTAACTCTCAACTAACTAACAGATTTTAGGGGAAGAGTTTCGCGTGAAAATAGGAGATCTAAGCGACCATGTGTTCACGTGACCTTGTTTGGTTAATGTTCACCAAAGAATAAAACGTGTAGACCTCGCAATTATCAGAATATTTACCAGACCTTTACGATTGTGTTAAGTGATCTGTTAATAGACTTCTATAAGGAGAACAGGATTGTCACGCGCTGCATGCCTAGCGGGGCCACTATTCTACCTCCTCTAGTCTTCTTTGAGATACCTAAATACATACAAAAGACACTGTGAGACAGACTATGGCAGTTCAGAAGACCAAGTAATACACTTGAGTTTTGGATCGTGAACTAAGTTACTCCATCATAACCTTGGATCTCCACCCAGTCCAGTTACGGATGGATTTATGCAAAAGAGCTTAATGTTAAGTTGTTTAAGCGTGAGGGGCCATGAAGAAAGTTTATCCAGAATAGAGGGGTAATAAAGTGGTACAATCGTGAATGTTCTTGTATCGAGGAGGAGACAGCTGATTCAGATGGTGCATTAGGCGCAACTTAGTTTTGTTCCTTAAGAAGTAGTGGAGAAGAAAGTGAAGACTTCCGACTTTAAGATGATTGTGCCAAGAGATTTCGCGAATACTCGGTAGTCCTGTTTGCCTCCATGGTGTGGATGCCATAGAAAATCTATCTAAATTAATAACCGAGAGAGCACCGTTCCCTTTAGAGGCTCGTACAGTCATTCTCGATAACTTGAAGCTATTTCGAGATAGAATACTCTATATTAAAGCTTTTTCGTGGGCAGGTATTGAAAAGTCAAAGTAAAGATTCAATCGGCATCGTTCGGAGTCGGCTTCAGTTACTTACTGTAGGTAAGCATACCTGAGTTCGGAGCATATAGGTTCGGGCATATCAATATTTGATGTACCAAGAAAGCTTACCTTCAATCTTGCTCTCGCAATTATAAGGTAGGAGCGAAGTTCTCCTTCCTCATTCCAGCCTTCGGATGCCTCGATATGACCGCCGGAGCTCAAACGGCCATAGTGCAGACGGAGGGGACGACCATACACGAGAGACTCACAATCGCTCGATCCATACCAATTCCTACCAGTAAGGACTTACCATCAAGACACCATGTGCTTGTACGAGTCCTCGCCGTGGCGCTCAACCCTACGGACCACAAGATGGTGATGCATTTCCCCGTGGTCGGCAGTGTGGCAGGATGTGATTTTTGTGGTGTTATTGAAGCGATTGGCACTGCTGCGCCACCAAATGCCAACTTCCTCCCCGCATCTACCAGCCCCTGTCCCAATACCGAGCTCTCGGAGTTCATGTCCGTCGGCGATAGAATTTGCGGCGGACTTTTCCCATACACACTCGCTCCGGACAATCCCCATAATGGCTCATTTAGCGAATATGTTGTCGTCGATTCCCGCCTCTGCTTGAAGATTCCTGCAGGCTGGAGCGACCTTGAAGGAGCCGCCCTCGGTGGCATCGGCTGGGCCACCGTGGGCTTATCATTCTGTGATGCGGATGCTTTGGCACTACAAGGTCGACCCTCTGCTCCTGTTGAGCCAACGGCAGATGGTAAGAAGGTGCCCATACTGGTGTACGGGGGAGCCACCGCAACGGGCACCATGGCAGTGCAACTCCTCAATTTGTGAGTTCAGCCCTAACCATCCAAGTGCAAAGATAAGCGTTGAGATCTCTTGTCATTACAGATCTGGGTATTCCCCGATTGCGGTTACTTCCACCACTTCGGCCCCGTTGGCCTCTTCTTATGGCGCGGCGTACACAGCGGCATACACATCAGCAACGTGCACGGAAACCATCAAATCACTGGCCCAAGGAGTGCCTATACGCCAAGTGCTCGACTGCATCACTGATATCGAGTCTGTCGCCATTTGCTTTGGCGCCATGCCAAGAACAGGCGGTCGATATGCGTGCCTCGAAGCCCTGCCCGACGCATGGAAGACCCGACGTTCAATCAAGACGAAGGAAGTGATGGCATATGAGGGTCTTGGCGTCCGCGTAGATCTCGGCGATTCGATATACACGCGTGAAGCCAACAAAACGTTATTTGAGGTTACGACGAGCTGGACAATCGAGGTACAGAGGGTCCTCGATGCTGGCAAGTTACGCCCACATCCCATCAGGGAGATACCCGGAAAGTGGGATGGGATCCGGGATGGTCTGGCCATGTTACTCAAAGGTGAGATACGAGGGGAAAAGCTTGTTGTAAGGATAACAGCCTCATAGGCTAAGTCTCCTAATAGTGAAATTTCATGAGATATATAAGTCGGTTAGCCAACAAGGAACCTTTTTATGTTTTTATACATGTGCATTCACAATATGGCTTTCATCAGGTACAATTGAGGCTCAAGTACTTGGTGTTCGCTTCGTTCTCAAAGTTAGGTGGACAAGCTAAGCGAGAGTTCTTTGGTCCGTGCACCACTGAAAACCCCCCCGCTTATTTTGTCCACCTGGAGGCATAGCAACTGCTAAGGAAGTAAGGAAGACGGTCAGGAGATTTTCGATTGGCTATATTCAAGGAGAACTAGAGCTTATTATGATATACAGGTGGGTTTTCGGTAGTGTTTTACATTGGCAGGACCAACTACCACACCAGGAGGTATGTAGGATTTCATTGGAAAATCAATCTAAAGAGTCACAGAAGGCGAATTTTCTCCATCTTAGTGAAATTCGAGTGTCTCTAATTCATTCTTCACAGGAAGGGCACATGACCGTATGTCTATACGATACACTTTCTGGATAGCACTACTAGAGAGTACCGGCAGCCAGAAATTGTGTAATATTCTGGATATTCCTCTTCAAGGAGGCCAATGCTCCCAGCTCGCTTCCTTCCTGTGGATCATCCATAGCGACATGGGTACCATATCGCCCTTCCGTCATCGCAGCTTTCATCAAACTTCTCGCTCTTTCATCATCCAACAATCCCCTGGTATGCACATTCTGTCGATCGGCCACGCGAAATTCGGCTGGAAGGCCGAGAAGATTCTCTATCGTCTCGAGCTGATGCAAAATGGCTTGGATCAAAATCTTGGTTTGCAAGTTCCCTTCATTTACCGGTAACCCGGCCAATTGGAGCCCGGGAAGTGTCTGCAATCCGGGGAAGGATTCGGCATTAAATCCTGCTTGGCTGGTTGAGTTGCATAATTGTTCGTGAAGCTGTCCGAGAAGACGGTCGTAGATTGCAATGACCTGGAGATATACGGACAGAATTTTAAGGGTGGCAATTACACCCAAGGATGGGCTTGAATTTGGACTTTGAGGGGTGCTGCGCCCGGCACCGTAAGATTGAATGATGGCGACGAACTCCGATGTATTGCGCAGAGCGTGACCAAAGGAGATGCAGTTTGCTGAACCGATCTCGCTTGGATCCGTAGCCATGGCATCCGTTCCTTCAGTCGTAGCTGCCGACGAACCTCTTTGAAGGGAAGATGAAGATGAACTATCCCCATTTGTGGAATCCCAAGGTCGATTGTTGGCCACGACGCATTGCTGTAATCGTATTGAAAGGTTTAAACCAAGGGTGGACAGCCTTTGATCGGTTTCGAGTGTATGTGACGTGTTTGATGGTGATGGTGGTTGTTGAACCTCGAAGGGTTTACAAGCATTTCTTGACTGTTCCTTCTCTGGAAACGAAAGCCCACACATATCTTCGTGATCGCCAGAAACATTTCCCTCGCCCTCTCCAAAATTGCCACTATCAAAATAGCTCAGCGCATTCGCCCACAAATCTAAATTGCCATCTGGGAAAGTGAATGGCAAGGTGTCTGAGGGCCCGACAGGCGAGAATTGAGCCCTTCCAGCCCAAGACCAAGTCGCCGGATCGTCATCGGTACTCGTGGTTGATGGCAAAAACGGAGACGATACTGGCAGTGGTACCTGGACTGTCTCGGGCCCCAGACTTTGCCCAAGATTCAACTTCGCAGGAGCATTACGGTTAGAAGTCGTGCTTCCCTGACTCTGTTTCCTGGCAACTTGACCACCGCCCTTTGTAGATATATTCGAATAGCCTGTTACGCACTGGGCGCCCAGTCGTATACACCGTTCGCAAGCTTCTTCGCCCTTCTCCCTGGGCGGACAGCGGAGCTTCTGCGCTCTGCAACGGTTGCACGCTGAGCGTTTGGAGGTTGTGAAGGTCGGTGTGGTGGAAAAGGTTGGAGCTGGGCGAGGCCGCATAATTATGGAGGGAGACGGTTTTTGACTGCCACTCACAATGGCCACGAGTAATTTAGCTATTGATGTTCCTCAATATCCAGCTTTTGCCCGCCCTTCGAAGCGGGTTTACTGCCTACTGGGCCTCGGAATGCCCCTTCCAGGGTGTGCCATACTAGTTAAGGTTCTACACCCCAATGCGCTATCTACTCGTACAGTAGCGAGCAAAAAGAACGTTTGGCCCGCACTTTGAACGAAAGGCAAATACGTACCACTTTTGACACATGGATATAACTTTATCTAGATTACACTATATGAAACTTATGTGTACGTTGGAAGGAGCCATCAGGATGCGTATTCTATGGACTCACGTATTCTATCTGAGGTAAATACTGCTACTTGTATAAAGGTATGTAGTGTTTTCGTCTAATTTGTATACAGTGGTCGACACTCGACTCTAACTGAACGATATCCGACTTGAGTATACCCCATAGTGTGCATATGATACAACTACAGGATCGTGTATGGACCTATGGTTTTACTAGTACAGGGGTATGCTACCGAGAATTTCTTACACATTCTGCTAATCTGCGCTAAATACGCACTTCAGCAAATACGAAGGGGCAGGACAGATAGTAGGTTTTTTGATATACCAGTAAACGGGTTTGTAGCAGAACAAGAACTCCACACAAATCTTACGGAAAGTTTCATTCTACCAGAAGTTCGTCTGCCTAAAGATGATAAATAGTTAAAGCTAAACACTTCCACACAGATTGTATGTCAAAATAGTATCTACTTTGATAATATAGTCCCCGTAAAATGAAGTTATTTAGCTCCCTAGGCAATTTTATAGATAGAAAGTAGAAGGAGATTATAGCGTTACTCCTACCTATATAGCGCCGCTTCCCTAGGTCGCAAAAACATACGAATAACACAAATTTGTAGGTACGGCAACGAATTGTCTAATCAGAAAAGCGTATGTAGTTTAAACGCGAATTGCGTGCGGTGCGGGGTACGGGACCCCACCCAAATGCCTGAAATACGATTCATCACAATTTGCGAAATGTGCGAGCATGGGAGGCTGTGCAACCCTCGTATTATACGAGTTTACCCCGCAGAGTCACCAGAGAAAGTCGGAGGAGACTCCGAGGAATGTCTTATACTGAGATTGTCCATGTGTTTATATGATATATAGTACTTCTACTTGTATATAACTTGGTCTAAAAACACAGTTTACACACGAAAATAACTGTACAATAATTAAATACGGTTTTGTTAGAGGCTCTAATTACGATTCTAGCTTAACACATGCGCAAGAGTGGGTTGGATACTTTTGGTGCTTCTGATGTTCCCGAGCGACGCGGATATACAAGGCACCAACCTAACCCATTGCCATGCTACCTTTGGTGTTCTTATCCTACAGGTACAGTACTATACCACTGCTACTGCATAAACCCTAAAACACCACCAAAACTCGGGGTAAACACTTTACGTTATTTCTACCCTACCACTCTCTAAATTGTAAATAAATTAGCCTAATTAACAATTCTATAATTGCGATTAATTCTATCTAATTAGTTTGTATAGCAGACTTGAAGTTATAAAGTTATCAGCTAGGGAAGTTAGGTGTAATAGTAAAGTGGACTTTTTGTACCGAAAATAACCCTAAAATAGCCTATAAATATGACCACCTTATATTTATTGATCCTATAGAGCCATTTCTAGTTTTTAAGATAGTATATTCTATGGAAGTATAGAAAGGGTTACTATTAATCACTATCTGTAGTTATAGAGAAAACGATCACAGGTTGAATTAAATATATATTATTCTAAAGGAGGTAAAACGGGTGATTTTGGTGGGGTTTAAGGTTTTATGTAGTAGCAGTGGCACCCGACTGTATATGCGGGTCGGTCAATTCTGGGCATAGAGAGAAAGCCGATTATGGGGATTCGCCGTGTGAATTTATGCGAGGGGATGATCATTTTATGAAGCTAAGCGTCTGATAAGCAACTCGCTTAAGTAGTCCTAGTCTTATCCTTTTTTGATAAAGAATAGGGGTATAAGGTTGAATCAAGTGGTCATAGATTCAAGTCATGGGAGGTGGTTTGATATTCAGTTCAAGTCATGAAGTCGATTGGCGCTGGCAATTTATTAAATCTTCGTTGATGGAAAGGAAGGTGATTCGGCATCGGTTACTGCTTTCGGGAAATTGTAAACATTTGAAGTTGGGGTCGCTGAAACACCCCGACGGGCTTGAGCACGAATTTGCTGTCAATCCCCTCACCACCCCTAGACTAATGTGGCAGAGAGTGTTTCCACAATAATCTAAGATAAATTAACGTTGAACTCAATCTCTTTAGGATATCCCTTCCAAACTCTTTACATATTAAACTTAAACTTTCCAAATATCTCGTCCCATCTGTCCGGGGTTTTTTTTAAACACGAAATTTGGAATTTATTCTTCTCCATTCGGTATTTGCGAAATGCTGTGCCAAATTTTACGTGTGATTTCGTTAACCACACTGTTTCCTCTTGCGGGGTCGCCTTTCTGTGCCGCTGTAATCAGCACTCGCCAGACAAACTCTAGCTGCAGAGCTATACCCGGTGATAGTAACTGGCCAAGTCAAGATGTTTGGACTGAACTGAACAAAACTGTTGGTGGGCGTTTGATAGCCACAATCCCCCAAGCAGCCGTCTGCCATCGTGAGGGTTATGGAGGAGTACAGTACGACGAGGCCGCCTGTGCTGCTCTAGCAAAGGTATGGGACTTTCCCAAGACATAGTAAGTACTCAAGCAAGTTTGTGCTGCCCAATCTCATGAGTGACCTTTACACAGCACGCCTTTCTCGGGAGAGATTATGAATCCATACTATCAAAATGCATCGTGTAATCCCTACTATAGCATAAATGGAACATGCGAACTTGGCAACTACGTTAGCTACGCGATCTCAGTTAGTGGAGTTGAGGACGTCGTAGCCGGTATCAGATTTTCCCAGGAGAACAATGTGAGATTAGTTATCAAGAATACTGGTCATGAGTAAGTCTCAAATGCTCCTCACCCTTTGTCAAGAACAGCAAGCGATAGCATGTCTGTCCATGTATGAAAGATCGAAGCTCTCCATAAACAATCCAGTAACAAGAGTTATTTTGGTAATAATGCTAATTGCGAGTGCTTCAGTTTTCTCGGAAAGTCTACCGGGAAAGGGGGTCTTTCTCTTTGGACTCGCAACTTACAAGACATGGAGATTATCCCTACCTACAACAGCAGCTCATACACAGGACCAGCGATCAAGATTGGAGCAGGTCGTTCTGGCGGAGAAGCTCTTTTACTCGCCCATGATAACGGATATCGACTCGTCACTGGAGACTGTCCAACTGTGGGCATAGCAGGTGGCTATGCCTCAGGAGGTGGCCATGGATATCTCAATGGAGCCTATGGCATGGCCGCTGATAATGTGTTGGAGTGGGAGGTTGTCACTGCAGACGGTCAACATCTGATCGCTACTCCAACTGAAAATGCAGATTTGTACTGGGCACTGAGTGGTGGAGGAGCTGGTACATATGCTGTTGTTCTCAGCATGACAACTAAGATCTATCCTGATGATGGTCCAATTGGAGCTGCGACTCTCAGTTTCAACGCCAGTTCTACGTCCTCTGCCAGTCCAGAGATATATGCGGCAGGTCTCCAAGCTTGGTGGGAATTCCTTCCTTCAATCATTGACACGGGCGCCACTGCAGCGTTCAACTTCATAAACGGCCAGTTCCTGGTCTACAACACCACAGCTCCTGGCAAGACCGCTGATGATATGGCTGTTATTTATGAGCCATACCTGGCAAAATTACGAAGCTTAAACATCAACTTCCAATTCGCGACCTATGCTGCGCCATCTTACTTCGGTCACTACCAGATCACCAATGGTCCCCTTCCCGATGGTCCTTACGTTTCCAGCATGCTTTTCAACAGTAGATTCATCCCTCGAGTTATCTCCGGGAACAGTGAGAGATCCAGGAAACTAACAACTGCCCTGATAACAGCCATGGACACCGACCCCGCAGCAAACTGGCAATTCGGCTGTATGGGATTGAACGTGAACTCCACGCGGATCCAACACCCAGACAACTCAGTCGTTTCATACTGGCGCGAGGCAGTCGCCGTCTGCCTTGACTTCTCAATTTACGATTGGACGATTCCTGAGTCTGCAATGCTTGAACGTAGGCAGGATTTAGCGAGTGTTGTGCATCCACTTATTGAGGCTGAGACGCAAGAGTCCGGCGCGTATTTGAATGAAGCGGACCCGCTGGTGTATCCTAAGGATAATCCGGGCAAGTGGCAAAGTGCCTTTTATGGTACTAATTATCAGAGGTTGAGGGAGATTAAGGACAAGTATGACCCGGCGTCTGTGTTTTATGCTTATACCGCTGTTGGATCGGAGGATTGGGTCGAGGATGGGGAGGGGAGGCTTTGTAGGGCGTAAGGTAGGAGTTAATAGGTATTGGTTTTTTAATTGTACTAGCGATAGAGCCTTTCTACTTCAAACTTTATTTTGCAATATAGTTTGTTGAACTATAGAATCCGCTGGTTTCCTTTACACTACTTCTATATAAGTATACTTTCCCACTCTTTTACCATTATTTCTAGATTGATACTCTATATAACAACTTCTCTTATAGGTATCTCGCGACTAACTATGACCTCTAAGGATTGCTAACTCTTTATTTAACTTTTCCAAGAGAAGAGGAAGATCACGCAGCTATAATTATAATTGTAGGAGATTATCTTTAGCCTTTGGTTCACGAAACACTCTCTCTTCATTGGACTTTAGGTGGGGGAATTAGATTGCACAGGTGCTATATATTAGTCTATTGTTTCTTTAGACTAGTAACATGGCAAGTAGACATTCCTGATTCTATTTCTACCAGCGACTATGGCGATATAAGATATGTAAACGACAAAACATCGCTCTTCATCAAGACTTTACTTGGCCAACCTCTACCTCACTGCCTTCTCCCTTCTCCCTCGGCTTCAACTTCAGGAACAGCCCAGGCTTATCCCAAACAAGATACGCCTTCTGATTATCCATCCAATTGCGACTTTGCTCCGTCATCTCAAGATCGAAATTCCACAGCAAGCGAGCGAGAATGTAACGCATCTCTGCATATGCGAGACTGTTTGACTATCAGCATTATAACTATGTACCACTGTGTAAGGACTTACTTCATAGCAATACAGGCTCTTGGGCCGTACGAGAATGGATGGAATCCGTCTCTTCGGTCATTCGCAAACTCCAGGGGTCTCTGTTCTTCAGGTAACCAACGCTCCGGATGAAACTCGTCAGCTTTCTTGAAGTTGTACTCGCTTCGATACATCACTCTATGAGGAATGCCAACGACAGTCTGTTTATCAATTAGCTCATTATGAAGTGTATGAGAATTGTGTTACTTACATTCCCCGGAATGAAATCTCCCAAAATCGTGTTTCCTTCAGGGGGCGTCACTCTCCACATGGTGTTTGGTCCTGGCGGATAGTACCTCATGCTCTCCTCAATGAACGCGCCAGTATAAGACAATTTCGCCACGCTGCGCATGTTAATCTCGTCTTCGCTGGCGAACACTTGGTGGAGTTCTTTGATGATTGCTTCTTTGATATGGGGACGGGTGGCGAGGATGTATGACATTCCTGTGAGGGAGCTGGATGTTGTTTCGGCGCCGCCGCCGGTGAGGAGAATCGCGTTTTTGAAGATTTCTTCGCGGGTGAGATACTGGTATCAGTGCTTAGCGATGGCCCTATTTATCACTCTACCATAGTTCTGATATGAACTTACCAACGTCTTCGTTGGCTTGCTAGTCATCGTATCGACGAAATCATGTCGTTTCGTGGTCAACGCTAGGCGCCTATCAACCACTTCCCGGAGAACTTTGGTATGTTTTGTAAAGTCCTTAAATAGCTGGTATGTTGTCTTCAATGGCAAGAAAGCGAAGAAGAACGGAATCCGCCTGCAGAGAATGAAAATATGCGTTACGTAGATGTTAGCGAAGACCAGCTGAATCCAAGGATGCATCATCGACTCGCGAAGACAGCCAAAAGACTCGCCGAAACTCAAATCGCCAATAAGGTCGAAGGTGCAATAAGTGAGCCATTCCAGTATATTGACTTCTGCCTTGCCACCCTGTGCTTTCTCTCCGAGTCGGTCAAGGAACAAATCGACGTGTTTGCTGATCAACGGCTCCTGGTCGCACATTGCACCGTATGTGAAGGCAGGAGCAAAGACACGACGCATTCGTCCGTGGTCTCCAAGATTTGCACCCACCATATCGTGGGCATCTGGACTACAGTACCACACTGGCTTGGAGTTCTCCTTTCGTTTTGCTGGTACATAGCGACCGTAAATATCATCCCATGCTTCAGGACAAGAATAGGACAGCTCATTCGGACCTATACGAACCACTGGACCGTACTTGTAATGAAGTTTTATAATTTTTGTGTGCCATTTTCCAGAAATATACCAAAAGCCGTATGGTAGAGGCGAGGCAGCAAAGTATTTAGGGCCAGGGTACCTTCGCAGTGGATGGAAGAAGACATTGTAAATGGCTAATATGAGAAGATAGCTTGGAATCTACGTGATGGTATATGAGTCAGCATTACGATAGATCATGGGCATACAGTACAAAAATACCAAGGTTCCACCGAACAGTAGCACTGATGGCCATGAGAAGTTGTCCAACACAACGGACTTTACGTCGGACAGCATCCTTGAGGGAGATGGTAGTTGACGTTAATGGCAGGAGATCTTAATGATGAAGCGAATTGGTATTGCAGGGGACAGAGAAGATACCGATTGGTACCTGATGATTGTATAAGCGGACTTGCAGATTATATTGTTTTATATCACCACCGCTGTGGCAGTTCAACTCACCGCTGAAGAAAACTCTGCCAGCACCCCGAAGAATGGGTAAGTGCACAAGGAGGGGTTTGACATTCAAGTACCCGGTGGAGGCTCTACCTAAGTATTCGTTCAATGCAATTATCCCCGGCTAACAAAATTTGAAAACAGGGGTGAGGCAAGTATTTTGTTTCTTGAGTCTTGACCAAGGCTCTGTTCAGTCAGAAAATGGAGAGAGTTTAGGAGTCCATCTGCCTTAACTACAATACACAGACGAGCCGTTTAAGCAGAAATTGAAGGCATATATCGCATAAACTAGGCTCAATTTAGTAAAATGACTTTTGAACTGGTTTTGGATGCCGTAGAATGTTGATTCGGAGGCCCGAATACTTGGTTCGGAGGCTCAAATATTGGATTCGGAGACCCAAGGTGATCGGAGACTATAAAAAAGCCTTGGTACTAGGATACGCGCTATAAGGATACCGCGGTTATATTCTTATGTTCCCCGGTCCCGAATTCTTTTGGGCAGATAGTTATTGGTAAAACCTAGATCCTAGTATCTTGAAAACCCCGCACTTATCGAGAGATCGCTAAGCTGGGAGAACCCTTAATTCAGAAATGGAAGTGGACTTCGGTACCCCTGCATTCGTAAACCCGCGGTTGTTTCTGTCGTTGTATATGTTGATTTCACACTTGTAGATATATTTGAGTCAAGTATTGTTTGGCTCTGTCGTTTTATCAAATGCACACTTGGGAACATGTTCCAGTCAATTAGCACGAGCCGAGTCTTTTACGAGTATCGCACTTAGACGTGTAACGCCGGTCCTAGTCATGCAATCCCAGTATAGTAGTCCCCTCCGATTCTCTCTCTTTTTAGTTTTTGGAGATACTAGTTAAGAAATCTTATCCAAACTCTAGGTAACCAGATTGCTAGTCATGGTGCTGTTATTAGTCAAAGTCTCCACCACTGTACATTAGAGAGGATCAACACTACGTCACGGCCTAGAATTCGCAATTGCGCTTTCTGATATGAAGTCTTAGTCGTGCAATTTTGAACCTCTGTATGATTTTGACGGTACTGGTTGATGGGAGACGACTGGCTGTCATCAAGAGAACTACGCTGAAGGACGTCTTGGAACACTCTCCATAAAAGAGCAACATTCCCCAAGATGATAGCACAACGCACCCATTTGGTCGCATTCGTGGCTGGTGTTTGCACCCACCTATTTTATTTCAAAAGCGGAGAACACCATCGACATGGCAGCAAGTACGTCAAAGCCGCTTTTTACGCCTTTGTACTGCTACCAGCAACCCAGATGATTGCCTTATCTGTGTCGTTGATGTCGGCACTAAGATCAAGTGCAGCAATTTTCGGATATCTCCTGCTCGGTCTCTATAGTAGTCTTCTGTTCTACAGGCTTTTGGCTCATCCTCTGAATAAATTTCCTGGCCCAATCGCAGCACGTATTGGTGACCTTTGGTTGACCACTCAGCTCGGCAAGTCAGACATGCACAAGACGAGTGTTCATCTCTACAACAAATATGGTCCGTACGTTCGTGTTGGGTCATCCTACCTGATGATTGTGCACCCGTTAGCAGTTTCTGCTGTCCATGGACCCCAGAGCAAATGTCGCAAAGCTGATCTATACGATTTTGAGCAACCAAATCGAGGGATCGCGACAAGGAACAAAGAGTTGCACCATGGTCGTCGGAGGGTTTGGAGTCGTGGATTCGGCGATAAAGCGCTTCGGGGGTATGAAAGCCGCGTTGCTGTGTACATTCAGTTACTTCTCGATCGCTTGTATAGCTCGGCTGAAAGTGCAGTTGATACTACCAAACTGATGGAGTTCTTTGCATTCGATACCATGGGAGACTTGGGGTTGGGCAAGTCTTTTGGGATGCTAGAGAATGACAGCCATCATTCGGCCATCAAACATCTGGTGGACAGTCTGGAGATGATGGGCGTCAGGTTGCCTATGTGGCTAATTCGTCTTCTCGTTGATTCGCCTTTAGCCCCTACTGAAACCGACAAATTTCTCGACTTCTGCTATAAGCAGCTTGCAATCCTGATGAATGATGAAAAAAGATTGACAAGACCAAGCATCATGGCTCCGCTTCTGGCTCACTACGAAAGTCTCAGTACTGAGAAGCAAGACATATCGGTGATCAGAAACGATGTCAGGTTCATCATTATCGCGGGCAGTGACACAGTAGCGGCGACATTAGCCTTCACATTCTACTACCTTGCAAGATACCCAAAAAATATCGACAAGCTGCGTGAGGAGCTTCTTCCATTGAGGAGTGCCAACGGACATTATGAGCACGACAAGATCCAAAATGCAGAACATCTCAATGCTGTCATCAACGAAGCACTGCGTTTGCACCCTCCAGCATCCACAATCCCGCGTGTAACGCCACCCGAGGGGATTATGGTGGAAGAGACATTTATTCCGGGCAACATGACTGTTTTTACATCCCAATATGCTATCGGTCGTTGTGGAACAGTCTACCGCAATGCAAACGAGTTCATTCCTGAGCGATGGTCCTCTCGACCTGAACTGATAATAGAGCGTTCAGGATATGCACCATTTTCAACCGGTATGTTCCACTTGTATGGTCCCATTTATTTCTCTCGACTAACAATTGCCTTCATAGGATCCCACAGCTGCATCGGGCGGCCTTTGGCGCTCATGGAAATGCGACTTGCCATCGCGGAGTGTATTTCGAGGTTTGATATCAAGTTCGCGGAAGGCTTTGAGCCTGATAAGTTCATTGACGATGTAAAGGATTGTATGTCGTGGCATATGGGGGCTCTCAATTTGTGTTATTCGCCATGGAGTCAGAGTGGTGTATAGCTTTGCCGTTGAACACCTCATCTGGAGTTTGACAAGGTTGATTGCGATGTAATAATACATGAGCTATATCTTTCATCAACTGCGCACCTTCTGTCATACCACTTGTTACACCATCGACTACTACACTAGATCGTTTCCCACTACCCGTCACCATACCCAATACCCTTATCAGAGTTCATACAGTCAATCTAGAGTTCATTTCTCACATCCAAAATCAGTATTCAAAACTAGTAACTACCTGCCAATTAATATACTTCTTGGTAGCAGACGCGCCCACGCCCGCAGTAGACCTGCCTCCCAGCGAACAACTAAATTCAACCGAAGGAAGAAAACAACATATAATTGGAGATCCTTCTAGAACAAAGTAGTCTATAGGATGTAAGAGCAGAAGATTATGATTCTCAGTCGTTCTACCAATACCTAACCAAAGGTAATAGCTAAGCGAGCTATACACTACTTCACCCCTCTTTGATGAAATGAAGTTTAAGGCGTTTATTGGACTATTGCACACAGTGCAATCGCCTTCGAATTTGGTTGGTTAGTTTGTTATGGTTTTCTTAGCTCCACAGCGATGGAAAAGAGGTCTAGGGTGTGTTGTTAGGAGAGTGGATCATGTGACTCGCCTACATGACCTCCTGAGACTTTGCACCACATGGAAGCGTGTTCTCTGTTGCTAGTATCTTCTACAGTATTTAGAAAGAGTAATAGAGCTACCATATAAGATCTTAGCTCCTACTATTTGTAGTTAAATTGTTATGCCCCTAGTTCCTTTAACTCTGTAACATTAGCCACAAAGCCCTATATATAATCCGACCCCTGTAGTTTCATTCTCCATTTTTACGCTATTATGAGAATGCTCAAATGCGATCCACTGAATTCAATAATTACCTTGGCGCACAACCAATTTCATAGCCATAAAATCCGTATCAGAATTACTCTTATAGTTATTGAGACCGTAAAACCTCTTTGCTAACCATCTAGAGTACCGTTAGACTATAAGCGTAACATATTCCTCGCAGCCAACGGATATTTTAGCACGAAGGACCTTTTTGTGAAATAAGGCCAGAATTTATCCGATCGTCTTACATTATCCGTGATTACAATAACTTCCTAATTGTAAACATGAAAAAAAAGAATAACTCTAGTATATTACAAGGCCGATTTAGGGGACAGAGAAATCAAGGGGAGTAAGTTATCTAAAAGAGAATTGGCCTCAATGGTAGCTCTACAGTAATATAAATCCCCGCTATATATATCGGTCAATGTGTATCCGGGAATGTCAATTTGAGATCCACAAGTTCATAGCCGCTAGTTGGCTATATCGGTATCCTTGGAAGGACTCAAAAGCTACAGTGCAAGCGGAAATAACATCCACTTCTTCCGAGATAGAGGCTCCTTTTTCTGGCCCTTCTGAGTGTAATACCAGGTTTCATTGCATGTCTCGCACAGTGTAAAGTCGGCGTATTTTCGGGTGAAAGTCATTCATCTGTTGATACAGCATTAATACCCTGTTATTCTTTTTGGTCTCTAGACCAATCTTTTATCTGTAAAATGTTGTCTTACAATCCAATTAATACGGTATTCTGCTCTTCTTGCCACATATTATCTTGCGATTTTTCAGCTTGCTCTTGATCCGTTTGCAGAGCTTGGGGATGAGGGAAACAAGCTGTCTCGCTTATTGGACCCAAGCCAGCGTCGGCCTCGTCAAGTTGTACAATCCCTTCATCATATGTATCGTTCCGTCGATTTCAGTTTCAAAGCATGCGGGAAGCAGTGACGTGGATTTCAGTAGGCAGCATTTGTTGATACAGAAAATATGAGGCCGAAGTCGAATTTGTATGTTGTACAGTACTTCCACCCCACCATTCAACCCCTGATGTTTTTCTTACCCGACCCGAACCCGGAACGCGTAAATATCGCGCGGTCATGTGCATATCCGTCATACCAAATGGACGAGAATGTGCCCGCCCCCTGGGGAATAAGGCTTGTATCTTGCATGATTGGTGCCCGCCCCGCATCCCATCACCCAGCAACCACCTGCAGCCCCTCCAATTGTGCAACCGGTGGAGTTGCGGCGTTGCGTTGCTGGGACATGAAACTCACTGCGGTGTGGTGCGGTTGGAACATCAGGGGCTGTTCATTGGCCAATTCTCACCACTCATCACCAAAAACCCCGTTTCTTTTGGGCATGAACTTTCACTCTGTTGATTTCTCAATTCTATTTATAAATACATAACATTACTGTGGCATTTTCCTCCACTTTTCCTTTTTTGGCCAACTTTCCTCCCCTTGCTCGGTGACTGGCCCTGTTTTAGCTCTCGGTCTTGGGGGGGCCATAGGGTACATTTCCGGCGGTCCAGTGCGACTTCCAACCTCCAACTCCCAACCTCCAACCTCCAACCTCCATTCCTATTTTTCTAGTGAAGGCACATCGTGAGACGAAGCACACGTTTCTCTGTGCCCACCATGGCGTTGTCTGAGAAAACAGCCCGCGTACTTGACCAAGTCAAATCGGTATGTACTGGTACATGGCCCAATCCCAAATCCCAAATACCACATTCCAACATGGCACATCTGGGCACCCAACCGCGTATTGGACTAATTTCGTTGGTGTTTAGGGTCTTTCCATGCTGTACATGGTGGATTATTTCACGGAAGACGAATGGATGAGCATTGATCTGTGTATCCACAAGGGAAAATATGTTTTTACAAATGGGCCTCCGAGACATATTTTGGACATGAGCGATGATGGTCAGGGCACAGCAACGCCAATTGGTCTGCAGCCGGAGACAATTGGTTCTTTACGTCTTACCGAAGGGAAAGGAATTGGGAGGGGGATTTCACCAGGTACTTCTGCGGAGGAGGATGCTCTTGATTCTTTTGGGGATCCAAGCCCGGAGCTGTCTTCACCTCCCTCTTCACCTGAGGAGCCTACGCAGACTCCAGACGAGAAGATAATTTCTTGGGCAGACGAAGTGCAAAAGGAGGAGGATCATACATTTGAGCTATCTACGGAGATGTCACGACCTCCACCCACCCCGAAGCCCGTGGAAATAATCAAGGAATCTAATCGACCACTCTTCACACAAGAACAATTGGAAGAGGCTAGGGCCCTTAAGGATCAGTTCACCCGTAAGCCTGGTTCGAAGAAAGTGTCCAGCGCGGCCTCCCACAGTTTAAGGGGAAGCAGCAAATGGGCCCCGGAAAGCGCAATTTCAGGAGACCACGAAAGGCATAGGGTCAACCAGCGGGCAAGAGATGTCACTGATCTCCAGACAACACGAAAACCCTCTGTCAGATCGCTTCAAGATCCGAAAGTTGCAAGGGCGCTTGCCTCAGTAGTGACTTCCTTGCAATCAAAAACGTTGGAACTTCAACCAGAAATGGTAGTGGTCGCTCGAGCCGATGCATCAAAAACATCCAGCTTAATCATGGAGGTGAGAGCTGGTGATGCAATCAAAGTGAAAAAACATGTTTCTGGCATCTTGTACTACGGGCAAAACTTACGCACTGGAGGCATTGGGCAATTTTCGATGAATAATGTTCAACAAAAGATTCATCGGGAGGAATCTGCCCCTTCAGCTGCATCTTCGTATGCTGCTTCTATTCCCGAGCCTCCGCCATCGGAGCCCGAAACGGCGTCCGTTGATTTAGAGGGTTTCGAGAAAAACAATGCCGCCCAATGGAGCGAACCGGCAGCGCCTAAACGCGCTCGAGCATCACGACCCCCCACCAAAATTGGTGGTTTGGGCGTATCCAGATTCGCCTCTTTGGAGGACGAGATGGCTTCGAGCTCCTGTACAGACAGCGAACATGGGCTATCCAGGGAGATAGCCGCGGACGCCATCGTAAGCCACCCTCCATTTCTCCAACTCTAAAAATCCCCCACTGACCTCACCTCCCCCGCTCTGAACAGCTCCATTCACAACAACATCCAGTTACAAATGCACAAATGCCTCGTTCTGGGCGGATTCGCCCGCCGAAAACGAGCTGGAAAGAGCCCTTGAAACCAGTACTCCCACGCAGGGAAACTTGCTCGTATGGTCACAATTCTTTTGCCCCCCAAACTCAACGTCCCTTGATATATCGTTTCATATTCCGTATCATTTTACTGACCTTGAGGTTGCAATTAAAGATTCTGGGCCACGCCCAATGTAGGTTGCCGCTTCACAAGCGAAGAATGCCGTGATCTGTAAGTGAAAAAAAGCGCCCTTGCCTCCGTGACCTTTCATCAACTTTGGTGAACATTCTTTGGAAACTCCCAAGAACTGACCACGAGATCTTGAAAACAGGCACGCCTATGTGGCACTTCCCCCGGGTCAAGAACCTAGGAACATCCGCGATGGAAAACCCACATGGGGCGCAATCGCGGATTACCTCCCTCCCTCGAGTGTGGTTACGTCTCCATTCATGACCGGAGGCACCTCCGTCGCAGAACATAGTTCACAAGCCTCTGTTTACGAGGACAGCCGGGTCCAGTCCCCTGCCCCAATGTCACCGTCGATTCCCACGTCACCTCGTCCAATAAGGAGCGGTGTTTCGAAAGCCCCTGAGATTTGTCCATATTGGGCAGATGGCGGCTGTTATAAGAGCGACGAAGAATGCAGGTATCACCATACAGTCACAGAAGCGGGTGTTGCTGAGAAGCCGAAGGGTTCTCATTTGAGGCCTACAAGAGTCCGTGAAGGGGGAATCCAAGGCTCAAAATGGAGTCGTTGGGATAACCCTTCGCATCCGGCAAGAAAACCGGAGAACCAGACGTTCAGACCAGCCCTCGGGGGGCACGAATGGAGAGTGGAGGAGGAAAAGAGGAATAAGGAAGCTTCAGAGAGGGCTGAGAGTATTAAGGGAGTTGATGAGAAGACCCCTTCACCGCTCGAAGGAGTATTGAAGGAGCAGCCAGGGAAACCGCCTGCCTGGGATCGCTCGGGTGAAGTTGAGCTTGTTGAGTGTGTGAAGGCCCCTTCACCGCTCGAAGGAGAATTGAAGGAGCAGACGGCGAAACCACCTGCATGGGATCGCTCCGGTGAAGTCGAGCTTGTTGAGTCTGTGAAGACTCCTGAGGTCGATGCCGATGGATGGATTATCGCGGCTCAACAGGACTTGAAACAGGAATTGGGTTGGTAGGCCTGCAAGGCTTGCTGGGAATTTCTCGAGTTTGTTGTGGACTGCGAGAACGAAAATGAAGAAACAAAAAGAAAGAAAAGAAAGCTCCTTCTAGAGCTGCCCGAATTTTTACAATCGACCTAACACCGAACATCTCCTCGAACCATCAAACTGGAAGGCATATTTATGCTAATCCCTTTTCAGCCGCGATCCCCCTCGTTGGCTAGTTTTGACGGTTCGAAATTAGTTTTCGCGAAACAAAATCCAAATAACAAAATCGAATTATTATCGTCTGTGTGCGAACGGACCGCTGTGCGTCGTCTGATGTACACCATATTGGACGGCTCATTTTTTGGCGGGGCGATGGGTGGCCAATGTTGGACATGATGTGAGAGAGAAAATGATGGAAAATAACTTTCTGTTCTCGGACTTGCCCGATTGCAAAATAGAATACGTTTTACGTGGTTGAATGGAGATGATTACCTATCTGAGCACCGAATCATTGGCTACAAAATATCTATCCGGTTAGCCTGAGCATTGGTGAATGGTGTGGGAATGAGTGATTTGTCTACTTATTTAGCTATCACTGGATGTTTTTTTGTCTTTTGGTCTATTGACTGCTATGCTATAGTATCATATGTAAAAATAAGATAGATAGATAGGAGTAAGAGAAATTAGAAGATTTTTGAAGAAAGGGCATTTGGCTTTGCGATGTGGATACTGTAAGTTGGATAAAGATTTCTCGGCTGGGGGCTGATGGTTGTTGGAATATATTGACCCTCGTAGCGTGGGAATAACAAAATCGATTAATTAATTAATACTCTGAATTATCTAGATTTAAGTTAATTTAATTTGATTAATAGGTCTAGTTAATTTAATTTAATAAATAAATAATTAATTAATTAATACAATATATAATATAAATAGTAATAAAAGTATCGAGTAATTATCCTTGAAAAATACGTCTTTTAGTATATCCAGCGTTCGGCACTTGGAATACGATTCCAAGGATTCCAAGATTCCATTCCAAGGTGGAATATTCCAAAGGCTCTCTAATTTGGAACGGAATATTCCAAAGGATAAGGCCTNGAGGATATATATATCACTATTTAGCTAATAAGAGAGCTCTATTTGTTATAAAGTGAGGACTGAAATTGTGATTTTTACCTACGCCTAAATAACTATCGGCGTCACCAGTATATGACTAAGGTGAATCCGAGTGGCTTTACCCTCCGTATAGTGCTTGTACTACCTGTACCGCTAGTCTAGGACTACGTGTGCCGCTAGTCCAGGACACGCAAATGCGTGTATTTGAGGCTCTTTCACGCGTACTGTTCCGCAAGGTGAATATACTTGTGTACCGGCGGTCTAGAAAGTGGAAAGTGCGTATACCAGCTATCTAAGGCGCAATGCGAGTATTTGAGGCTCTTTTGCGCGTCCTAGTGAGATGTGTGGGGGTGCTAATGATACGGCTAGGCTTCCTATTGGTCACTCGGAACGGAACTACCTTTTTGCGAGTCACGTGAGGAATTCCAATTGGAATGGCATATTCCAACACTTATACTATTTGGCATGGAATATTCCACAAGGGGGTCTTGGAATGGAAAGGAATTCCAGATGCCGAACGCTGAGTATATCCTTATCTTTATTTATAAAATACCCTAGCTTTTTAGACTTATACTAGTATAGCCTTTAGAGTCTCTTTTATTATTTATATCCCTATTAGATAATATAAAATAGGTTATATAATTATATATAACCTCTTATACTAGTTATAATAGGTGACTAGTAATATAAGTCTTCTACTAAAGTAAGGGAAGAGTATATATAACTAATTAGTAAAGAGTTTTGAAATATAAATGTCTTATAGAGTTACTTATATAAGTATATTATATATATAAAGGTCCGACTACCCTAAGGCTCAGACTAATCGGGCTTTGTATTAATCTAAGTTAATCTAAATTAATTAGATTACTTAGCGATTTAATTTAATTAATCGATATATTAATCTAGTTTAATTTAATTAAATACTGTTAATCAAATCAAATCAAATCATTTTCTACGCTAGACCCTCGTGATATTCAGCGTATTAACTCGATTCGGGAAATTTGCCTGAGCGTCTACTAGCGAATATGGGGTCCCCGAAAGTTTGACGATTAATTGAACAATTGGTCCGGGTATTAAGGATCAAGCATAATTTACTTGGAGAATAGTCGGATGGGGAGTTTTAATCTTCTTTTCCTACATACCCGCCCGCCATCTTCAGGCTTTCACGATAACAAAAGCTACCAATAGGGGAGGGGGGGAGACCCTTGGAATTCCTTGTGGATACTGGACAGTCTTCCGACATGAATTCATTGAGTACGTATCTTACGAGCGCGATATCGTTTTGAGCGTTATGAAGCATATGATATTGTTTTGTTGATTTTTCTACTTACTGTAGATGGTGATTGCAAGTTAAGTTTTCGTAGTCTCCTTGGGGGAGGGGGGTGAGGATGGATGGGGATATGCGGAGATTGGGGAAGGGTGAAAGAGGGGGTTCTTCTTATAGGATAATAATAGGAGTGTTTGGACTGGGTTGTATGGGGATCATGATGTAGTGGTGTTTTAGCTGTCTGGATTTCTGGATGGTTGGGGGGATGTGAGAGCTTGTGGGGATATGGGAGGGGCTGATTTGATGGAAAGGTTATAGATGGGAGCCTAATTGGGGTTAGTTTTTTAGGTGGTATAAGTTAGAAAAGAGTATTGAGACTCGGAGTACTGAATAAATATACCTGCGTGTAAATATGCTAGGAAATTCACTAGCTCTCTTTGACAATTTTAGTAATTAAGCGAGGAAAAAGGGGGTATTAACATGATGAGTGAAGGTATCATATAACCAAACTTAACAAAATCAGTACTTTATCCCAATCATCTAAATTACAACAAACTTCGACTCCGATGCCTTATCAAAAATCCCCAGGTCTTTCTCAATCGCAATTATCCCGACCCGTTCAAACATTTCCGTAGTCCCAGAGGTTGGCAGTAGAACAATGATATTCTGGTAATCGAATTCTCGGCGAGACTCCAAATCCATCCTGCGACTGTGGCCAACTAGTAAGCAGTAAGCTGTACTACCTGCGGCGAAAGTACATCCGGTTGATGAGTCTATATCCATCTCCGCGGTAGTGATGAGAACAGTATCGTCTATATCGTGTTCGAAAATAAGAAGATTATGCCAGTTTCTGTTTTCTAGATTATAAGGATGTATAGTGGCGGTCACGGATGCACCACGAAGCGAGATGGATTTGGTGGTTGGATTGACGAGGTTGGATTCTAAAGGTCCTAGTGGGATATTTGTGTCGATCAAACGGAATCGTTCGTCAACTTGAAAGGTATCATCATGTTTAGTGATAAAAAAGAATCTCGATTCCTCAGCATCGAGTATCTGCGAAGCCCAAGACCACGAAGGCTCAGAGTGATTTCGTTCAGCTCTCCTTCCACCTCGCAACTTCGTATCCGTCACCTTCCACAGAACCCCACGAGCAACATCGTCCTGCCAGATCCCAGAGAGATATCCACATCCCAGCTTATCCTGAAAGACAGTTGCCACCCCATGAAGTGCAGGTAGCCTATCCGATTCCCGGGTAAGTCGTAAGATGGAATATTCTTCCACGATATCGAGCCAGGCTGTTAGGATAGCTACATGATCACGCTCAGCGAAGATTAAAGACCGCCGGATGTTCTGTGTCGTGACGTTATTGAGGCCAGAGCATTCGCAGCGGAGAGAGGTCTTGCATTCCATGATCAGCTCGGAGGGGTGGAAGTGGATCGTTCGTGGGGCGAGGAAGCGTTCCTGGAAGACCCAGGCTCTGGAGAGGAGTGGTGCGATTTGAGAATCTGGGGGGTCATATTCAGGGCTTTTATAGGCACTGTAGCTTTGGTGGACGCGCTCGAGAGAATGCCGCACGTATAGAGTTGGTGTTTGGAACTTCTCTGGGATTTTTATGGGGAAAGAGTTGATTTCGGAACTAGGTATGGTGTGCTTGAGGATCCTGGGATAGAAACAACCACCGCGACTATCAAAGGACCCCGTTGCTGCGATATTGACGAAGCTGTTCGAGTATATGGCGGCCATGCGCACTGATTCTGCCGCCCAATCGAGGGGGTCATCTTGGATGATGCACAAAGAGTCGATCCAGAGGTAGCGGATATCCAAGGCACGAAGAAGAGTAATGGCGTCTTGGAAAGTCTTTGGCAGATCGTTCCAACCGATACTTTGCATTCTAAGTTCCATGTTGTTTGTGGTTGTCTGGATGACATGGCTCTTGCCCCAGCAGTGGCTCAATGTAGCGTAGCGGAAAGGCTGTTGAGCTGTATAACACCCTGTTTGAACTAACCTCACAGAGTCTTTGTATGATGGCGAATGCTTGAGGTCTAACAGGCGTTTCGGGAGTTCGTTCACGCGAGTGTTCGTTTCTGAAGAAGATGCTTGTGTACAAGCTCCGTGATTAGTACGACAGTTCGTGATCCAGTCGAAGATGATTGAAGAGCAATACTCGATCGTTGGTTCGCGTGGGATATGTCTCGAAGGCCAGAATGCTGGTGGTGTACTCTTATTTTCTGCAAGGTAGTAATACGATTAGTTGACCAAGTAGTGGATATACCGGAATACGCACCCAGGCATATACGTAGAAGACATACCTGTTAGCGCATAAATCTGAATTCTGGCTCGTGCAGTTGCCCGACGTGCGTACCCTTTCTGTTTTGTGTCGAGAATCTCGACCTCTAAAGGGGAGCGGCGTTGCACTACGAGTCTTCCACGGTACGCCTGGGAGGTATCGAAAAGAGTAGAGTTGCGACTGATCAATTCAACGCCCTTCGATACAATGGAGCAAGTAACACATCCTGACTCGGCTGCGGCACTCATTTGAGTCGATTGGAAGTCAAGCGAGTGCTCAATTGTGTTGTCGGCCCTGACCACGAGCTCCCAGCGATCATTTTCCAGTTCATTTCCCACGGATAAACCAAGACAGACTTCACAGGGTTCCATCTGGCGGTGATAGTGCGAAGCCTTAAGTTCTGGTTTCGAAAACTCTGGGTTTGTCTCCTCATCCCAGGGCTTGAAGGTATCCAACTCCAAGATGATATATTTCGGACTCAAGACTTGGATGCAATGGTTTTCAGAGAAAGAGGGGTCTTACTCTTCTCTATACCAATTTCTCCCTTTTTGAAGGTTTGGGTACTACTGCAGGTCAAGTAGGACCATTCGGATACACACATATCACGGGCATTCTGTAGACGATCGAGGTGTAACCGATTACATACATGATTTGAAATCTATCCTATCCCTTAAACGACTCGCTAAAGATTCCATTGCAACAATTTTAAAATCCAAACAAAACCCATAGAGATACCGTTTTTCTGTAAACAAATAAACTCCAGAATCAGTGATACATGCATGTCGACAATTTTCCTTCAATCCCCGATCATCCACCCCGCCAGGTTCAAACCCAATTACCGTAGATCATCAACATATCGCTTTCCTGATCGCACCGTACATGATGATAGAATCCCCAGAGCCTCTAGAAGACCATTCATAACTGCATTTGCACTTTGAGCCTCTCCATGGACCAGCTTCCAACACGACGAGTTATCTTCAACTTCCCATCAGTTCCTAACTATCACCCGACTGTAGGTCCTCTTCCTCTCCCTACACATCTCGCAAAATCTGTGTAAATATCTCTCTCTGGGTTCCTGTAGTACACCACAGAGTTTGTATTGAAGCCTAGCTGATTTGCATGGCTTTACAGTCGCTTCGATGGACCAAGTATAGTGGTCACATGACGGACAGAGATGTCTAACGTTGAAGCACATTCTGCTTGCGCTGCGGATGTTTTCTTCAGACTCTGCCAATTCAATGCTAGTTGGATTGTTGGTACGGTAGAGGTTGTTTTGAGGGGGCGGCTGGTGACCCATGTTGGCGATGGAGTAGAGTGCTTCGGAGTAGCATGAAGACATACCAGCTTAGGCGACAATTTGACAGTATTCCACAATTTGACACCCAGCACGTCCTCTAACGAAAAGAGTTTGATGGTAGAGGTATTTTGGTAGCTACCCGAAGGTAGGGACGTGGAAGTGTGTGAGGTGGTAGCTGGTGACCCATGTTGGCGACAATGTGCTTCGAAGGCTCGAAGCAGCTTGGAAGACATACCAGCTGAAGCGACAATTTGACACCCAGCACGTCTTCTAGCAAAATTTGTTTGATGGTAGCGGTATTTGGCTTGCTACCAGGACGGTAGAGACGTGGAAGTGTATGAGGTGACAACTGGGGTGTCATGTTGGCGATAAAGTGCTTCTAGCAGTATAGAAGACATACCGACTCAAGCAACAATCTAACACCCAACACGTCCTAACAAGAAGAGTTTGATGGTAAAGGTATTTGATTTGGATAACTCCCCGGAAGGTAGGAACGTCGTGGTGTCAATCTTTCCACTTCTCAACACGCCTTCCCCCAGCTTCCTTATATACCATCCATTTCTGGTGCTGTGAATCATTTCATTTGAGCATGGGCAGTGCATTTCTGGTCATTTTCGAGGCTATGTCGCTTTTTTCGGATGGGGGGTCAAGGGTTGGGGCTTAGGAAATGAAGTGTGTGAATGGATGGGGGTTGTGAGTCTTAAGTTCGGATGATTTTCGGTTTTTGGGAATTTCACTTCGGATGGAGTGAATATGGGATGATATTTAGTTTTTGGATATTCGTTAGATGGAATTTTTATTTGGGGTGGAGTTGATAGGGGATTTTGTTTTTATTAGGAGAGGAGAAGGTGTTTAGGTATAGATGATGGGTTCTGCTACTTGCTGCGATTTCTTTCACATCTAGCGAGACTTACTAGATAAGAAATAACAATACGAATTTGATTCCATAGCACCAGAGGAAAATCGCGCGAATATCGACGCATTTCTTGAAAGATTCAAATAAGTACAAGTAAGTCATTAAATTACACCAAAGATTCCAGCTAATTCCCATTACTAAACCCTGTAAGAAGCGAGACCGCTACTCTATTTCAAGATCCTAGAGTCTGAAGTCTAGCTACGAAAAGAAAGCCCCCTCTTTCTCTATTTCCTAACTTTTTACTACTCCCTTTTAGGTAAGTATAGTACGTAATTGTAATATAAGTCTTACTGACATACATCTACAACTTATTTACTCGCTTAGTCTGGCGCTGGCACCGGTATAAGCGTTTCTATACTAGTTAGCTAGCAACCTTCTCTTTTACGTACTTATACACCACTAAATAGGAATCAATTACTTTACTCCATTTGATTTCCACTACTATGTGAATCAACACCTACTATAGTATATAGATAAGGGTTGAAATAAGTGTGAAAAGGGTTACCGTATTTAAGAAATACTATCTGGTAGAATCTTTAGGAGAGATGAGTGGAGTATTCTTTTGGGAAAGGTTTGATGCTGGTGTTTATTTAGATTTTCTACTCGTAATTAGTATAAGAAGAAGTCTATCGATGTAGTGTGTAGTAACTCAAGTCTTATGTTGTAAGCGAGTTGGAGAAGTTTCGGCTTGGTTTGTATTGGTACCTATAGTAGGTAAGAAAATAGTTTACTTGGTAGTGAAAAGTTTATATATATTCGAACCCTTATTATAGTATACTAGAATCTCTAATCACATAGGGTAATAAAGATATGCTGATTGTTATTATTCTAAATCGCTTGGAGAGCTATTTTAACTATACGGGACTTTTAGAATAATATCTTTTTCTAGCCTAGGTGTATCTATGTCTAGAGTTTTACCAAACTAATTGTCTTACTCTCTACACTCACCTTTCCTAGCTTAAATTGGTACTTATATAACCTAGCTTGTTATCTAGAGTATTCAACCCACCACCTCCGTATTAAAAAACGAGTTTTTGGGAAGAGTATAGTATATTATAACTCAGCTGAATATTAATCTCTCACCCAAAGAAGAAAACCCGTACCTTGACTCCTCCAGCAACAAGTGCGTACCTAGTCCTGTAAAAAGGTTAACTGTCCCAAAACCCCCACGAGTCACGATCTGCAGAATCGTTTACAGCAAGCAGTCCGATTTCGAACCGGTATTTGGTAAGATCGCTTCTTGGACATAGCACTGACGGTTTTGATACAGCCCAGAAATAGATGCAGGGAAATAAAGTTGCGCTTCTTTGCTGACTTTTGGGTTCGTGAGGTGTCTCTCATGCTTCTCATTCTTGCAGATGCGGTTCTTGCTTTGCAAGAAGATTGACATGGCCAGACTGGTCTCGAAGCATCTCTCGCTCAGATTTTGAAGTGTCTTTAACTCCCAAGGCGGAATGGCCATTGGTGGATTTTTTGAGTCCTTTAAGCTTTCTTATCGTGCATCTCGGAATGCATGGTACTCTTGTTCGGTACCTGCCAAGGAAACATCCATGGATATGAAAATGCTCGGCTGTCAGCAAGCGAAGCGAACACAGAGGATGTGGTTCACGTGATCTTTTGAAATCGGCGGGGGCGCATGAACAAGTTTCAGATTTACGAACATCAAGGTGCTGCCAAAGATGTTGCCTGTGTCGTTCGCTTGGAGTAGAGTGTCAAAGTGACAACTGTTGTTTTTTAATTTATAAAAAAGTATACGAGCGAAGGTTTGAGAAGGGATGGAGGAAAGGACAGCGCAAAACTGTAATTTGATAGTGCATCCGAAGTCCAACTTATCCATGGGGCTGTGTCTGGGTAAGAGGAGATGAGAGAAATCAATACAGATTATTCAGAACCAATGTGCGTCCTCGGTGCGTCGTTGTTGGTGAACCTCTGTGCCTGTCCTGTTTCATCCGGTCTACGTCCAGGGATCAATCTGAGTTTTGAGACGGGTGATCGCCCGTCGAGGGGTGTTTTGCACAGACGTCCAGCTTGGTGGATTTTCTTGTTGGGGATAAGGAGGGTGGTTGGCACAAAGAGACGAATCAGAAGGAAGTCGATGGAGGACAAGCAAGCTTGTGAGATCCAAGCATCGAGGTCGGTTTTTTCTGCTGGTGATCTTTGCTGGTGATCGAGAGCGTGGAGTTTTGCATTTCAGGGGCTATCCTCGGTTGTTCAAGGGGGGGCTCTCTAGTAAGGTTCAGACCCTGGAAACATCCATCGTTGTACAGAGCCGCAGTAGGGTAGTAAATTGACCATCGATGCCATCGTGAGAAAGTCGAGGTAACGGGCAATTGGTGATATGAACACGAAGTGAAGAAGGTTGAGTGATACGTGATACGTGATACGAGGCAGTGTGTTATTCTTTGGCTTCAGCCACAGCCACAGCCACAGCCACAGCCTCTGCCACTGCCACTGCCACACTCTGCCGCCGCCAGAACCTTTCTGTAGGGTCTGTAGGTAGGGTCTGTAGGGCCAGTAGTGTAACAGCATACCCCTGCAATCTCTCCTGTGACCCTCTCCTCTGCACTACCTGTACTGCACCTTCCCCAGTCTACAGCTCATCTGCCGCCATTCCATTCACAGCGCCTTTCGTACCACCACCGCCTCTGCCTCTGCCTCCGCCTCCGCCATTCACTTCTCCGTACTCGTATTTCCAACACACTCCTTTGTATTCAGACATTCTGTCATTTTGGCTCCCTTATCATCCATTACGGCGCCCGGCCCCTTCATCACCAAAACGATACGATAGGGATTCCTTGCTGCGTCTGCCGGTACAAGCAACATCTTTCCCTGGCAGGAATCCTCAAAAACAACCCTGGGAGATTGGAAATTGGACTGCCTTGTTGCATCATCCCACGCGATACGGAGTGGTTACTCCTCGAGACGACATCATACATCGCCAAATCGAGACAACGAAAGGAAGCGCGATCAAGAATAGGTTCTTCGAGATATTGTAGGGGATTAGAAGTACGACGGATTCCGCGCTACACTGCGAAAACACCAACTGCCCACCGACACCACCATACATAGCAGACCCAGATTGCAGACTTAGACTCAGACTGCTCGCATGAGCAATAGCGGCCAAAATGCTGCTGGGACTGAACGGCACATGTAATGCGACGCTGGACGATTTGCGGAGTACGTTGGCCATGGTTGGAAATGACGATACTACAAGAGGGGATGCTAACAGTGTGTAGTTGGCGGTTCGGAGATCCCTCTGATAGGGACTTGGACATTTCATGAGATTGGTCTCATCGCTGCGCCTGCAAGTGCATTGATTGCTCTATTAGTGTCTTTCTACCTAATGCTGATGCATGCGCTGCATTATACCAAACCCTATGAACAGCGGCAGTATGTCTGGAAGGAAAACCGACATTTGATTTCCTTACGCTAATAATTACTAGCATCATTCGTATTTTATTAATGATACCCGTCTATGCGACCTCAGCCTTTCTCTCCTTCAAATTCTACTGGCATGCCATATACTTTCAGGTCATTTCCGATTGTTACGAGGCCTTTGCGATAGCGTCTTTCTTTGCACTCATGTGCCATTACATTGCGCCAAGTTTGCATGAACAAAAACTTTACTTTCGTACCATCACACCGGTGAAATGGGTGTGGCCAGTATCGACAATGTGGAAATGCTGTTGTGGGGATGCTGGGCCGTGGAGAACTCCTCGAAGTGGTTTGACCTGGTTCAATATCATATGGCTGGGGGTTTACCAGTATTGCTTTGTTCGAGTGGCCATGACTATTACTGCAGTTGTGTCTCAATATTTTGAGAAATATTGCGAATCCTCCAATTCTCCCTTGTTTGCGCATATTTGGGTATGTACAACATATTATAATCCGCTCGAAGTAGATACTAACAAGTGCAGACACTTTGCCTTAATGCCACAGCAGTCACAATCGCCATGTACTGCTTGATTCAATTTTACGTCCAACTCCGTACCGACCTCTCACCTCACCGTCCATTTTTGAAGGTTTTGGCCATCAAATTGGTCATCTTCCTTTCTTTTTGGCAGGCTTTTACCATCAGTATATTGACCTCAACCTTTAAAGTCGTCACGCCGACGCCATATTTAGCATATCCAGACCTCAAAGTGGGTATTCCTTCTTTATTACTATGCGTAGAGATGGCCATATTTGCGGTTCTGCACTTATGGGCGTTCCCATGGGCGCCATATAAAGTCGGCGCCGAAGTTAGGGACTACCCAATGTCGATGGCATCTGGTTTATCGCCGAAGAACGTGCAGGGTCACAAGCAAGGTGGATTTCTGGGGTGGAGGGCATTTGCAGATGCTCTGAATCCATGGGATCTTGTCAAGGCTTTTGCGCGTTCCATGCGATGGTTGGTTGTGGGTCGGAAGAAGCGAGAACAGGACAGCTCATATGCGCGAAACCTTGGAAATGAGAATGACATGGCCTTAGAGGGTGGAAGGGAGAACGATTTCAATACGGAGGGCTACAAGAGAACTGTCAACCTTCCTATTGCGGACGAATTCCGGAGAAGCAGATTTGGCATACCTCAGGGCGCGATGGGAGGGAAATTACCGAGCGAAGAGGGAGCTGCGTTGATTGCACATGCTCAACCACATTCTTCGATCAGCTCTGGGCGGCCCTACACCCCAGCGCGAGAACGTTATGACGCCGATGGACGAGATATCAGCCCGTATCCACACAGATACGACGACAGCCCTGGTGGAATAGCAGATCGAGGTCCAGATCCAGTCCACCCAGTGTTACTGAGGAGTGTAGACAATTATTCGCAAGAAGATATTGGAATGGCAGTCTCAGACCCTAGTCCTTATCAACCATATCAGCCTTACCAGCAACGAGAACCAACGGCGGCCGAGATCTACCTGGAGCAAAAAAGACAGGATCGAAGACAAGTCCATAATCCTTCGGAACAATGGGCGAATTCGAAACAACCTAGGGATCCTGATCAAAATGCCTTTTAAGAAAGAGCTGATGGGATTGGAATTTGTATAGTACATTAAGCAAGCATGCTTTCTCTTTTTTTCTCATGTGTTTTTAGCGGGAGTAGGGGGTTCGTTGCATTCATTGTCGAGGCTGGATCCTAATTGTTGGTATATATCCTGTACAACGCGGCACGGCACGGCTGGAGGCATTTTCATTTTTTTTGTTTTTTGCATGGGATGGCGTTTTCATCTGATTCCCTTTTTCGTTCCTTCCGAGATTTTCTTTTTTTTGTTGTCTAAGCCATGCAATGATCAATGGCGGGGTTGTATCAGAAGTCAGGCCCCCAGGGACGAGGTGAAGCGAGACTTCGCTTAGTTTTGCGTTGTGGATAGGATATGGTATAGTATTGCGTTGCGCATTATAGGATGGGTGGTTGAGGTGTACAAGCAAGAGACGTTTTATTAATGGGCTTGTGGTTTAAAGTTGCCGAGTTGGGTGGTGGTTGAGAGAAGAAGGTACGGGCTGATGCTAGGTGTGGGGTGTGATGGTGCGATGGTGTGGATAGAAAGTAGAAAATGAATACCAAGTCCCTGGTTTGAGAGGTCTTACGAGTATGGTTTTGAGTTTGTGGTTGTGATGTGTGTTTTTTGTGCTTGTGCGCGGGTGATATGTGAGGGGATGAGCTAGAGCTGAGCTAGAACATAGAGCATAGAGTCTGGAGCATAGGGTTGGGATTGAGTTTTTTAAAAAAGGAAAAGGAAAAGGATGACGGGTGAAGTGGGCGGAGTAAAGGAGAACGCTATTTTACGCGAGGTTTTGGGATGTGGTGTTTGGTGTTTGGTGTTCACTTTGAGGCTTTGAAGCTTTGGCTTCTCAGCCCCCGGTTTTTTTTTTTTGACTACGTACGTAGGATGAAAGATGGGGGACTTGGTAATATTGGTCGTTGTGTTTTTACGTTGAGGATTCTTGTGAAGAGGTGTATGTATGTATAGAGAAGTAAGTGTATTACCTAGTTTAGATGAGGGTGAGGGGATGTAGGTTGTTGGGATTTGAGAGGGTGGTGAGGGTGGGAGGGTGGTGAGTACAAGTAAGAACGATTATTAACTAACTATCACTGATTCTTCAGAAGTCACTTTATACTATTCAGCGATGCCAAGAAATGTGTTGTGGTGCTTTATCATTAAACCAATGAATACCAGAACTTTTATATATTCGGTTATTATAATCTTGAGCTATATTTATCTATCTTTTTCACTGGTTTTACAAGAGATTGAGAAGGTCAAGGTATAGCTATTACAAGTCTGTTACGGGTTTTCTCATGGCGACCTCGTTTTGAATCTTGTTATGTACAGTAAGAGCTCGGCATGTTTGGCGAGTATTTGTGTTGTCTCCCATTCAGAATTTGAGGACTGGGATGCAGATTTACTTTTAGTCTTTTACTGTGAAGATGAAGTGCTACTCTACTGAACTGAAATGGAAGTCTTTGATGTTACGTTGGTTCAACGATGACGAGTACTACCAGAGAAAGCACTTTATAAGATGCGCGAGTTGGGGGTGGTATTCTAAATTGGAAATGACTAGTTAGGCAGCATTTTAGTCAGTTATGATAGTTTGAATCAAAGACATCACAATCTAAATACCATATATCAAAATATTCATCTAACGAAACGGGTTTTATTATGCTGTATCGCAGTTTACTTTAACTGAAGTCTGAACAGAGAGGATTCAGAAGAAGTCTATTCTGCGCCAAGAGAAAACTTAGACTTGACTACGTTACCACGATCGCTTCATCGCTCATCCACAAATCACCAAGGAAGGCATTATTCTTCTCGAACGAAATCTCCAACTTGATATAATTGCAGACTCTCATCCCATCCATCCACTATCAAGTCCCCACCCCCCCCCACCAACACAGAAACAACGATCATATACGTAATGTACATCCATCCATCTATCTTCCTATCACTCTAAAGCATCCCAAAAACAAAAACCCCCATAAAGCCACAAACTGCCAACGTCCAATCCCACTTAAAAGTACTTCCGCTACTGGTGGGGCTAGCAGACGCTGAAGTCGTAGTCGAAGGTCGCGTTGTCGAGGAGGTCGGGCTTGGAGACACGATCGTGGTGGAGGTTGTGAAGGAGGTGGAGGAGTGAAGACTGTTTACTACGGCGGTGGAGTTTGTGAATGGTGTGTGAGAGGATGAGGGGGATGGGCCTTGGGTGGTTGATGTGGAGTGAGATGCTGTTGTCGATTGGGTTGCTGGTGCTGAATGTGTGTCTGATGTAGAGTGAGATGCTGGTGTCGATTGGCTTCCTGGAGCGGAGTGAGTCTGGCTTGGGGTGCTGGTTCCGTGGGAGTACGAGGAGGTATCAATCACGATAGAAGTTGGAAGAGATACCGGTAAACCAGTCGTGCTCGGAGCCCAAGTGATGATCTCAGAGTAGCTTTGAGATTCAGCTTCATTGTGTTTCTCGACGAAGGAGCCACCGAAGCGACCGGCGCCGACACCAGGACGCGCGAACTGGTCGATGGGTGTTGGTCGTGGGATCTCGCCGCGGGGGAGGATGATGGTTGGATGGTTGGGGTAGGTGTAATGGATTGGACTGCGGACTGGTCCAGCTGGGACGGTGAGAGTGGTGGTGGAGTGGGATTTGCTTGGGGGGTGGAAGGGGAGCCCGGTTTGGCCGCCTGCTACTGCTAGAGCGAAGGTGAGAGGGAGGAGGAGGGTTGAGAGGTGCATTTTGAGTGTTGTAACGAGCGTGTTGTTGAGGTTTTGCAAAGTTGTGTTGATGCTTCTTTCGCGTTGTTTTGACGGGAGAAGGATGTTTTGTGTGGAAGTTGACGGTAGGTCCTGGGGAGATAGGGCTAGAAAATATATATAGTCGAGTGTGCGATATTAGGAGGTGAATATACATTCACCGCCCTCGTCAACAGCTATTGATTCTTAGTGGACAAACAATCACGCAATCACAAGCGAGGGGATGGACCAGTCAGAGAGCTCTGTCAACCTGTATTAATTTTAATATTTTCTCGCCGTATATCGTATATACACAAGTCTTCCACCGACCATACTGCCATGTCTCTCCATCAATCCACCCCGATGTTCTTCGACTCAACACCATCTCTCCACAGCCATTGGAGATTGTGCAATACAAGCATCCATTGATTGAACTTCAGAAAGCTCTTCTCTAGTAAGAAGCTCAGCCACAGCCACTCGTGCCAGTTTCAAGTGGTGTTCGACAGGGCCATTCGACCGAGTGAATGAGATAGACAGAAGGTACTTTTAGGTGCAATTTCGTTTTATTTGGTTCCAGAACATCGAAGTATGGAGGAATGCAGCTTTCGACGTGGCTTGGTTCTGGTGAGTGTCTGGGTCGTACAGTATTCGTGAGAATCCGCCAATCCCTTTCTCTCTGCATAGCTAAGCGAAAGCTTGTCATTTTGATGCCCGATGTACACAACTCCATGATCCCGCGCGGCCAAGATGCCTACAAATTCGCTCTGATCGCGTTCCACGCTGCTTCTTCTAGCAGTTCATCCTCCAAGTTTTGTGAGGCCTGAAGACTTACGTCTTCTTACTCCTGGTATACTCTAGAAAGTATGTATATGGTTGTCTTAGTCGACGTTAATAGTACATTTTCCTGAAGCTTGCAGACTGTCATTCTGCGAAAGCCAGTCGGAAGAGCGTGTAAATTTCCAACGGACTGAACGACACTCCCCCATGTACTGAAGCTAGTACTCCAAGAAAGAAAATCGAGGTTTTTGTATATTGCGATCGTCTCGATTTCAGTCCACCAAATGCCCTGTCCCGGAAACGGATTCAATTACGCATAGGTATTCTTTTTCAAGTATTTGAAGTTGGCGACTCGGGGCTTGAATCCGGAGAGTTATAAGGCAATGGTATCAGAGGTTCCGGAGAAGCCGGCCAGCCCATCTTCCTTCGAAAGCGCCTAACGGTCTCGGCTGGATAGAGCATGTGCTTAGCGGCAGCATTCCAATCGTACTTCCTCGCTGCGATAGGATCATTTCTCTGATCTTCCAGATATCTACCAAGTTCGGTAAGCGGCGCGAGCGCGAGGTGGCCGAAAAACTAATTCAAGTTAGCAAAGCCAAAGTGCTTATTTTCGAGGAACTTGCCATAGCACCCATAGCCGGAAACAATGGTTGTACTGCCAACGCTGCTGCATAAAAATGGGCAGCCACTACTATTGAGAGAGCGTCTCTTCGAACACGACGTATCAAGTTAACCGGTATGGTCACTAATGCTACCCGCAACAACCTAGATGATGAGTATTGCTCGTCTGTGTTAGTCATTGGAACCTTGGCTTTCAGCATCAGGGCAAAGTCCAGTATTTTGTCCAGAAGCGACAACTCTTCTTCGTGCCCTTCAACGTAAATCTTTACTTCTCCCAGTCTGCTGATCAGCTCGTCTAGGGCTTCGATATCATTACGATTCGGCTCTGCTGAATGCTCCGAAGTTGGTGGTAACGGCTGGAGCTCAGGAGGAACAATAGCTTGCTCTTCGATGAGCGTCACAAAATGTGATCTATCTGCATACGGTTGCATCGTTGATTGGATAGCGTGTATTCCGTGGGTCAAGGATGACCATTCCTTCCTGATGAAACTTTAACCAACGGCTGCGTAAAACACATTTTCTAACTTACCATTCAGTCGAATACCACGTCAGAATAATTGAAGAGGCAAGAACTGCGTCCGCATTTGATTCCGAAAAGTTTCCTAGTGCGTCCTGGAGGCCTTTCAAGCCTCGGCCACGGTAGTAAAGAGCAAGTTGGCCTGAATCAGTTCCCCCAACCGACAAGTTGTGGTGAGCCGCAGATACACCTAGGACAACGTCGAGCAGGAACCGATGGTCGCCAATCATCCTTTCTAGGTTAGCTTAGGCCAAGCCCAAGGGAGGGAAAGAAACCCACGAGGGAACTTGACGCATCCATGATGAGTATTTGTTGTCTATGAACTGAACCTCTGGAGTGAAGGAAGAGAGATGTTGCAAGAGAAAGAGCTCTTGCGGTGGTAGTTTAGCGGCTTCCACGGTAGGATAATTATATATTAGGTTGTACGGTGGTGGTTCGTTTCCCGCTTCATCCTTTACTTTGACTACTGTTTGCTATTAGTGTCTTGGTGTGGAGAGAGGAGCGTCCCAGCTGTTTGGAAATAATATAGATGGACGAACCATAGTGACACTGGCGCCCGCTTCGTTCACAGTTCCGGCTATCACTACATCAGTCTCCAGGATCCGAACGTAGCCGAGATTTGCTCACCAAATGGGCGACTTCTCGTCGCATCGAATATGGCGACCTCGACATGTTTTGCACCCCGTCCGAGATTTCCTATGCGTCCGGCGAAGGCCAACGATGGGCCGCGAATTGTCGAGCATTGGAGCATTCACACCAACATGGACACCTCGACAGGGGGTTCGAGTTCCACAGCACACGTTGAGATGTCAACCTGCAGGTAGTGTGGAAGGATCCAGTGGTGAGGGGATGTCTCGTCAAGTCAGATGCGTTGGAAGGAGTGTACAGACAGTACAGTATGGATCCAGGAATTGCTTTTCACAAAGGCGAGGAGTACGCGGGACCTAAGTGTGCTTTTGACACGTGGTGGGGTGTTTCCCTACCTAGGTACCCTCCGTAGGGTCTCCAGGTTTCCTTGTGCCTAGATAAAGTAATGCCGGGGTATGGTGGGGCTTCCAAAGGAGCTTGCAATCTACCGTAGTAAATCGAACTTAGAAGTAAGAAGGATGCTAGGGTACCTAGGTAGGCGGGTGGAGTGCCAAAACTACTTGGTAGGCCACTTAGATAACAGCTTTCTACGGGTCCTTCGCTCAGCGCAATCTCCTTCGCATGAGAAAAACAACTTCTAGCGAGTAGGAGCCTCTACTTTACTCTACGGAGTAGTTCACACTGTTCCCTACTCCACTCGCCCACCCCAGCATCCTTCTTAAGTTCGATTTACTACGGTACTTCGCAATCCGTTACCGATATCCTGACTTGCCACGCTCGGAAGGTGAGGATCAAGGATACTCGGGCGGAGTGGGCGATCAGGGTGTTGAAATTGAGGAAATGTTTTATTCCCATCTTGGTCTACGCTTCCCAAGGCGTCAAAGGAGCGTAGACGAACTTCCCCGCAGCCATATGCCAAAAAGAGACACTCTACGTGCCCAGGCCCCAGGAACCGAGAAACTCGGTTATGCTTGGGGGCTCATTGCTCTATTGGCAGGGAAGTGTACTACTGACAAGGGAGCAAAGCCTCAGAGGGGCTTACGGCTTGCATGAGTTGAAGCGTAACCAGAACCCTCCTCAAAACCAAACATTACGGAGGTACAACCTTGATTTGCTGAACGATATACAGACTCTGAGCCAGCCCTCATGACTCGTAAGGAATTATAGCGTCAGTGTCTGTAAGCTTTCAGTTGGGTTATGTGTAAAAATATACATCGACTACGGGGTATCTATTGCAAGATATTGTTCAAGAAAAGTGGCAGCAACAACCGAAAATTGATGTTTGAGAAAGAACCGGGTTCTGATGGCCGCGATGGACGTAGAAGTCTTTCCACCGGGGTGATCCCACTAGGGCTCAAGCTATGTTCTTGGTCCGGACACTCGTCTGGACACCCTCTTCAAGAAAAATGTATTGTTTAAAAAGTCAATCAGAGCCGAGTCGAGTGATATGCTTTTGGCTACTGCTCGTACTGTAAATTTACATTAGCCAGCTGCGGTAACCTTGACACGTCTGGCAGCTCACTAGAGCGTACTAGTACTATGTGGAATCAGATCAAGCCGCTGTCAGTTTAGCCCTATGCATAATTGGCGTGTGGAATCTAGACTTTGGAGGGGCATCAGTAGCAGAATTAAGCAGTTTGCTGACGATTCTCGGGACAGCTTGGTACAATAGCTCTTTAACCCACTTTCATTCACACACACATTATTGTCCGCCACAGATATCTGGCTTGAAGCCATCAATGAAACCAAACAATTTTGGCAGATGGACAGTGGACTTAAGCAGCGGAGAAAAATAATCTTATATCGCATTATAAATTCCGCTATTGCAATGTCGACTACGTTCGGTATCCTAGTACCGTAAAAACTCGACAGCAAGGCCCAAACTGGTCGGGGAGTACGAGGTGAATGGGCGCAAGCACGTACCTGCAAAAGGCTCGTACTTAGCAATTGAAGCTACTTCGAGATATTGCATTGTCGTTATCATTTTAGAAATAGTGACATCAGAGTATTTTGATTAGCTCGATTATAAAAGTAATAGAAACCAACAATGATATATCAAATTAGGTGGTAGATCCTACTAAATCGAGAGTACTCCGTACACTTGGGCCCAGCGCTGGCTGCGCTGCCAACTACGGAGGTACGTCAGGACTAAAACAGCTCGCACTCCCCGACCAGTTTGGGCCTTGCTGTCGAGTTTTTACGGTAACATGCTGGTGCCTGCTCTCGGGGAGAGATGAATCTTTGGACCCGGGAAACGCTTTGACGATCCAATCTGACTGATCTTCTTAACAAGGTGGCGGTCGAAAGCATTATATCGGACCCACTATGATGGCTCTGAGCTCCTCGTGGCCTGTGATGGTGCCAGGGGCTGCATGAGGACCTTCCTTTTTGGGGCGGAAGTACATAAAGCTATCCCGGAGAGTGGACTCGCTTATTGGCGCCGTTTATTGGCGGATGCTTCGCAGGGGTTTTCGAGCAATCGGGTCAGCTTATTGTGCAAGCCCCCCGAATGTAAAACAGATCTTCGGATGGATGCTCTAGAACTACGCTTTGTAGCCCATGCCATGTTTAAAAATACAGTGACAAAGCAGGTAGTATCGCATGAATGTTTGCAAAAATATCAATCATCTTTGTCAATTCATCGAGGCGTCCACTATGCGTTCCATCTTTGATCCTCAAGGAGAGCTCAGCCTCATGATAGTGCCCCTTATACAAACATCTTCTAAATTTGCCCGGCATGAACCATAAACGTCGCTCGGGAAGCCCTGCAAGGCATTGAGGTTGCATCAAGGAAGATTCCAAGGACCAGGCCAACGGGTATCATTTTTCTGTCATAGACCCAGGCTTGACGGTCCCAGCAAATCGCAGCATCATAGGTTCCCAACTGGAAAAGGACGTAAGGATAACTCCGTGGTTCAAAAGACAATCCCTTCTCCGTAAACTATCGGAGCAGCAGCCCTTATGGAGTGAAGTGGTTTGGCATTCCTCAAAATGCTCCGCAAACTTACTTCTCAATGGGTAACGAAGCCTTGAATGATGATGATGATGGGTGAACGGAACTGGGCTTCCGGTTTGCAAAGCAGCTCCCAGCTAACTTTCCTCGCTTCTGATGATCGGAGTTTGTGGTACATGTTCAAAGGGAAAAGTCTCGTAGGGTTTTGTGGGATTTCCGGGTGAAACTCAAAATTGTTCACCTGCTGACGACCTACTGTCATCATCATCGTGCAGGTTCCGTCTTTTGTGACAAGAAGTGTAATCTTAAGATCTAGAGGTAATAATGACATCTGACAGTTCTTTGGTATGATCCTTAACGGAGGCCCAGAACGCATCCGAATTCTCCTTCGTGATCGCATCAACCCACTCTGGCGCTTCTCTAAATGTAAATCTATCCCCGCTGATTTCAGCCACGCGACCCGTGAGTAAGGGTTTACTTAGAAATTCAACAATGGCGTCCATTGCAACACTCATGGGAGTACACCTCATTACTTCAAATAATTTGTTATCGCCCAGACCGGTGCCTGCATATTGTCAATAAAACATTTCAAAAAGGAAATAATTCATTCACATACGGATGACATTTGGACAAATGGCGTTGATCTGTATCCCTTCTTGTTCAAGAGGCGCAGCAAATGACCTAACTAGGCCAACAACACCGTGTTTGGATGCCGAATATATTGGTGCAAATGGAAATTCATAAAGCCCTGCGTTTGAAGATGTACAAATTAATGAACCTTTGCATTGTATAGATTGGTTTTTTCGGAAGTAATGAACAGCTAAGTTCACGGCTTTTGCCTTATCAGCAAAGTCACGACATTTAGGCGGTCAGCTACAGTGACTTACTGTACAATGTCCCAACAAGGTTGACTTCCAAAGTTTTCAGATTTGGTTTTGCAGGCTCGTCGTTGTTTGTTTGCAGAAACTGGCCGATTTCAACAACGCCCGCATTTGCAAAAACAATATCAATGCTCCCCATATCTTGGTATGCTTTTTTGAAAGCAGAAGCTTGCTCTTCCCAGTTGGAGATATCGCAAGCGTAAAAGCTAAAGGTCGAGGTTGGGTATTTTAACCTTAAGCTTTTGATTTGCGTCTCTGCCGCCGTGAGAGAGATATCTAAAATGGCAAATTTGTTTGGAGATTGAGCAAGAAGCTCTACTATGGCTAGGCCAAAACCAGATGCGCCTCCTAATAAAATCATCAGTCTCTTATCAGACGCTCATTCATTCAAGGGAGGAGCAACCTGTCACCAAAATGCCTTTCCCCACGGTTCTTGGCTCATCCATCTTGCTGAAGATTTGCATATATACTTGGGTTGGTTGTGAAGATGAGGTAAAGTGTAAGAGAGGAGGTACACTATATAACAACTTTCAAGCGACGTCGAAAAAAGCCCAGGAATGGGGCAACTTCCCACCATAAACGGCCCCACGTTGCTTAGTTTAAAGTAGCTGGATTTGCTTGCGCTGTTGAAACCTGACCTGTCGAACTATGTGGCAATAAAATACTGCCCCACTGCAGTAACGATTACCCCGCATTCTGGCAAGTTGTGTATTCACGTATCTAGTTTAAGTTATCAGATGGGGTTTTTGAAGTCCCAAGTATTCGGATTCAATAGAGCATTCCCGAGAATTTCCTTACTTTGTAATTTAAACAGTGCTCATCCAAAAATGGGTTGTTTAAAGTCGTTCTTTTGTTCTCTTAATACAGCAGTATTTATCAAACATTGTAAAGATAAGCCAGACGAATATTTATTTACTTAATTCATTTATACGATTCGCATGCCACAATGTTTATCACTACTCTTTTGCGTTGGAGAGTTAATAGAGTGACTTTATGATTCAGAACAGTAGTACTACGATAGCTTAAGTCCATAAATGGTTAAGTGACCCTGACATTTGCTAAACATAAGAATACAGTGAAAATGAAATATATAAAAAAACAACTTCCAAAAGACAAAATACATCCTATTCAGAAATCAAAATTCGACCAGAACTTGTGCTCCAGACCTTGAACAAAGAATATTTGGTATTCTAGACAAAATCAGCGCTTGCCATTGCAGTCTTTTCAATCCCATCCTGACTACGAGTATGAGTAGATCCTTTTTCGATCTTAACAGGCGCATTAAACCCGTCATTCCTGTATTCGATACCTCCAATGACTTCAATCTCTTCCTTTATGGTCTCTGGAATGATCGTTTCGGTGGCTGGGAAGAAGTGACTAAGTATGGCGTAGCAGAGAAATGCACTGGTGAATCCCCAGAGGTAGAACATGTTGTAGATATATTGGGCACCGTTAACCTAAATTATCAATTAATCAGCGTTGAAAGAAATCTTTGGGAACTTATATGGATGAGGTGGCCTACATCAAGTTTGGGATTGACTTGGGCCGCCCTGCGGGGTTTTGATGTCAGCGCAATTTCTGGGATATATCTGCTATGTAGAAGTGTCGGGGCTACCAATTAGAGGGAGAAATTGAAAATCTTCCCTCCCTTCTAGATTGAATCGGATAGGACAATTTTTCTAAAAACTTGAGAACTCACATTCCCGGAAGATTAGGAACAACTGAAAGCAGAAACGAAACTACTGCACGCCAATTGGTTCCTGCAACATTGTAACGATAGCGACCATGTCTCTTATACAGAGCGGGAACGTCGATGTGCTTCCTCTTCGTAACCCAGTAGTCTGATGATAGTATTGCAGCAATTGGTGCCAAAAAGATACCAAGCCCACTCATAAAGTTCAATAGAGATGCGGCAGAATGAACAATTTTCCATGGCACCATGATCCAAGCAGCGATTATAGTGCAAACTATGACACCACGGCGAATGTTGATATATTTCGGGAACAAGGCGGTGAAATCGTTAGCGAAGGAAATGACATTGGCGCTGAGATTTGTCCCGATTTGAGCCACAACCCAACTGAAGCCAACAAAGAAAGCTCCGGCTCGTCCAGCAGGCCCGTCCCATTTTGAAGCGAGTTGCATAGGATCCCAGATATATTCGCCGTAAACTACTTTTGCTGCGGAGCAAGAGATGATTCCGAACATTCCTAGGAAGAGTTGGATAAATGGAAGAAGGCCAACTTGATAGTATATAGCGTTGCTGTGCTTATCGCCGATGTACTTGTGATATCAAGTCAGCTTTGCTTCTAAAGGTAGGGACTGAGAACAAACTCTTGTGAAATCTGGTATGTTAGTCGCCATAGTTGCCCATCCTCCAGTAATTGAGGAGAAACTTGACAAAATGAGCCAGGATCTAGTTGATCCGTGGACTGTGTAAGCTTGGTCCCAGATGTCTCCTGTTCCACCCGCCTTTTGGGTCATGGCTATCACCACACCTACACTTGTAAAGGTAACGATAACTATCGATTTGTTAGAAATCCTGCTTTACAATAGATTAATACACTTGAAAGAAAATCAGTAGGACTTACAGGCCTTGAATATAAAAAACCACATCAGTTTATGTGGTGGTGTCAATAGGATAGGGAATTGAATGAGCCAAAATACCAAATGGCTGACCATTTGCTGAGTTGTAATTCCTATAGATTCTGGTATATGATTTGGTATATCGAGATAAGATGGCCAGATAGCACGAATACACTGGGTAATGGCCGTAGAACCTGTGTACGTCTGGATAGCATGCCAAAATAGGGCCGTGGTCATGCGAACTACAACAGCGAATCGGGAGAAATGCCAACCGAATCCTGATCTCAGAGCGACTGGAAAGGGAATATGGAGTCGCTGGCCAATGGCTCCATTAAGTACAAGCGGAATAGTACACACAAGACTGCCAAAAATGATACATATTATCGCTTCGCGCCTAAGTAGTGTGAGTGCTTCGGAGTTTCTAAAACGCAGTTTCTCAAAACATACCAGGTCAATCCAACAGCGATGATGCTAGCAGGAGCTTGCCAGCCTTGAGCATTTAAAGCGTCTGAGAACCAAAATCCGGCCATGGTCCAGGCTGTCCATGTCTGTCGTTCGAGAGGGGTGACATCAGTGTCAATATTTGTCCTGTTATTGTGGTAAGAGAACTGCACAAGAATGGAAGTGGTAAATTTGGCTCCTCGATTATTTTAAAAGCCGTTGAGATACTCACCACGCATCATCGTCACCGAAGCTACATTTTTGCCTTGGAATAATCCACCCTGATAGTTTCCTCTTTTCTTTCGCGCCTTGCTTGATTGAAGCAACTCGCTGACGCATGAAGTCAGCCATAATGGATCTTGATGTGCTTCCGTGTTGTTGATAAGTGATAGTATCAGCCCAAAACCAAGACTATGCCAAATTTCGATAGAAGGAAATTCAGAGAGGAGAAAGCGCACAATTATATACGAAATTCTGATATAGCTTTCGTAAAATCGCACAGTTCAACATAAGTCGATGGTGTATCTATGATTCCAATGGAACAAAAGTGTATCGGATGCCGCTGATAGAGAAACAACATAGGTGATAAGGTTCAAACATGGCACCTCCCAGACGCTTGCCTTGGCTGGTTCTGGCCTGCGACTCTTTCCCACCTCTCTCACTCTTCTAACGTTCGATTACTAGTCTCGAACTGTTTCGCTATCTATGATACTAGAAACAAAAGCTAAACGAAAACGAGAGTCCTTAATCACAGAACCCGCTGCCTAAAGCTGAGTTCACACAATCCAGAGAGGCAGGTAATGACTTGTTTATATCTTTTCAGAATATTGTTTGAATTTCAAGTGTAGCTTTTACTACAGGCAGTTAGTAATGAACTGGTACTATTTAATTCAATAACCTGAATTATAATAGCTAGCTATGAATTATGTCGTAATAATCTTTCACAGATACATGCTTACTATAAAATTGGAGCTTGTCTCCATTTTCCCGATAGGGATAGTCCCAGTATTGTCAATTAGTCGATCCGTTGCACGGTGAGAGGTGGTTGGTTGAGTTTATATTTACCTTTTCCTAACAAGCTAAGCGACGTGGGTTAGGGGTGCAGTAGCCTTATTGGTAAGATTACACTAGGTTCCTTATCATCTCACTTCCCCGCATGCGCGCCGACGGCGACGGCGAGTTTTCAACGTCGCCGCCGCCATGAAGCTTCAACGGCCGACCGTATGTGTGAATATGACTTCTCTATCATGAGTGGCAAATGTTCATAAGACCGTTTCCCCTACCAGCTCTTTGCCTGTGGCTTTTGACTAGGTTTCCCACGTTTCTCTTATCCATCAGTCTGTGAAAACATTTCATGTTAATCACTCGTCAAAAGAATTTGTTTATATCTAGTTACATAAACGAGGGCATAGGTACAAATCTGAGGAGACAATTAGATCCTGACAAGATGACCAAAATGATCCTTCCCACTTCACGCCCCTATGGCTTCGAATTTCCCATCGCCACAACGGCACTCATAATCATTGATATGCAACGGGATTTTGTTGACCTGGATGGATTCGGTTCAATCCAATGTGGAAACCCAGAAATCTTCTCTGCGGTCCGCAAAATTGTACCTACACTGCAAAAAGTCCTAGAGGTCTCCCGAACGATCGGAATGCAAGTCATACACACCCGGGAGGGACATAAGCCCGACTTGTCGGATTTGCCTCCCTCAAAAAAGTTCCGGCAAGTGAATGCACCGCATGGGCATCATACAATGGGCATTGGTGATGAAGGACCAATGGGAAGACTACTGGTAAGGGGCGAATGGGGCCATGATATTATCGATGAACTAAAACCACTGCCCGGAGAGCCTGTCGTTGATAAGCCTGGAAAGGGAAGTTTTTGGAGGACAGGTTTGCACAGAATTCTGCTTGCAAGAGGTATCACTCATTTATTGTTTGGTGGAGTCACAACTGAGTATGTTGAAAACCAGTCCATATGAGCGGGTGTTCATGCTAACAATGAAATAGATGTTGTGTCACAACCACACTTCGGGAATGCAATGATCGTGGTTTCGAATGCTGCATCCTTTCGGATTGTACAGATGGCTTTGATAAGCAAATGGTGACTACGTCGATGGACATTATCGCAGGGCAAGACGGCCTATTTGGGTTTGTTGGCAGTAGCAAAGATTTCTTATCACAAGCTGCGAATGCCCAAGCACTTACCCCGCCTACAACTCCACCGGCATACCAAAACCCTTTGACCTCCATAGCGGAACTTCAAAGGAATTACAAGAGTGGTCTTCTTGACCCCGAGACTGTTGTCAATTCAGTTTTCGACCGAATTGAGAAATACAAAGCCATCGATCCAGCAGTCTGGATAAGCCACCAATCAAGAGAAGATGTCCTAGCCTCAGCTAGATCCCTCTCTGCGCGATATGCTGGGAAGCCACTCCCTCCTCTTTTTGGTGTTCCATTCGCCTTGAAAGACAATATTGATATACAAGGAATCCGAACTACTGCCGCCTGTGAAGCCTTCGCTTATGTGGCCAAGTCAACCGCTCCCGCGGTTCAGCTTCTTCTGGATGCCGGAGCTCTTTACATTGGCAAATCAAATATGGACCAGCTTGCTACCGGATTGTCGGGTTGTCGTTCACCATATGGATCTCCGCACAGTGTGTACAGCAAGGGCCATGTGTCTGGGGGCTCTTCTTCAGGTTCGGCAGTTGCAGTTGCGGCTCAGCTCGTATCTTTTGCACTTGGCACCGATACCGCCGGCAGTGGTAGAATTCCGGCTGCGTTCAATGGTGTTGTGGGGTTCAAACCGACCAAGGGCACCATATCAGCACGTGGGGTAATACCAGCTTGCAAAAGCCTCGATACTCTCTCGATTATGGCACCAACTTTGGCAGATGCCCGAAAGGTTTGGTATGTTGTCGATTCTTATGACCATCTTGATGCTTTCGCCAAACCTCCTCAATCCCTCTCATTATGGAAGAGCGATTTTCGTGGTCCTAGAGTAGGCGGCTTTACATTCGCTGTCCCGGACCCCTCCATCCTCTCCGTCTGCTCGAAGGAATACCAATCTCTCTTCAGTCAAACCGTGGAGAAAATTCGTTCCTGTGGCGGCAAAAGCGTGAATGTAGATTACACACCATTTGCTATTGCTTCTGATTTACTCTACAATGCATCTCTGGTCCAGGAACGAATTGCAAGTATCGGACATGATTTTCTCTCAGCAAACCTTGATACTCTCCATCCAGCCACCAAATCCCTGTTTCTCTCCGCACTCACAAGTGACCTCAAACCTTGGCAGGTATTCCGAGACCAAGCCCTCCAAAAACAATTGACGTCCCAAGCACAACGGCTATTCGACACTTTAGAAAAGGGTATAGATGTTTTGCTGCTTCCTACTGCCCCATGCCATCCTACAATCAAGGAGATGGAAAATGATCCTTTGGATTTGAATGCTAAATTGGGGACGTTTACTCATGCTGGAAACGTTCTAGATTTGTGTGCGGTCAGTGTCAATTCTGGGTGGACTCAAGACGGATTGCCTTTCGGAGTTACATTCGTGGGTGGTAGTGGTTACGATGGAAGAGTTCTAGATATCGCTGCTGTTTTTGAGGAGTTCATCACTGCTGAAATGAAGCTCAAATGAGCCTCTCTTTTGCTCATATTTAGCGGTTGTTAAGGAAATATTCTACGCATCTTACAGAATCAAAACTTGAACTCACTTGTATTACCCTCTTCCATCCAAACAAACACCATGCCTTGCAAGTTTAAATCCATCCCATTCCTCTAACGTAAATCCCGAACACAATATGTAACTCGGGATTCCGAACCCCCGAACAGGACTAACACCTTCGGATTCCGATCCCCGACGATCCAAAAGGGGGATTAACAAATCTTTGTTGCTCATCGCAGTCGGCTCCCGAAAATCGAATTCGAGGAACTCGGAGGTCACATCAGGTTCGGACACCGAATCTAGCACTATCTGTTTTTGGACACAAGCCTCCGAAAAGCAGAGATGAGTCTTGTTGCTCTTCGCGAAATTTCGGATTTGGATGGTTGCCAGGAATTCTAAACTCCGTTTGTTGGGGCTTTGTTGTGCTTCTTCCATGGATAAGGTGGTTGGTGAAACTATGCTTCAGGGTTAAACGCCGATACTCCGAACTTTCCGACGGATATGAGGCTCGAATCGCTATTTCGGGTAGCGGTGACGTTTCCGTTGGCTGTCAAAGGGTTCGGACGATGGATGACACGGAGGGTAATCGTGGTTTTGTTGCACTTCGCAGTCGAAGCTCCGATGTCATCTGAGTGTATTTCCATTCGGACGAAGCGGATTCGGATGGTTAGACCCTTTCGGAGATGCTGGACCGAACGCGAACCTTTCTTGTATCAATATCGTGAAGTAATCCCAGTACATACCATAAAATCACTGCTTTTACCTTTTTAAATTCACTTCGGGTTAGACTTGGAGAAACGTACTTAGATTAATCGTAGTTGGCCAATGCGAGTGATCTCTCGGTTGGTTAAAAAAAAGTGGTCGCCAGAAGGTCTGGCGTTGTTTTGAGGACGGTTGCTCTATATTGATCCGCCTAATAAAGATTTGGCGACTATTTATTATAAACATTTAATTTACTATGACTTGGAAATAGCAGAAATCTAGACTAGTTGAACATCCCCAAACATTTATTATTGCCGCGGACGACACACAGATGATATCCGAAGGGTCGAGTTGCGCGATCTTCTGAGGGATGAACCAGTGGGACGTATAGTTCTGAACCTGATATTTCATGTGGAATGGCCACCAAAAAGCTTACGTCAAAGACTATGACAGCTCCCATAGGAAATATGATATCAGATCATCATCATCATCACGATATCTCAAAAGTGAGTGCCCTCCGAGCTCAAGCGCAGGTTCTAACCCCCTCTCCACGTCGACCATATTTTACGCATAGCCTCTAGTACAGTGAAATTGTACTAAGGCTCTGTTTACTCAGAATGTTGGACCTCCATATGCCAAGTAAACTATACTTAATTGAGACGATATTTTGTCTCGATATCGTGTGGGTTTGATCCACCGTATCCACAGCATATTGATCGACAATATCGTACAAAACAGGTATGGTGTGGCTCTATCCTTCTGCTATTGACATACGAATAACCTGACGTACGGACTCGTCGCTTTCGAGAATTAGAATCACTATCTCCTCTTCAGCGAATTCCTCTTACGCGGTATCGTCGGTATCCATGGTTGTTGAATGGGGTACAAAATAAGGTGGGATATACTCGTTGTAGACATGTCTTGGCACGATGTGGAAGGTGAAAAACACCTCTGGAGGTCTATATCGCTTTTACCACCAAAGCGATATTGCGGGGCCATATCGAGTGGATCAAATAAGTGATCTACAGGATATGGCCCCGCAATATTGTTGTTGTGTTTACTCAGAGTGGAGTACTAATTTAAGGANTAGGTACGACTAAATCGAGAATAGTTGACACTTGGCACACCAAATCAGGACGATATGGAGGTCCAACATTCTGAGTAAACAGAGCCTAACACGATCAAAATAGAGCCAGGGAAAATGCCTCCTGGTTTCACACCAGGAATCATACGACCAGCTATCAGAAAGGCTGAACTTGGTGCCGCTCCACAAATACAGCAGTAGAACCGAGTCTGAACAAGAAATACAAGATGAATCACCTACTTAGGGCAGTACGGAGGTAGAAAGAATAAATGCGCCAGTAAAGAACTGCGAGAGACTCCTTGGCGAGGAAATATGCATTGGAATACCGGCCTATATAGTCCAGTGACTCGAACTCGTCCCAGTGACTTGAACTCGTCCGCTGTGGTAAGAATGATGCAATCAAGGGCTATCTATCAGAAAGATTATCAATTATAAGGCTAATATGGTGGGAAGAACACTTCGCTCTTAGGGATAACTTCTTCTCCTTCTGCCTTTGCTTTTGTATTTGGCGGTGGAGAAGTGGCTATGATATGTTCTACACAACTTTTATGGACTCAAAGACTACATAACAATTGTACCAGTTGTACCAGTTGTACCAGTTGTACCAGTTGTTGAGGGCTCGGCAGAAGACCGTATTTACATGACACAAAGTAGTGAACATGTGAAATGGCGTTCAAAAGGTGCCGATTGGATTAAAGTACAGTGTCCTCCAGCTCAGGGACAGCTCTCTCGGACCGGGCCTCGCTTCTAGGCTTCCTGAGTGAGGGCTGTAACTTGTCAATGTCAACCACCAAAAAGCATTGCTTTTAAATTCATTCATTCTTCGTCATGCCTACGTAGACAGCCTCCCCATTTCACCGACTCTTCATTCAACCCAAACAACGCTACTCAATCCATCCTCATTAGTATAACTTCCCGGACTCCCAACCTCCAACCTCGCAACCAACTTCCCCAACCTCCCATCCCCCATTCTCTCCACGATCGCCACCGAACTACTAGTCTGTCCCCCAACCGCAACCAAAGTCCCCGCCTTATTAACATTGAAACTCCGGGGATAGAAAGAATAACTACTCCCCATCGCCACAAACTCCAACTCCCCTCCGTCGCTAATCTGGTAGGTAACCAAAGAATCCGTCTCCGGTCCAAACGTTTTATCATTCCGATTCGTGGCATACAGGTAGTTGGAGAACGTATGTAATTCCGCAGCTTTCGGCGGGAAAACCTGGCCGTTGTATATTGTAGAGGGCGGCGTGACGCCCGGACTGAAGGTCGAAATGGTTTGTTTGTGAGAGAGGGAAAGACATGTCCCATTGGACTTTGTAGGAGGATATGTGACGTCCCAAGCAGAAACTGAGTTCCCTAATTCATTCACGGTGAATAATTTCCATCCCTCTTCCTCTTTTGCTTTTGCTTTCTCGTCGACTTTGGCTCTCCAGAATTCCCCGTGGCGTGGGCCGTCGCCTGGGGCGGTTGCGGCGCCAGGACAGGAGGTGAGATATCCGGTTGTGGGGTTGATGGAAAAGATGTGGATCGTGTCGGCTCCTAGATCTGGGACGAGGATGAATTTTCCGGTCGGGTCGAGGATGGTTTGATGGGGATGTGGTCTGTCTTGACGTGGATCTGGACCGGGCTGGGGAATTGTAAAGGTTTCCAGTTGTAGAGGGACGGTAAAGGGTGCATCAGGGCCGGGTCTTAGAGGGAGGGCGTAGGTTGTTAGTGTTGATGGGGAACTGTTTATTGAATTAGACATTGTCATTATATTACCATAATCTAAAGTTGAATATTTCCACGATATATAAAAAGCAAAAAGAAAGATAGAAGACTTACTACTGCACACTAGCAATGAAACTCCTCCCCTTAGGTCCACCATACAAAATTCCATGCACATCATTCCCCGTCGTTTTCGCTTGACCGGTCACAGTAAGAATTCCATCACTCGATACATTGAACTCTGCCATCGTGCCATATCCTTGCCATGATTCGTCCCAGCAGTAGAGGGTTCTCGTATCAGAGTAGTATTGCAACCATGCTGATGTGGAACCACAGCCTCCAGAAGCAGACACGAGAGATAGTTTCCCATTATCACCTGATGTATCAGTTTCCAAGGAGAGTGTGAAAATGGCACCGTTGAAGTGAGATGCTAGGAGGAGAGAAGTGGCTGCGAAGACAGGGGGTAGCACGTTGAGGAGACATCCAACAACCAGAAAATTGCAGATTGAAAACATGGCAGATACGTATCTCAAAAAAGATGATGGTGGTGTAAGACAATAGAGACCACAGGAGTCACTACTTACGTCTCATCGATCCCCAGTCTCTGGTTCTGAGCCTGAGTTATGTTGTTTCCCCGCATTCGATGTAAGATCAACCCTTGTTGGACCGTTTCTTACATGGTAAGGTATCTGCATGCCTGCGGCACGTCGAGAAGGATACAGTAATTGGTAGCGAATGAAGGTAGAGGGCCCGAAGTCATACAGCATGTGATAATTTCGGGTAAATGGCCCTTTGGGATCTTACATCCGGCATAATTCGGTAAGCATAAGAAGTTGAATCCAATCAATTTTGGTGGCGGTACTCCGTATAATCCAGGGACGGGCTCGTTTGTCAGAAGAATAATCGAGTACATGGTTTGTCTCTCAGGTAGAAGATATCTGGGGGTTTACGTCATTCATGTTGAAGTAGACCCAAAAAGGAGAATTCACCCGCTTAAGCTCGCAGTAACCGATATGCGAAATATATCAAAGGTTTCAAATAAACGTCACCAGCTTACCCAATCACCAAGAATGAAAAGTACTTTGAACAAGATTTAAGACTCGATCCCATCTTCATATTTTTAGTTAATTATCCAGTAATTCCTTACTGCTAGTGCTGAAAATACAAATACAGAGGGCTGCGGATACCTTCGATTATAGTGATGGAGAGAAGCTGGCCTGTGATGGGAGGTGTTGCCGAGATGATAAAGGGTTGTGATATGAGAATAATGCTCTGAAAGAGATATCCTGGGTTCGATCAGATAGTGAAATGTTGAAGATCTAGGAGATTCACTGGGAGATGGGGTGGGATGGTGAATATATACCAGGAAGGGGGGGAAACGAAAAAAGGCCATGTCACTGGTACTAAATCTCTATAGAAACACTCAACTTATTCACCATTCATCCATCAAATCCTATTCACCATCACAAAAACTCCAGTCTTACAGTCAAAGAAAATCCACGTGATGTATGTAAACAAAGACTCTCAATTTGTCAACACAACACACCTCTACAACATCTAAAAACTCCTTTTCCTAACCACCACAAAAGCATGCTACATGATAGATAACGACAGACAGTATTTCCAAGTTACCCAGCCAAGAAAAGCCCAGTCACCGTCGCCATGCAGAAGCAGAAGAAGAATGAATATATATCAACAATCCAACAACCCCACAAAAGTAAAGAAAAAGAGAACAAAGCGAAGAAAAAGGGATAAATCGAATATACAAGAAGATTCCCACCTCTTCCCTGGTCTGGCTTATCGATCTCCATCCTCTCACCCTCTCAAGTGATGCGAAAAGGTGATCTTTCCATCCAACAAGCTGAAATCCAAAGAACACTCAGACAAACAGCAGAATTGAAGACCAGAAAAAGGGCGACAAGTAACCACAAACCAATCCCTAGAGCACGGGTGGGGAGGTGAGGAGAATTTACTCAGCCTTCAAAGTAGGCTTCCCCTTCTTCCCCGACGCAGTCGCAGAAACAGTACGCGTCACAATCTTCTTGCTCGTCACAAATCCACTAGGTCCCCCATGGTGTCCATGGTGCGCAGAAGGATGCGCGAACCCACCCGTAGCATGTGCATGGCCTGGAGAAGACTTGATAGAGTGTGCCTTGCCGGTATGAACAGCGTGTGCAGATTTCACCGAGGAGTGAACGGCCTTGGTGTGAGTAGGCTTCACCTTGGTGGATGCGGAGGCGGCGATGATGGGTGGGGATTCGTAGTCATCGATTTCGCGGGCGTTCATGTTGAAGCGCTTGGTCTTCTCGCTGGTCTCGGTGGTGGTCTCTTCTGGGAGGGGGATGACGGTTGCGGTGCTGAGGGGAGAAGGTCTGGTCTTGGGCTTTCCGCTGGGGAGGGGGAGGTTGGTGAGTGGTTTCAAGGTTGGTTTTCCGGATGCGTGGGCCTTGATGGAGTGGGTTGGGAGCTTGAAGGAGACTGTTGGTGCAGACTTGCCACTGTGGGCTACGAGGGATGGCTTGCCAGATGGCTTGCCAGATGCTTTTGGTTTCTCAGCTGCGTCCATTGGAGTGTCTTCAATGCTGATGGAGATGGCGCTTGGTTTTGGGAGTCCGCTGGGCTTGGGAAGTCCACTGGGTTTTGGGTGCCCGGAAGGCTTGAAGGTTGGTGCATGGTGAGAGACAGTGAAGTGTGGTTTCCCAGATGGTGATGGAAAAGGTCGAACGGAGCCAGAGGCTTTGCCAGATTTGCTAAAGTTGTGTTCTCCGTGTTTTTGTTCTTCTGCGAATGCCTAGGATTGATTAGTGAAGATTTTGATATTAGGAATGGGATTCGCATACAAATGGTGCGCCGGTGGCAATAGCCGCGATGAAGAGAGTTGAGAAATGCATGTTTGTAGATTGGAAAGATTGCTGATGAAAGAGAGATCTTTTGGTGAAAAACTTGAAGTTGAGATTTGAATGTAAAAGACCTATCAAAGGAGTGTGATGGTTTTGAAGCTGAAATCGATTGAACTGAGGTAAAGGAAGAAAACAAAGATGCAGATGTAGATGATGAGATGTGGAGAAGAATATGACAGAGAGAAAATGCAGATGATATATATATTTCTCAACAGTCGTAAGACAGTATTCCATGATTCCCACGCATACTCAACGTCGGTGGTAGCGAATCCTCCACTGAATCCTCCCACCCTCATATTCTCCCCCGGAATATACTTCAGCACCAAATCGACCTAGAGCACACAGATACACCTCTTTTGAAACAACCGACCCATTCAAGCTTCTGCATGTGTTCCTGCGTGGCTTGACTGGCATACTGCATATAGTCCACACAAGCGAGATGCGGAAGGAAGCAATGCATCATAATTGCCCTTGAAAAGAATCTAGATGACCTTGTAAGCTTTATTCTTCGTAGGAGAAAAGCTGGTGTGCTTTGAAACGGAACATACCTGGATGTGGAAGGATGAGATGCTCGCCAGTTTGAATGTTGAAGGAAGACCTGGAACAAAATACCGGAATCGCATCAAGTGATTCGGGTTTATGTCGTCACTTACAACCCAGCTTGTAAACACTTGTCGCAGAGAATTCCAAAGCCTGACGAGGGAATGTCCACCGAAAAAGGTATTCTCCTCAGCGGTGAAATCCCATATTCGTAGACAATAATACCTAATATTCATAGCAGGAGAATCAGGCGAGAAATGCTGGCGGACCCATCTCCTTGACTTGTTGACGGTACTCGAGTATACCATCATCGACAAGATACCCATACCCATACCGAATCCTACCACCTACGAGTACAAGTCCACGCGGCTCTCGCTTGCGGAATGTGGCGTCAACCTCTCTAGCTTGGAATCCCAATCCTGTAGGAGAAAAGCTTGTCCTCATCGATGCTGTATCACTGGAGAAAGGAGGCTCTCTAACCAACCTTTCTCTCGAGATAAGACGACGTCATATCTAGTTGATACAGTAAGCATACTGTTTGGATTATTTCGTCGTCGTGAATCGTGGTTATTCAATCGTCATACCATCATCGTAGAGGAGATTACCTAGTATCTAAACGCTCGCCAAATCCAGGCCAGGCTCTGAAGTAATCCCACAGTGCCATCCACGTACAGTACTCCAACCCTCCACCAACACCAACCTACAATACTCGCGCAACGCCATTACCCAACATCAAACCTCGTACACTCACCAGCCAGCCATCTCGCACAAAACTACCCAAACCAAGACCTCCCATCAATCCCACAAGCACTCCAAAATCCCCCCAGGATTCCCACCCAAATCTCCTCCACATCTCACCCGCACCAAGCCGGGTCATCCCCATACCAAGCCAAGCCTATCCATTTAGAAATCCCCCAACACCACGAGGAAACGGGTTCAAACCCCGACTGTAGGATTCTGCCCCTTGATAAACAGGTGTGTAAACAGATGTTGTGTAAGCAGCCCATTACGCCATTCGAAGGGGCACAGGCAGACAGTACTGTACAAATCACAACCTCGTCACCTCGATAATATCCAATGGAAGTTTCAAATCACTAAACTCAACCAAGATATCCATCCATCCAGCAGCCAGCTGTATCCACCAAATCCACGCCCGCCAAAAAAATAACACCATAGGCTCCTCGTAAGCTTAGAAATACAACCTAGCTAGAAGAAATCAACATAAACAGCTAGCTACTCCAGAATACTTCTCCGTACAAACCAACCAGAGTGTATCGGCCGCAGTCTTACACCATGGTCATGACCGCAGTCCGTAATACCAATGCCAAAGGATGAGATGCCGATCATGGAATACAGGAAGAGGCTATGAATGTTTGAGTTTTTTTTTTGAGGGGGGATTTGGATTTTCCTCAAGTACTGTACAGTACCTAAGAATGACGATGTCCATCGCAGGATACTTCCCAATTAGTCAAGCCACACATGCAAGAATACCACATACTGTACAAGAATAGAACATTAGAAACATTCGAAACATCCGAAACACACACCCAGTCCACCACAAGCCATGAAAACAATTCGTGACTAACCAGTCCCAGTCCAGTCCAATCCAGTCCCGATCCAGTACAGTAAACAAACAAATAGAAAGCAAAAAGACAGCATAAAGAAAGAAAGAAAGAACATACTCAACACCCCAAGCCATGAAATCACATACGTAAAAAGACTCAATCCCACATCACATCACATCACAGCAGAAACTATCCACAAACTTGATAATCATCCTGTTTCCTTAGATAGTGCTATGCTGTGCCTCAAGCCTGCTTACTTGTACGATTACTACCTTACATGTTGTTGCCTATCCGTCGTATATACAACCTCAATCTGAATCTGAATCTCAATCTCTTGACTGCCTGCTCATCCCATCTAAATCTAAAGTCCATGCTTCGATTCCACGACCCCTAGCACGAATGCAGAACAAAAAGAAAATCAAAGTACAAAAGAAAAGAAAGGGAGAAATTGGACAAGCTCTCACAAAACGCCGGGAACCACATCCCACGTATTCTATCCCAAGACTGCAAAAGAAAAGCGAAATCGCTGACAACGCTGCGCGGGCATGCGAAATACACATATACGTGTGCTCTAAGAACTCAAAGAAAGAAAGAGAGAGAAGAATCGTTGATCGGAGAAAGAAAAAGGGAATAGAAAAAAGGAGAAAAGAAGAAGTACAAAAAATGAAATAGATATAACAATGATTCCCTCGCCAGATCAAATCGGCAAAATCTCCTCATCCACAAGAATATCCGGATCACTCATCACATTGCTCCTCTCATTCCTCTGAATCACCACGTCCGTCTCCTCAAGATATACTATTGCATTGTTAGCACTCCATAATGGCCAACCTTGAGGGGGTCCATGAAGGAGTTGAACGTACTATGTGGTCTAATAAGCCAACTGATCAAGAACGCAATGCCAAAACACGAAGCAAGAACCACAAAGACGGTCTGCGGCACCGTCCCAACAGTTGACCAATATATGAATCCAAAAGTGATAGGACCAAGGACTCTAGCAAGGGCATGCAGCAACCCCGTGGCCCCGAGTAATTGACCTACCTTATTATGAGGAACATGTTTCGTGATGGCGGACTGTAACGTTGGACTCCCAACTCCACCTAATGCTGCAAAAACACCAGCGGAAAAAAACATAACACCGCTGGTAGCAGTAGCGTAGAGTGAGTATCCAACAACTTCCAAGAAGATGGCAAAGCGAATGATTGATAGATCCAGCATATCAGATCCTGAATTGGGCTCCGGTGTCGAAAATCCAGATTGGAGGCGTTGCTTGTTTGCTCGCCTGGTTCGGAAAAGGTAGTTCATCAGAGGTAGAATAATAACGAGGGCAGTCACACGAACAACGTTAGTAGCGGAAATGAATGCACTGGTATCCTCGGTTTTCCAGTTGAAGCGGAACCCAGAATAGAAAACAATGACGTTCATTGCTCCCATTGCAACCCCAAAAATGATGGTGTCGACGCTTGCCAGCATAAGAAGATTCAATCGAAGTCGGCGACTCGACCCTGCTCCTGTCGGCCAAAGGATTTTGAGAGGTTCAAAGATGTTTGCGTTTCTCATAACGGTTCTCCAAGAACGTTCATTGTGATGAAGACCAGACACCTCAATTGCAAACTTCTCTCTTGCAAGCATTTGGCGTTTCTTGGTGAGAGATTCAGGTACAATCAGAAGTATAGCCAATATGAAAAATACATGGATGCTAAGTGCGATGTAGAAGATGGTCAAGAGCGAGCCACCATTTTTAAGGATAATGGCCACCACTAATGGACCTAAAGCAATGCCGGAAAACAAGCACGCATGGAAGTAGCCAAAAGTGATTGCTCTCTTTGGGGGCGCTGTGCAGTCGGCAGCGTAGGCGTGTGTTAACGCAAATCCAGCTGTAAAGGAGCCGCAAAGCCCTTCAAATATACCACCAGCTAAAAACCATCTATAATTGACAGTCTGCGGGTAGCTTGCTGCTAGAACAGTGACGAGTTCGGATACAAACCCTCCCATACTGCTAATAACTAGCAGCCTAGTACGACCGTAACGATCTGATAGAGCTCCTAACCTGGGTGACATGACGGCACTGAGCAGACCAATCGTGACAGTCAAAAGAGTCTGGAACTTGGTTACCAGAGCTTGTATCTCATCGTTTTGACGGCATTGTTCGTTATCCGCACCGAGTATGATTGGTGCTGAGATGAATTTTGGATCGAGACTGGACCTTTCCTCGAAATACTCGCGGCAAATCAGGGATAGAGTAAGGTTCATTTTAGGAACGAGGATTCCCCCAAATGCAATTGCGTATAGAAAGAAAGTCGGAATGAGCCAGTAAACCTTTGAGAATCAGTCATTGTAACAGGGAACATCCGTAGCACAATCACAAGATGGGTACGGTACGGAAGTGACCTACGGAGGGTTTCCGCCACCAGGGAACACCATCAAAATCGGCCTGGCCTTCCCACTCCAACACTCTGGTGTTTCCTTCTACTTCTTCATCTCCTTCATTGTCGCTGTCGCTATCGCCTCTTCCGCTTCCACTGCTTAACAGAGGAGATACTTCGGTACTAATGCCCTTCCCCTTCCTCAGAGACCGTCTCAATGAATCTTGTGCACCCCAAGAGTCGCCTCCCGTCGAGTCAGCATAAGCTGGGAGGTTCTCGTCTTCCTGTGCCATGTTGTTATCCCAATGCCCCGCGCTTATCGTGGTTGTAATTCGTTCTCGTTTGGCGCATGGAGGTTGATTGTACCAACACCGGCCTAACTCAATTCCCTTTGTCACGATGCCCACCGACGCGGATTGATGGAGACTCCTTTGTGTTCGGGGTGCTCCAAGTTGATGATGGCGAAGCTTCGAGGTACGAGAGGACAACGGCAATGATCCTTATTCCTTATCTGGGCATCCGCGTTGCATGCGCATCTGGGGCCGGAGAGGAAGGTGCGGTGCGGGTCTCTTGGAAACCTTGTAACTTTAGTACCTTACCTGTGCTGTGCTATGCTACCTATGCTAGAGCTCGAGATATCTGAGCGCGGTGGCAAGATGGCGTTGGTGGGGTTGGATGGGAATTGTGTAGATACCGGTACAAGAAGTCCAGCATTCCATTCATCCGCTACCAACGTCTGATGTCTGATGTCTGAAATAGAATTTGGGATATGATTATATCATTACTGTATCAAGCGGATCAATGGCCGCACTGCCATGGTCATGGTCTTACCACGGGCATTCCAATCCCCTTACCATACGTGTTTGCTGCTGCTGCTGCTTGATAATCGATAATCTTAATGACATCGACAATGTACAGGGATTGTGCCCCTCGGCTGTTAGCTGTTTCCGACTCATGCGGGTATGTATGAACTACTGTGGGCGAATTGGGGAACTCCATATCCTATGCGGCCAAGACGATGACGAAACCACCTCTGGCCTTCACCAACAACATGCGAGTACTCGAATTTCTGGAAAAGCAAAAATTCACTATCGTGAGAGCGATTGAGTTACTTGTGGTGACACGTTAGGAATCCCCTTCTTATCTGGCATTGGCATCAAAGGCTTATTGAGAACCACTTTCGGAAGTTGGTATGATTTAGACGACAACGACGAGAGTGAAAACATATTTCTTTTTCCACGCGCTACAAATATATTACAGGATTGTGTTCTTTTCTTTTGATCATACACTCCCACAAGTAGCTGCTATATATTCTCTTTCGTCCCTTCAAACTGCAAGAGCATCACTTCTCGCTTGACCCGCGAAGAATCTTTTGCTCGCTGCACACCTCTCACTCTTGCATCCAGGGCATCTCAACCCCATTTGCTTGCTGCACAGCACCCCACTATCAAGGTGTGTCTTTGCGATATCAGCCAACGCTTGGATAAACACCGGGTGGCCATTCAGACTGTCGGCTCTCTTGACCGTATCCTGGTGCCCACACTCGCCAATAACTTCTTGATCTAACTCGAAGAGCGTTTCAATGTGATCAGATGTAAAAGCAACAGGAATCAAAATCAGATTCTTTTGACCCTTGGCAATATAATCCGTGACTGTGTTGCTTGTTTGAGCTCCCAACCATGGTTTAGGTCCAACTTGTGACTGCCACACAAGACGGTATTGGTGCTTGTTCCCTAACCGCTGCATGACAGCGTAAACTGTCGCCGCCACTTCTGCTGGATATGGGTCACCTAAAATACATTAGTACAATTACTCAAATGCAGGGACTCGGAAAATGACAAACCTCTGTTTACCACATCCATAGGCAAACTGTGAGCGGAAAACAGCAAGACAACATCGTCTCTCACATTCTCTGGATATTCTTTAAGCTTTGCCTCAATATTGAGAGCAATAGCATCCACGAGTCCTGGGTGCGCAGGCCATCGGTCAATCACACTCCAGTTGATAGACCCATCGTTGGCATTCGTAGGGCCTGCAGCCTTTCCTTCTAATCTCTGTCTCCATTTCCACAGCTCATTTAAACTGCTTCCTGTAGTCGAACAGCTGTATTGGGGGTATTGGGTAAATGCAACCGCTCTTCCGCCCTTTCCGTTTCCAAAACCGTCTTCCAATAATTTGTTGTACATTTCCTCCGTCAACGGGTTTGCATATCTAAAGGCTACGTAGGGCTTATGAGGCGCGGTTTGTGGAGATATCTTGTCGAGTATTTTGCACATCTCCTCCGCTTGGTATTCGGACCATTTCCGAATAGGTGATCCGCCACCAATTGCAGCATATTGCTTGATGATTTTGGGAGTTCGGCGCTTAGCGATGAATGGCCCCAGGTAATTTTGAAAGGGACCCAGGGGAATCAGATCTGCGTCTGCCTGAAAAGGCATTAGCATAAGAAAGTAGCTATGCACCCCAGGAAACATACGAAGAGGCGACTCAGAAAATCTCCGACCGCATCCGTAGTAGCAGGTCCTCCCATATTCATAAACACCATTGCTGTGGGACCCTTAGAACTCGTAGCATCCTGTGTGACTGGCGGAACTGGGGTTGCGAATGTCCTCAATTGGTCTGCGCTGTTCCGTTGCCATAATGACGATGTCGGCTTGCCGGAGAGCTTTGCGATGGTATTTGGCGATGCTCTCCTCGTGAGTTGTGCTATGGGGGTTCGGAGAGCCATCTTGGTGGAACTTGCGCAGAAGAGCAAGTAAATATTGGAACTCAAAGAGAATTATCGCGATATCTTCAGCAAAGGGTTCACCTAAGGTTCAATCCAAAAGGCAAAAGGCTATTTCCATATGTACAAGGAATGAGCTACCTAAGCCGGAGTTCTGGCGGCAAAAGGACCCCAGTTGAGCCAATCCGCAGGCGGCGATTTGAAGCTTCTCAGTCACGTGAATACGCGTAGCTGCCTAGAGCCAGTCGCGTTTCCTAACTTCATGTGTAAACCATCCAACAAATTTCAATCCACCATCAACTCACCACCACTGTTATTGATCCCAAGTGCTGTTTGGTAATCTATAGCATACTGAAAAGTGTTTCAGTTTTCCATACAATCATGGACGACTCCACGCCGAGCTGGAAGAAGAACGAGGAGGAAGAGGAAGAGGAGGAACTAGATGAGGCAGTAGGTTGCGTTGCGATGCACTCTCAATCATGCTCAATGCTGACAATGTTGCAGAATTACATTATGCAGAAAGATGCCGTATTCTTTGCGATTGATATCAGCTCAACCATGTTAAAACCCCCTCCACCTTCCGATTCCAAAAAGGCCGAGAAGGATAGCCCCGCAACCGCTGCCATCAAGTGCGCATACCAAATAATGCAGCAGAGAATCATCTCAAGTCCTAAGGATATGATGGGAGTGATGCTATATGGCACTAAAGAATCTAAGTTTATAGAAGAAGATGGCAGTGTTCGGGAAGGTCTTTATCCACATTGCTATCTTCTAAGTGATCTGAACATTCCCTCAGCCGAGGATGTCAAGACCTTGAAGGCTATCGTGAAGGAGGAGGATGAGGCCAAGGATCTTCTAGTTCCAGCCGAAAAACCTGTCGCCATGTCAAATCTTCTATTCTGTGCCAACCAGATCTTCACAACAAGAGCACCAAACTTCGGATCAAGACGGCTGTTTATTATTACAGATAATGATGATCCGCACTCCGACGACAAAGAAGCGAGATCCCAGGCAGCTGTCAGAGCAAAAGATTTGTATGATTTGGGTGTTGTTATCGAGTTGTTTCCAATATCTCACCCGGAGCATGATTTCGATCGCTCAAAATTCTACGATGTTAGTATCTTCCTGTATCGAGTGCATCAATTGAATATGTTACTGAAATTGCCAGGATATCATCTATTCAGATGCAACAGACGGTAATGAACTGACCCTGGGACCTACCACCTTCAAGGCGGCATCAGAAGATGGGATTTCCCTTCTCAATAGTCTGATCACAGACATCAATTCAAAACAATTTGCAAAGCGCACCCTTTTCTCCAATCTCCCATTTGAAATTGGACCTGGTCTCACCATTTCCGTCAAAGGCTACAACCTACTACAGCAGCAGAAACCTGCACGGAGTTGCTACGTCTATATGGATGGCGAAACCCCACAAATAGTCGTAGGACATTCAACAAAAAACGAGGAAGAAAGCGCGAGGCCAATTGAGAAGGTCGAAATCAAGAAAGCCTACAAATTTGGTGGTTCCCAGGTTTTCTTCACTGCCGATGAGCAGAAAGTATTGAAGAACTTTGGCTCGCCTGTTCTTCGAATTATCGGATTCAAGCCTCAGAGCATGTTGGAATTTGGACACTCGGTCAAGAAGTCCACCTTCATCTACCCTAGTGAGGAAGACTATATTGGCTCAACCCGTGTCTTCTCCGCGCTCTGGAAAAAACTACTTGATGACAAAAAGATGGGCGTGGCGTGGTATATCGCGCGTAAAAATGCCACACCAATTTTGGTTGCTATTCTTCCCTCTCCCGAGAGAATGGATGAAAGCTCAGGCGCACAAGTCATCCCAGCAGGATTATGGCTCTATCCACTTCCATTCGCCGATGACCTCCGTCACGCACCAGATCTACCCAAACCTGCCATGGCACCCGATAATCTAGTCGACGAAATGCGACTAGCAATCCAACAACTCCAACTCCCGAAAGGAGTTTACGACCCAAGTAAATACCCCAACCCATCCCTGCAATGGCACTACCGCATCCTCCAAGCCATGGCTCTCGACGAGGAAATCCCCGCAGTCCCAGAGGATAAAACAGTCCCCAAGTACAAGCAGATCAACAAACGTGCGGGTGAACATATCCACAACTGGGGCGTTCTCCTTGGCGGCGTACCTGTAGCGCGGGGTGTGAAGCGAGAAGGCGAGGACGAAAATGGACCAAACAAGAAGAGTAAGCTTAAAAGTGAGTCCTTGGAGGGAATGACTCTCGCTGAGATTAAGCGAGTTGTTGAGGGTGAGAGGTTGAAGTCTCATAGTGTTGCGCAGCTGAGGGCGTTCTTGGAGAGTAAGGGACTGGCGAAAAACGGGAATAAGGGGGATCTTTTGGAGAGGGTGGAGCAGTGGGTTGAGTCGCAGTAGGCGTGCGTGCCCACTTGAGATCTCTTTGTAGGTGCTGAGCCAATTGTTTTGATATTATGTGGACGGATGGATTTGTATGAGTAAAAAGTATTTACGAAGAGATGATGATAAGTACCTATCGATGGATTTATCTCCTAAACTACTTATCCATGAGCCGACACTAGGGTAGCTGGGGTAGTTCTTGCCCCAAAGGCATGCTGTACCGTTCTTTTTTCCCCACCGTACATACAATAACGTCCTGGTCAGAAGAAGAAATCTCCTTTATCTCTACAGCACTCCGAAGTCTTTCTGGGCAGAGGGGGGTTTCAAGAGCGTAACCTTACTCTACTCTACCTACCCACACTCCCTTGCTCAATTACGGTCTGGGATCCTTCTCCACACTTCGTAGAATTACGTAGCTGCAACCAGTGAATTATTTGTGTATAATCAACATTCCTCACCAAAGGATAATCATGCTGACTTGAGTAAGATCTTACTCCAAGGCATTTTAATCGAAGCCGGAGAAAAAGACATTCTGGATCATGCGCAGTGGGACATGTCCCCGTTCGTATCTTACTTATGGAAACCTATAACTACCTACCCGCCATTAGAATTTATAAAACAAAAAGTATTTTTTAATCGTACCGGAATAAGTTTATTAGATATAATAGAGTACGAAACTACTAGGAAAAATGTTTTTAATAGCGTACCTNCTTCCGGATAATAAAGGGAGCGATTAGTAAGTAAGAATTAAAGCCTTATTCTCCTTATTAGCTATACTTGGCTAGGTACGCTACACTTAGCTACTAGGTACGCTATAGTTAGTAAGGTTAGCTATCCCTACTACTTTATTTATAGAAGAAAAGGAAGGGTTAAGTATATTAGATTATAAGCTATAGGGGGTATACTATTGCTAGGGGGTATACTAAGCCCTAAGGGAATATACTAAATTTTAGGGGGTATATTAAGCCCTAGGGGGTAGAGAGTACTTAGGGTTAGAAGTTTAATAATTATTATAAAATTATAAGTAAATAATAGAATAAGGATTTATTAATATTCTACTAATCCTAACCCTAAGCCCTAACCCTAACCCGCGTACTAGAAATAGCTAGCCCTAGGTAGAGAAAATTAGTTATACTATTAATTAATTATTAGTTAAATGGCGGATAGGTAGTTATCGTTTTCACAAAAGAATTCTAATGGCGGATAGGTAACTACAGTCGCCCAGACTTACTAAACCGCACCTTAAGATACATCGACACAGATGTGTTGATGGAAAACTTACCCAAAGAAAGTCGAGAAAGAAAGTACTGGAGAAGATTGTGAATAGCTAAGAAGAGGGATATATTTAAGCCATTCGCCTAATTAAATCTTAAATCTTTTGATGCAGCGGCCGTTGAATATGTATATCGTGACATGCACCAAGACGACCTGTGGGTAACTTATCAAGTATCGAAACTGGGCGAAATGTTTCTGTTACTAAGACGTTCCTTATCTGACCCGTCTTTTGTAGATGACTCCTCGTACTGTATATTCTGGTGGGAGTTGCTGACGGATTGTGGAAGGTCGTCGCGTCGTGGGTGGTATGCTCGCTTTTACCTCGTCCAGGATTTACATTTTTGATTCTTTTGTTAATGGCTATGTAATTGAACTTCTACAGGTTTCCTATGGCGCTAAAAGTCCCATCTTCCTCTTCTGATCAGCTAGCTGGTTAGTATTAAGAAGACGACGAGTTCTTCAGTGATCTCCGAAAGTGCGGCTGTGCTACAAGGACTATATCCCAGTTCCTGATCTCATCAAGATGGCGGTAAGACAAGCCAGTCTTCCCATAGTTGGAGTTCTTCAGATGGCTATATATGTATACAAGCCATCCATCCCGCCTGGAATCGTCAGCTAGATTTCTAAAGATTTCTCTATTCAAGCCTGTTTTGAAAATTAATTCGGAGGGACTATAGGTAAGCTGAGTTAATAGGGAATATAGATAGTTAAGTAATGAAAATAAAGCCTAGTGTTATTGGTTAGGTTATCTAGCGGTAGAGTAATTGGTTTGTTTATTAGTTGAAATGGTACTGGAGTAATATATATAGACTAATACTACAGTATCTCCTCTCGGCTTCTATAGCTTGTCTCGCTAAGTTGTGTTTTCAGGTTTAGCGAGCTTATATTTTAAATGCGTTTCTATATTAAGGTTATATGATTTAAGGGAATTTACTAAAAACTACTTTACACGCCCCTAACCAGGCTAAATACATTCCTCGCGTAACAGAAACCTGGGAGGAGACACTAGTACGATGTCGTTTCCTAACTCTTCTCAGGTTCATCAAACTTGACGTCGCTTCACCTCGCTTGTCTCGCTCGTCACTCCTTCTGTACGAATACGTCCTTGGGGTTGTCAGAGAAAGTGTAACTCAGTGTAACAAACTGTCCAGACAGCTCGGGTCGCTTACCCCTTTGTCAATATTCTGGTAGTAGATCTTTACACGAACCATTCAATGCAACTAGCGAAGCTCCTGCTATCGGGTAGGGTTATACCCTCCTTGTTTACAGTTCCAAGAGCCTAGAGGCGGTCACGCGAGCTGTCCAATGCTTAGCAGCTCTCGGGAATAAGGGAATAGGGGAATAACGCCAAAATAAAGTGTATTCCACTGCAGATTAAGTCTGTCTTCATTGTTGTTTTGTTTAGTTTGGATATTAACCTTGTGGAAATAGCAAGAGGAATGATAATAAGAACAGTAAGAATTGAGTAGTCTGGATCTACTTTAACGGCTTGTTATTTCGTTTTACTGTTTTTTCAAAAAAGATCATGTGGTTGAGATAGATGAGAATAAAGGTCAGAAGGCTACTCAAGTACTGGTATACTATAGGTTTAAACTCTTCCCAAAATAACTGGTATACAAGAAGAAGGGGGAGGGGGAGACCCGAGCTGTCCAGATCCTTCAGCTTTGTCATCTCCTTGTTTCAAGGTCGACATTTTGGTCGCAAGGGCTTTCCTTCGAACCTCGGAAACTTCAGCGCTTCCGAAGGGTTGAAACAATCTGAAGAACCTCTTTATGGTTTTTGTTACACCTCGCCATCTCAGAGCAGTTCCTACGGACCACTACAAGAATGAGAATGTGGAACATTGCGCGTTTCTTCCAGAAAGGCTTGGTCTTTTTCGGTGTGTATGGGTAGGTCTAAAATTAGAGATTATTATAGTCTACAGTCGTCTGTTGTTGTTGTTCCTCCTTCCTTGCTCCTAGTCGAAGTCTTCTTGAAAGGGCCAGCCAATGATTCCCCCTGTTTCGCTTATGCCAATGTCGCTTTCGAAGTAATTGATGGGTATCGAATAATCTTGATGTTCAATCTCTTGTTGCCAGGAATGATGTCGGCCAGTGATGCTTCCTAACAGTCTCCCTTCCCCCTTCCCCCTTCATTCTTTTCTATGCCACCATGAACAGTTCTCGCACACAACGCAGTGTCTCTAAATGCAGGGGTATCGTAATTTTTGTATCGCGTTCCGTTCGCGACTTCGTCTCGTTCCAATTGATGCGCACTCGAGCCTCCCCCTCAGTTGAATAAACTACATTCGTTTATTCGCATACACAATCGCACCCCCAACACCGAAGACGGATACGAGAACTAATCATCATCAGTAAATTTCCTCGACCGCGAAATATTTTCTTCTATGAAAAATAAGAAAAAATAAACTTACTGACGACCACAGCTTCTGCTATTTCATGACCTTGGAGAGGAGCCCTACGAACGATGGTCGCGGCCACTTCTGCCACCCCCTGGACGAGTCTTGGATCAATGGCTGGCATATTTATGGTAGTATGAGGAACAAAACTCGGAGAGAGAAATTTGAAACAAAAAAAAATGAATGAATCACTGACTAGCAGTCTGGAAACTACAAAAAGAAAAAATTCAAAAAAATTGCAAGAAGTCCAGCTACCAAGAAGAAGAAAAAGAATTAAAAATTGTCATCAAATGAGAGTGGTCAATAGGGGTCATACTTGTATAATCACAGGTACCGTGGTTCATACAATATCCATACCTGCCTGAACCTAGCAATCAGCCCATTGTCCAGATTTTGATGTGCCTTGGCTCGAGTCTGGAATCGTATGAAACGTGGTGTGAGATGTCTGACCTCACATCCTTCGGCTTGGCGCTTGGTACGGAGCGCAAATCCCTTGAGGCTCCAAGGTGATAAGGTTTAGATTAGGTGGTGGGTGCTTCATGGAAGTGTATCTGCTGATGTTCGTTTCACGTGTTTTCGAGTCGCTTTCCTCGCTTTACAGTTTTGATGGGAGAGACCAGATATTATGGGGACTGGCGAGAGGATGCTTTGATGCTTTCAGTCAAGGACGGGTAGACTTCCAATACCGATTGTACGAAAAGAGTTCTACTCGAAGTAGGAGGTACGGATCGGTGGTATCAAAATGGGAGCCTGTGAGTGTGAATGCTTCAATGTGAGGAGTTGTTTAGATTGTTTCAATTTGGTGGAGTGACAGTGGTCTTTGGTGTGGTGTGTTGGGTCGACTTGTGGTCCAGAATACTGTAGATCTAAAAGTGGCCATCTAGAGGTCTGGAACAATTACTGCAGAGGAATCGTTCCAGTGTTTTCTTGAACATTTAATACAGAGTATAGGAAGCCTTGGATCTTTTTCACTAATTCGAACTATCGAGTAGTCGTAGACATGATTTTTGAAGCACGGAGTACGGAGGTACTACGGCACTGCGAAGTATCCGTACCGATAATGCAAAGATGTAAGGCCACTGCGTCTTGAATTGTTGAGATGATCAAGTCTCTTACACTGGCAATTGATTGACCAATCCTGGTAAGCGGATTCTGTCGAATGAGAAACGATCCTGTTTCGCCTATTTTCGACACCTAAGCATGGCGCATGGATGGAAGAACAGCTAAGAGTTTAGTAGAAGAGTCCGCCACGGGACGGCCCGGGTACGTCGCCGTGCCGAGATCTCAAGTTAGGTCTTGTCGTATCCTACACGTGACTACTAATACAGTATCAATATATGAATACGAGTACAAGTATTCAACGTTCTATTGACATTCGAATTCGCTAGCGCTTAAGCCCTTCCCCTTCTTGCCCCAGAGCTGCCAAATTATTCCAATATACTTACTTCTTCAATCTTGGCTTCTCCTTCAAGATAGCCAAGGCTGGGTGTCGGAGCTATTAATATAAACGGACATAACACCGCCAGCCGCAACCATTTTCCTTCATCACCGCAAATTGAACAACACTGATAAAAGTTGAAAGACGAATCGATTGATGGGTTCTCTATGGCATTAATTCTACTGACTTTAGTCTCGAAGCAGTCTTTCTCGTTATTCTTCTGCTATCGAATCGCGGTCATGTCTTTCTCGAGCTCTTGCCGATTAGTTTCTAGCGAGCAGGTGTACGTACATGCACTTGACGATAACATTTCACGTCCAGAACTTAAGAAAGGAAAGTCTACACGACTATCTGGCACGCAAATATGGAATCAAATAATTAGTCTCCATGGAGGCTTGGGTCACGTCTGGTGAAAAAGGTAAGTACTTACTCTCTAGCTATATTTACACTGCAAAACAACCAAAAACCACATTCCACTGACCCTAGTTTTATCCCTCACCTTAAATTAAGCCCAGTTCTAATAATATGGTGAAAAAATATCGTTGGTCGTTGTATTGTACTTTAGTGGTGGAGGAGTTTGTGCCGACCCTAGTAGCCACACTGCCACAGGAGGCCAGTCTCGTGATTGACCCCATAAGCCCCAAGCATATATAAACTTGTACTTTGCAGCTAAAGCTCTCTTCTTTCCTCTCTAGCTTTAAACCCTCGGTTAAGAACAGGAACTCAAATACACTTTGTTTGCGGCTTTCACAGAGGTGCGGGGAGTCATGCATGTCGTGGCCTGTGCGTGAGCTTCTACACGCATTATTTATGCCGTCGTGACGGCCATTTAAAAGTAATCAGTTCCGCAAGAATTCTCCTTTTCGTTTTAACGATTTGTCGGGGCTTTTAATCCCTCTGAAACGCCGCTTGGTTGGCCAAACGACTTTCCTTTGCGGGGAAAATCCTCTAGGAGTGGACACGTTTTCTCCATTTGAGAGTGCCAGTGCACGTTCTAAGAGTCTGGAAGGGAAACGGCTAGGGGTGTCAGAAGCAGAAATTCCTAGGTCCCTCTCTTATCGTCTTTTCAAACAAAAACTTGTCAAATTGGACAAAATATACTGTATTGAAAGCATATCCATCAAATCGAGATATTTCCATGTGTCCAACACTCTGATTTAGTTTGCTTTCATACCTGTCTTGGGCAGTCAACCAAGCCTTTTTTGCCGAAAAGTAGGGAACACGATTCTTTCCATTGTCTCTAAGTGGGTTAGTCAAGGGAATGACTGTCTTCTTGAAGTCGGCTAGATTACTTGGATCATGGTGCTCAATCCTCAAAGAATTGAAAAAGAGATGATCGTTGGTGGGGGTGGTCCGAGGCATACAAATTTGTGATTCACAAACACTTTTCCTTTCCCGAAATTCCTATGAAATTACGGTATTATATGTCTAATAATCCGAAAACACCCAAACTTTTCTAGTTAACCAGAGCCATTTCTTTTCGTGTTTACTTTGTCGTCAGACTTTGCTGGAAGAATTTTCGCCGCGTTTTGGCTCAATTGAGCTCAGAAGTCTACAACTTCTGATGAGGACCTTACGTGTTCCGCTTTCTATCAAAAAACACCAAAGAATTGTGTTTCCAGACGACTAAATTGAACCCGCTTTGTACTCTCATAGGGCCTTTATTGTGGTTATTATAGCAAGCTGGTATACCTTCTGGTTTGCCCGAGGTCTTGTATTTGAGAATGGGGGATCTGCGGTCTTCAATATCATTGGTGGATAAGCAGGATATTCGCTTCACTGTCTATCCACACTACTCGCTAAAGACATGCACGTCATCCTCGATAATTCCTTGCGTTATCGGACCAATACAGCTTCATTTATCTGCTCGTCAGGTAGGCTTACCGGTGACATCAGATATCGCTGTACACCGCTTGCGGGAAACCCCCAACTATGATACTATTGATGGAGTTCACGATAGGTAAACACGCCAAGGAGCCCGGAGAAGAAGATGGGGGATAACGCACAAGATAAAAACTATTCAATATCCCTCAGTTGACATTTATTTTGGTACATCTTCAGTTGTTCTCCTCTGATACACTTTTGCTGTAGAAAGATGTCTACCTTCCTCAAAAATGCTATTGCTACTTTGGCATACGCTACTGTTGCAAGTTCTTTGAGCACCAAGGCTGGTAGCACTGTCGATGTTGACGGGACATTCTACTATGTACCTTCAACACCAGTGTCGAGTCTTGGTGTCTCATGGGACCAATTGAAAGTGGCTGCAACTTCAGGAAACGACCTCATCCCTATGACTGTTATGACAGGGGATTTCAGCACCTTTGATTCGGGGGTATTCAATGCTACTATTGCCAGCTTTGCTGAGAAAGATGATGTTTTCAGCACAGGATTCTTACAAGGTATGTTGGAACTTTCTCTAAGACATCCGAGTTCACGATTCGATGTTGACTTATGGAAATTTTAGCTGTTTATCTAAGTTCTACTACACCCACTCAGCTCAATGCCTCCTTGGATAGCGTTCTTTCCGAATATGACAATAAGCTATTCATGGTTTCTTCTTGCAGTGATGCATCTGTGGGTACAACTACAAATACTGCGCCAATGCCAAATGGCCCATACTTTGTATCAGCATACACGGGCGATGTGTTCCAAGCCTTCCGCCTTTACTCAGATTATGAGGGCGCTTTTACTGAAGGACTCATTGGCCATGCCAGTGGAAACTTTAGTGCCCTGTCCGCAGCTGTACCGGTAAGCATTCTCTTACCGAATGACTTTGAGTATTCTTTGACGAAGTTTAGGGGGCTCAAGCGCCAACCATCGGAGTTCCATCTCGGTTGTATTATACCAAAACAACAGAGCAACCATTGGCTGGTGTAAGTTCTTGCCTTTCGAAGTACTAGCAGCACTTTTTGACCGTCTTAGGTACGAATTGGTATCAAGGATATTTATGATATAGCAGGCACCAAGCGTGGTTGTGGAAGCCGAACATATTATGATCTTTACCCAGAAAGGAATACCACCGCACCTGTAGTTCAAACCCTCATTGATGCTGGAGCTATCGTTGTTGGGAAAATGAAAACAAGTCAATTTGCCAATGGGGAACATGCCACAGCTGATTGGGTCGATTATCATTCCCCGTTCAACGCTAGGGGAGACGGTTATTCGGATCCTTCTTCCTCATCTTCTGGGCCCGGCGGTGGAATCGGGGCATACTCGTGGTTAGATTTGGCACTCGGTTCAGATACTGGTGGATCCATCCGCAATCCCTCTCAAGTCAATGGATGTTATGGAAACAGACCAACCTTCGACCTCGTCTCACTCGAGAATGTCATGCCCCTCTCACCACTGATGGATACCGCCGGTTTCCTAACTCGCGACGCCGACCTCTGGAGCGCAGCGGGCCATGTTCTCTATGACACAAAACTAACACCCTATACCTCATTCCCCAAAAAGCTATATACAACCGAATTCCCAAAAAATGCTTCCAATGAAGCAGAAGGAATTCTCCTCTCCTTCCTCTCAAAGCTCGAAGCATTCCTGAACACCACATCCACAGTCCTGGACTACGACTCCAGATGGTCCGCAAGAAACACATCCGCCCCAGATCTCAACACCATCCTCGACCCCACCTACCAAACCCTAATCTCCAAACAACAATGGACAGGACTAGGCGCCCCTTTCTTCGCCGACTATGCAGCCGCTTTCGACGGCCGGAAGCCATTCATCGACCCAGTCCCAGAACTCCGATGGGCTTACGGACGTAACATCACGAATGGCACTTTGGACCAGGCAATTCACAACAAGACGATGTTCAAGAATTGGTGGAATGAAGAGGTCATGGTTAAGAATCCGGAGACGTGTTCTGATGCGCTGCTGCTTTATCCGGGAGCTTTAGCGAGACCGGATTACAGGAATGGTTATTTAAACCCACCGAGGCTGATCAGAGGGTGGGGGGTGTCGAGCATATCTATTTTCTCTGGAGCGCCGGACATGGTTTTTCCACGTGAGTTTTTCTTTTTGCCATTTCCTCACTTTTTCTATTTTAAAAGAGAGTTGGTGTTTTTACTTGCCCGGACTTTTTACTGATAAAAGTCTCTTTCCAGTTGGCCAAGCAGCGTATAACTCCACAATCACCAATCACATCGAGTATCTCCCTGTTGCCGTAGATATCATTGCTGCGCCTGGATGTGATGCTGTGATCTTTGATTTAGCGGTCAAGTTGCAAGCTGCGGGTATCATTAATGCACCGAAAGCGGGGAGCACGATGTATAAACGTGAGGTTAGAGGGGGGTTGGAGTAATGGTATGAAGAATCAAAGATAGATTAATTGCGGTAGATAGACTTTAATGTATATTTTTGCATATGATCTTTGAGGTAGTGCGGAGTGGGAGAGTTTGTCAGGTCTTGAATTACTGTGAGCTTGTGGGTTTGGTTGAGTGTAGTACAAAGTACAGCCCTCATGATTCAACGTACTATACTTATTTATCATGGTCATCGATCGTGGAATTGCGTGAAGTCACGCTGGGCCGGATTGAAGTGCGAGAATGATGCCGGTGTCTCGCATCATGCCAACCTTACATTTCCTCGCTTGGAAGAACTTCGACCACCCGACTGCACTTGCTTTGAAGGATATTGAATAAGCACACAGTATTTCAAGAAGACGTCCAATTATAGTCTCGCTCGCCAACTATTACCATGTAGATCTGGTGAATATTTCGAACCTTTCTAGAGTTACCTGGGGTGACAAAGACAAAGACACTGGAAAAGACGGCTGAAAGACAATTTAAAAATCTGGATTATTTTCCGGCTATCCCTTAGCCTAAAAACCACGATGTATGTACATTGATTGCCCATTTCCATCAAGGAGACTGATTCGCTATTCCTCGTAACTCTTCTTGAAAATTAGTATTGCCCAAGAGCTCCGCAGAAATTCTCGATGAGACTGAATGAATATGAGTCTGAGACCAGCTCATCATCGCAAGGAGGCTCCAGTGTGAACAATTTTTCCCGCACATGAGAATCCAGACATACTGCCAGAGCATACTGTCTTCCACGAAATCCCATTCCAGTACATATTGGTTTCGCATTCGTAAAGAATCAATGACAAAGAAAACAATGAAAATTCCTCCGCTAACGATCTCAATCCTCACCTTCATTTAGAATGAAAGTGAACTGAAGACCCACGCATAATAAACATGAATCCTTGGAATCGATGGAGAAGACAAACAGCAAACACTGAAACCCGTCCCACTCAAATATCTCGAAACACATAGGCCACTTTGTAAGTAACTGGCAACACAAGCAAATCAGCCCAGCTTGGATCGAACTTGCTCAGAAGTCGATGAAACTCGAAGAGCTCGCCAGACTCGGCAGGCTGCTATCACTTGAAAGTGATCCTGGCGAAACTGGGGAAATTGGAGAGCCGCCGATAGATCGAAGAGACGAGGTTGGCTAATCAGACGTTAGCAAATCCCCAAGTTGGATTGTGGGACGTTGAATCACTTCAGCTTCCGGCACGAAAAATTGTGTCAACTCAGCCTGGCTAAGTTTGACAAGCTTCTTATGATGTTGGATTGCCCAATTCATCATATCGATGAGCATCTCTCTCGGATATCTTTCAGGTTCCTCGATCGTCTTAACTTCCTTCAGCAAGGTGTGTGCTGAAAGGGCTGCAAGAAAGAGACGGAGAGGGGACTCATCCACGGTATTCTGATACACGTAGTAGAATGAGATAACATGTGGTCGCTTGAGCTCGTAAGCTTGTTTGTTCATGGCTTCGAGAGACTCATTCTGGATGCGGGGAATATCGAACCGATCACCGAGCAACCAGAGATCAACGAGGTCCTCAAAGATCGGCGTGTTGCCGGCTGAATTGGCAAGCTTCTGCGTATAAGTCCAAGCAACTAAGATCTCAAAGACGTTTGGGGACACATCCTTGATCTCAATCTTTTTGGTTTCAGATTCGGTCCAAGGGCCATTGAATGCGGCTTGGAAGAATTTCGAGTATGCCGTGAGGTAGCTCTTGTGGACACTAAAAAGTGTGTTTTTGCCTCCTTCGACAATAATCACATTGACGATATCATTTGAATTACTAGTTCAAAGAGTTAGAATAGTGACGAAAATAAAAACAGATCATGACTTACATGAACGAAGGCCTCTTTGGGCTCTTGTTCATTTGGGGTGATCCTTTTGCGGTAACGATCTTCAACTTGGGCGGTGGGGTTCGTGGCTCTGAGGATGCTCCAGATCGGCGTGTCGTAGTCATTTTGAAAAACACAAGGTCTTCTTCAATCGATCTAGTGTGTTGTACAAAGGTGAAGTTGGGGCTACCAAGGGTCCAAGTTTGCAAGTCAGGTGTGGAAACCTGAAGCCTTGAAGACCTGACTGGTGATCAAATTGGTAAGACTGCGAATGATACAAGCTGCAAGTTGAGCAGACGCAATGAGAGTTGAAGAAAAGAGTGTTGAAGAGGGAAGGAAAGAGATTGACAAGGAAGATCACCCAGCCAGCTTAAATGTTCAAGCTAAGCGAGCGGTGGACAGAGAGAGTGATGACAGCCACTAGCGCGATCTCGAACTGGCGCTAGTTGTAACGAGAGCTCGAAAGACACAAAGAAAGAACCCAAAGGTGAGGATGTATCCAAGTCTTCGACCTATTCGATGATTGGTTGAAGTCTCATTCATTCCCGCTCCAATTTGAAGTTACCGAGAACAGCATTAGATAGCCGGACGAACCGGGCTTCATGGCTCTAGGGGACTGTGAAGACTTCAATCCCAGAAGTCATTTAGACTACCTGAAAGAGAATCCGCTCTCAAATCACCAAGGGTTGTTTCATGATGATAGCGAGAAAGTGAAGAAGTGAGGATCAGACGAAGAGACGGCTCGGGAAGGAAATAGCTATTAGTCACATGACGAGCTGGCCTCTGCGGATTGCCTAAGGCCTAAGGCCTAAGGCAGTAGCCCGGCAGCTGGTGGTACCACTGTAGCTTCACCTGGGTGAGCGTTGCCGCGTCGTCAAGCTGTACCTAATCTACCCCATCAACCCGGCCAGTAAATAATTTCAGCATCTGCACTCACAACCACCAGCCTTTCCTCCTCCGTAATACCAGCTGACACAGGAGAATAAACGTCCGCGCATCCTCAAGACTTTCCCGCAACCATGTCAGACGGCCAGATTCTAAAGCCTGACAAGGACTTCTCCAAGGAAGTTGACAAACAACTCCCAGAGGCCGAGGAGCTTGCGAAGGTATTCCATTCGTTGCATCAAAAGCTTGATATATCTGCTAACATTGGAAATTCGTAGACAAATGTCCAGTCGGCAATTGAGAAGCTCACAGCATTAGAGAAACAAACCAGACAGGTGCGCCCCGAATATTTCTCATACAGCCATCCATTTGCTAATAGGACTCAAGGCATCAGATCTCGCATCCACATCTCGAATCCTGGTCGCCATTGTAACAATCAGCAAGGAGTCGGGGGATTGGAGTCTATTGAACGAGCAGGTTCTGTTACTTTCCAAGAAACATGGCCAACTCAAACAAGCTACAACGAAGATGGTTCAGGTGGTCATGAGCTTTTTGGACACGACGCCGGATTTGGAAACCAAATTATCAGTCATTGAAACTTTGCGGACGGTCACCGAGGGAAAGATATTTGTCGAGGTTGAGCGGGCCCGTGTCACCAGAATCTTATCGAATATCAAGAAGGAACAGGGCGATCTGAAAGCCGCCGCAGATATTCTGTGTGAGTTGCAGGTTGAGACTTTTGGTTCTATGGAGCGACGGGAGAAGACAGAATTCATTTTGGCCCAAGTTGCGCTGTGCATAGAGAACGAGGACTGGACACAGGCTGGGATTTTGAGCCGAAAGATCAGCACCAAATATCTATCGAGAAAGCCCAAGAAGACCGAGGAACAGGTCGAGAAGGAGAAGAAGGACCGCGAGAAGAGGAGAGAGAAGGGGGAGGATGTGCCAGAACCTGTTGAGGATGATGTCACTGATTTGAAGCTACGATACTACGAGCAACAAATCACCCTAGCAAAGCACGATGACAAGTACCTTGATGCTTGCAAGCATTACAGACAAGTTCTTGACACTGAGGCTGTAGAGGAAGATCCACAAAAGCTCCAATCAGTAAGTCTATGATAGTGTGGGTGTTGAACACGAACTAACAGCAATAGGTCTTGCAACGAATTATTTACTATGTTATCCTAGCTCCATATGACAATGAACAATCCGATCTCCTCCACCGCGTTCACAAAGACACCCGAAATTCTCAAGTTGCCCTCGAAGCCCAACTCCTAAAGCTTTTTACCGTCCACGAACTCATGCGATGGCCTGAGGTTTCAAAGCTCTTTGGTCCTCATTTATGCGGAACCGATGTATTCGATGTATCACCAGGACAATCTGCAGATCCAAAAGCCAATCAAAGATGGGAGGATTTGCGAAAGCGTGTCATTGAGCACAATGTTCGAGTTATTGCCAAATATTATACACGAATCCAGATGCCACGGTTAACGCAACTTCTCGATTTGACCGAGGATGAGACTGAAAAGTACATCAGTGAGTTGGTTACCGCAAAGACGGTTTACGCCAAGATCGATCGACCTGCACGTATTGTGAACTTTGCCAAGCCAAGAGATGCGGATGATGTATTGAATGAGTGGAGTGGTAACATGAAGAGCTTGCTGGGCTTGTTGGAGAGAATTGATCATTTGATCACCAAGGAAGAAATGATGGCCAGAATCCAACCAACGAAGCCATCAAAGGGAACAAAGACAGGAAAGGTGTATTAGAAGTCATGAATTTTTCTAATAGCATCTTTTCTATTTTGATGCCTCTGTACACTAGTCTAGACTCTAGGTATCTAAATCCCGTGAGCAACGCATTCTAATATCCCTGGTGTATTGTCTCCCAAAACTCCTCGCTATGAAATCGTCAAATCGTGACATAATGATCCTCTAAAATGGAAAGTCCATGTCTTCGACACTTTCTTCTTTCTTTTCCTCAACCACCGTTGTTCTGTCCCTTACGAAGCCTACCAGAACGGAAGCCATCTCCTTTCCAACGGGCACGAAATGACCTCCCGGATGGTATACAACCTGTCTCGTCTTTTCGTTGCATCTGTCAATCAGACCCAAGGGACGACTTTCTTCAACAACGCTATCTAAACTCCCGATAAAGTGTAAACTTGGCGTCTGAATTTTTGGATCGTAAAATGGCTCGTATCTCTCACTTGGAGCGAAGAAACCACTGTAAGAAACAGCGAACTTCAAGCCTCCCACCTTCTCCTGCTGAAACTTTTGCAGCTCCTCCCAACCTTCGAGAAAGGCAAGTGCTTCGTCTCCTAATTTGTTCTTCTGCTTGAATGATTCCGCGCGACCCGGCTCAAGAAGTGACGCAACGAATAAGGAAGCGCACCCGCCTTGACTAAACCCAATTACCCCATCCACACCCCCATTCTCCTTGATCGTGTCCCTTATCACGGCCATGCCCTCTGCCAATCCAGTATACTCGACGTCCTTCTCCTTGCCTGTGGGATGGGAAGCAGCAGAGAAAGGAGACTTCGTCCACCAGCCCCAGGCATCGCGTTCCTCGCCCGAAGCATCGGGAATGGAGAAGCCGGGTATGTCTGCTGGTTGCAGCTGGATTGGGCCGGTGGGGTAGATGAGGGCGACGCCGCCTGGATAGAGAGATTTGGGAGTGGGTGGGAAGGCTTTGATGAGGAGTTTTTCGAGGGCGCGCGTTTTGGAGCGGAAGAGGGGTCCGGATTGTGTGAAGCCTAGGAGGTGAGGGGGTTAGTATGTGGTGCTACTTTCTCCATCGGGGTGGGGTTGGGGTTGACCATGGAGCATGAGGATCCTCAGCTTTCGCGGCGAGGCGTCGGTTGGAGGGGCGCCATTCGTCGTCATTTTTCGATCGGTAACGAAAAGGGGTTTGGCGCGAGTGTCCCAGAACGAAGATGAGGCTCGTGGGTGACAAAGTAACCGTGAGAATGTTCCGACGGTTTTGGGACGCACGAGTGAGGCTGGTGATCTATTGGTCATTGAGGGTTTGCCTGATGATGGAGGGGCTCGGGGAGTCGGAGATGCCCCTTGGGTGGACTCGCTTGGAGAATCAGTGAGGGTCGCTTCTGCGGTCGTCAGCCTTGTGTTTTGCGAACCACGCTCGCTACCACTGGTCAATTGGGGCGCAAATTTTGGACGCCTCACCATGGAGGGACCCCGTTGAGGATATGAGGCTTATACCAAAAAGGAAGGTAATTCTGAAGTGAGCGAGAATCGATTGGGTGCAAGAGGAGAGTCGTCATGCATTGGAGTTGAGTGAGACCATGAGAGGCATAATGGTGGAGATATATGAAAGGACCGACGATCTCCATAAAATTATGGATTCTGAGAGAGAAAGTCCATTGGGAGTTGTAGTTGAGCCAAGAGATGATCATCAAGGTGGTAAGACAAACTGGCAAACATTCCACTAGATTCCTACAATGCTAACTGATATCAGCCCATCCGTCAGAATACGGATACATCCATGTCAACAAATTGCCAATGCTCCCGATGTACACTACAAAGGCAGCTAGGTACCACAAACGCAAACGCAAACACAATTGGGTTGGGAACTGTAAATCCTTACTATACAAGTACACTAGCTCCTCCACCACCTCCCCCTCCTCCGGGTATCCCTCCCCCAGTTCCTCAGCCTCCACCAGCACCTGCACCTCTGGGACCTGGATTCGCTTATTACACTCCCAATCTATTTCCCCATGCCCAAATCAAATGGACTCCTACACAAGCCTCTCGTTTCATTTCCAAAAAGCATAAAGGAAGCTCAGAATCACCGAAGTTTAAGCACATATCATTCCCCAAGTTTGACAAGTTACCTCCTGAATTAAGAGTACGGATATGGATTCTTTCTGCTCCAGACTCGCGAGTGATAGAACTCAGAACGTGGAAAGCATCTCATACCCATTCGCCCCTCAAGATAAGTGCAGGACCCCACTCTGTGCCCTCCATCCTACACACCACGCGAGAATCCCGTCTCGAAGGCCTTCGAATATACCATCTTGAAGAAATTGGTATCTCACTCTGGAAAGACTATGATTCATCCGAGCTGTACATTCCCTGGCGGTACCACCCCGAAAACCCATACGCAGACCCAGACTACAAAGTCCGTCCCCAACCCACCATCTGTGACGGGCCCTTTGAACCAGAAAAGGTAACACCCTACGCCCCACAACGAATCTATCTCTCCTACAACCGAGACACCATCTACCTCGGTCCCGAATTCTCACAAACTCATCTTCGACATTTTCTCTCCTCTCCCTCTCCTTTTCTCGAGCTCCCAGGTCTACAATATCTAGCTCTCGATCGCAAACTCTGGTTACGAGAACGGGATGGGACCTGGGAGGGCCTAAGAAATGCACTTTATTCACTGAGAAACAGACCCGTGAAGGAGGTCTATATTGTTCCCGATGATGACCGTGGAGCGCTGGAGGATCGGTGGTATTATGGGAAGCATGCCTTGGTGTTTCGAGAGCCGCTTGTGAGTTATGAGTTTATTCCCGCAGGGCATACGGAGCCTGCGAGGGGGGTGACGGATAATTTGAACGAGTGGTTTAGCAGGCTGTGGGTTGGTTTACCGAGAGAAGGAGGGACGGGCGAGCAATTTGTTGAGAATGAGCGTGGAGGCGGGGAAGTTAATGAGGATGAAAGTCGGAACATGAGCAAACTGGCTCCCAAAGTTGAAATCAAGAGCGTGAGACGCGGCGGGAGGCAAATGAGTGATTATAAAGATGGACTTTGGGAAGTGCAGAGGAACTTAGGAGATATGCGGAAATGGAAGACTTGGGTTCCTGGGGTGGATGTGTAATTATGCTGGGGAGGGGGAAGGGGGGCGATATATCATACAGTATATACGTTATGGAAGTTGGACAAGTGAGGGCTTTGTTCCGCTTACTTTGTACACATCTCAGGTTTTCCTTCATGTCTTAATATTAACTATTTATTATCTTTTCAAAAAGGGCTTCTTACTGATCTGTATTAGACTACCTATGCTAATATGCCAGTCTCTGGCATAACCAAAACTTCATTTTCAAAAAGTATGTCGTCGCCGTATTTCAGTCGATTGGTGAGTTCCCACAACGCCATGTCAAGTCCGAGATCAGGATTTCTCTCAGCAGTCTACCTTAGGGGCCGATCCGTAATCTTGTCTTTGGTCGCTCCTTCCTTCTTTAACCTTGACTTGTTCTTCACATAAATTGAATGTTTACTCTGTCTCGTCGCTCCTTCCCTCTCCTCGCTTCTCTCGCATACCAAGATCTGACCTTGAGTTTGTACCACCGCAAAGAAAGCAAGATGGTCAAGAACGGAAGGCGCGAATCTCAGGAATCTGTCTACCTCCTGTCTAATATAACCACGGCCCCCTGTCGCTCTCGCCATCGCCCTTCTATTTATACGACCTTTTGATGGTCGCACGAGGAGTAAGGAGCGTGGCTAGCCTAGAGAGGAAGGATAATTAGAGCAACTGAATTGAATTACTAGTCTATGGTTTCATTATAAATTTTAATCAATCGCAAGAAGGGCAAGGGTAGCAAGGAAAGAAGAAGGTTTTTCATAGGGCCGGTTTCTAAATATAATTTCGTTTTATAAGAAAAGTGAAGGAACTGGACAGAAAATGAATGCTTACGCAGATAGGCGACTTTTATAGCCTAATCTTAGGACAAATCACTCTATTGCTCCAATTAGAAGTCACGCTATCTGTTTATAGACAAAAGCGCACAAAAGAAATTATTATACAGATAAACATCCTTGTATCTTTGCTCGCGAGACTATTTTTCAAATGCTCGTCGGGTTCATAAGTCTGAATCACCTAACGCCGAGATCGTTTCTACTACTACCTAAGATCTCTACAACCCTCACAATCAATTATACTTACGTACCAAAGACACTTGCCTAGTAACTGTCAGAGAATGCGTATATAGTAGCTTTAGTTATTTCTAGGAGTTGTGTTGTGTAAATTTTCAGTTGTAGAAGCAACATCGGCGTTAGGTGATTCAGACTTATGAACCCGACGAGTACTATTGATTAAGACGAATCGAAAATGTCAATTCATTGTTTACCAACATAAGCAAGTAAATAAAATACAGCAGTCAACACAAAACCATCCAAGCATCCCGTCATAAACCAAAAAAATCGTTGTGCTCGTTTAACCATATCTAAGATTCACCCCTTTCGCTTAACTCCTTTCCCAAAAGACCAATCCCATCAACCCGCCATCCCCCAATCTCCAAAATCAACTCGTAAGCCCACTCAAGAACCCATCAAAAGCCATACTTCTCGCAAACCTCCCCAAGCTCACATCGCCCACCATCTCGCGGATATCCATATCCTTAATCGTCTGCGCAATCCCATATTCAACTCCAATTCCAACTGCTGAACCGAGCGCGCCACCGACCATGGAACCGGGAGGGCCAGCTAATATGTATCCCCCAACGGCACCAGCCGCGACCACAAGTCCATTGGTGCTCGTCGCTAAGGCTCGTTTGGCTTGCGAGGGATTGCCGGATAAGGCTTGGACTGTGGCTGTGAGGTGGCCCACAAGCGGGATTTTCTCAGTGAACTGGGTGATGGTCCCGTTTTTCGTAAAGGCGGTTGAGAGTTTGGATTTTGTGTTTGAGATTGTGAGGGGGCTTGTTTCGGATTGCATGGTGGTGATACTGATGGGTGATGATAGATCGGGCTGAGGCTGTTAATGGCGTTAACGATGGCGATCAATAGAGCGGAGCATTTCAAAAAGCGATTGGTATAGGGGGCTCGTTTACTTTCTTTTTTTCGTATAGATAAGGAGGCGTGGAATTTGGATTGCACTGCTTTGCTTTCTCCTGTCGATCCGTGGCGGCTGGTGTGCCCAGTGTTGTGATTGTTGTCCTACCTCCTTATCGTGTGTTCTATCTTTGACTTTGTCGCCTTCTCTGCTATCCAACTTCTTCTTTTCTTGGTGTTCTTGCGTTCTCGGTTGTTTCTTGACCCTGGTTTATCACGAAATGAACGGAAGTGGAAGCAATATATAAACAAGGCAGAAGATTCAAGACGTTTGTTTATCACCGAGGCGGTACGAAAGCTATTTCTAACCACAAACATCTTTCAGGCGAGTGATACCACAGGAAACGGTAGGACAGATAGGGCGGTGTGAGATGCGTGAGATGCGTGCAATGCCACGTATGTCCCGTGTGCGCCATACTCGTGGTATCCTCCGTGATAGTTGTGAGATTTGAGCAGAAACATATGGTTGAATCGTGATGTCGACCCGGTACCTGGTTTCAAGTGACATAAGCGTATGATCATTCTGCAAGTTCCGATACCAAGATTGATCCTAGGCAATGGACAAGCTTAAATTGGGAATGTATCGTAGATGTCGTGCTCAATCGTCCGATGTTGGAGTGCTGTGGCTTTTTGGTCAGAGGGGAACGTTAGCCTTAACAGAGTGTGACCCCAGCTACCAACAAGTCGAATATTGTATACAGTATATGACGGAAAGATCGCAATATTGAGATTTTTTAAAAAAAGATGAAATAGCAAATAACGAGCGCCGTGAATTCATTATACTGTAGATCCTCCCTAAGAAACTTATACCATGATCCCAAAAAAACATTGTTCATAAATCCCGCAGATATCGCGACAGCAATGTGAATAAATTTTGCAATCTTTTTCCTGACACCCATTACTCCCAATTAACTCCTCCTCGGTGATAGAGTACTGTTTGACATCACGTGATTCGCTTGGCGTGTCTGAAATCGGTAAGAAAGGCAAAAGGACGTTATTCTTCGCGAATGTAAGGAGGTGGAAGAAGTGATTCTGTGTCAGATAAAATCGCTGGAGAAAGCGTACAAACAGAATTGTCGAAGGTAGTCGTACATTTTTTGATGAACCCTTCTCTCGTAGTGTAGTGAGCGTATCTTCCCTGGATTTCACCGCGATTTCTCGAATACATGACACATTTTCCAACATCTAGGCGATGTGATGAGATCTCATGAGGACAAATCCATCCCTTCTCCGCACGAAAATGGATATTCAACCATTCCACTTCGGTGTTTGCCGGTGTAGTAAGCGATGCGACCGGCGGTCCATTTTCGGTCTTGTCGTGGGCTCCCTCATAAGTGTACGTGATTTTAACGGCCTGAAGATAATTTTTGTTCTCGAGCCAATTCTGGAGTAACTCAATGCCGAAGTATTTGGCTTCTTGGAGTAACGCAAGATATAAGGCGTAGTCATGCCCCTTCAGCTTGTCGTAAAAAATCGGATATACTCCGCGGCGTAAATATCGAAGGATGTGCTCAAACAAATCGCCGTCGGCGTCTACAAAATATGACCCATCTTGCTGAGTATGACCACCGTTTTCCGAAAGCAACGCAGCGAAGAATGGACTTTCTCTGACCAAATTCTCTCTGGTGGTATTAAATTGCCTCTCACCAACCTGAAGCGTGACCTTGGCGGTGTGGACTGGTTCCGGGCTATTCATGGCGCATTGGTGGAATTGTTTTTACTAGTATTAATGTAAGAATTATAGGTTGTATGAGGATTGATCGAGGGTTGTTTTGTGAGCAGCACTTACGAAAGGCTTTGCACGCAAACGTCTAACCATCGAAAGGCAGGAAATGATGAGAGGAAAAATATGTCGTGATGTTGCGGCTTTTGAAGGATGAAGTTGGACCCAGCACAGGCCGCAATTTGCTCGCAAGGTTGGGAAGGGAGGGAAATCTCGCTTAGTGATTGGCTGCGGGGTAATGCCTGTGCTGGTGGGGTGGGATCGCGGTGGACAAAATAAGAAAAAGCGGGTGTTTCCTTTGCCCGTGCTAATGGGCATCAATATCATACTTAATTCCATGGCACTTTCAATGATTGGGTCATGGAAACTCGTCAAACCGCACGGGCAAAAATATCCCGCTTATTATTTGGTCCGCCGCCTAGGTAGATTGGCAGATAACGCCCCTAAGCCCCAATGCCTTAGCAACACGCATTGCAGATGGAACACCCTCGACACTCGGTCACAACATAAGAACTGCTAATGGTCAAACTACTGCACATCTTGATCACCTGCAAACGCTTCTGGCGTTCTGCCGTAACAATAACTACCCCCTTTTCCTATTGTGTTCTGCTACTCAGACCTCGGTCGATCCAACCCGCCCCACTAACGAACGGCACCTCCTAATGTCATGCATTTCTACATGTTCCAGGCTGGAACTCAGCCTTCGCTCTCTGTTTCGTCATATATCACCGACGACACGGCCAATTAGAATTGTCCGTGATGCATACTTACCTAGCCCTAACACGAGTTTGGATCCACTCGCAACTTCATTCGTATATTTCAACTTTCTCGACGGAACCGTAGTATGTTTTGCGTTTCAGTGTCGATTTAGATTGATCACTTCCAGTATTTACCGCCCTTCTATACCAGACACCAAGCAAGAATCTACCTAGTATCAACAAAGGCACTGTACTTTTGGCCTCCCGTCACGGAGACAACAATAATAACCCCCACTCTTCGTATTCAGCTACCTATAGAAATACTTGGATTGATAGAATGAAATGATATGAATTATACCAAGTGTCCCGAAGGCCGTCTGCAAACTCTCTTAATTGTACATATAACCACTCCCCTGTTCCATGCTCAGTCCACCCACTCCTATCACTTCTCAAAAAGCTCCGTCTAGCTGCAAATCCCAACAGGGGTTCAGGGGATCTCCATCATAGTTTGGGGATCCTGGTCCGTGATAATAACTCTATCTTACTCATCTTTCGGGGTACCACAAGGTTGCTCATTCCGCAACGGGAATCGGGATCTCTGCTTACGGTTCAGTCATCTCAGGTGTAACTTTGGAGGTCTAGTGACAATGTAAGATTACTTTCCACCTTATTGTTACCTTGTTCACGGATTTGCAAAGTCTCCAGGATGAGCGGAAATCTCCTTTCTATCTCTTACTCCCGGTTTGTTCCTACGATTATGCGGCTTATTACTGATAAGATTCACTAAAGTATGCAACCCAGTTTTCAGTCGCATTGAAGAAGGTGAATAGTTCGGGATAACCCCTTGGTCTGTCCATATTGAATTTACGGCTTTGGCCTAATTTTTTTAGCGAAACCAACGACTAAGGCAGTCGGAGTTGGGCGACATATAAGCTTTTACCACATTAATAATCCAAATTTGCGTGACAGTGTCCAGCTCTGCTGCTTTAACTGTTCATTCTGTAGGCAAGAGTCAAATATTATTCTCATTCAGAGGCCGAAATTCCGAGAGTTTGTTGCGCTTCCAAACCTCGGTTCTAGATCGACGGAACGGCAAGAACATCTGAAGTTGTACTTTACTCTGTAACGTCACCAAAACAATTAGGCAGAATATCCTAATAAGTTTGGAACAGCTTAGTATTCTCGCCGATTAGGACATCACCAAAACTGGAACGCCTACTAAAGTAAAGTTTGGTTAAAAGTCACCTCGGCGAGAATACTAAGCTAAAACTTATTAGGATATTCTGCCTAATTGTTTTGGTGATGTTACGAAGTAAGGGATACTAAATGTTTAGCATAAGTAACATGACTGTATTAGTATATACGCAGGTTACCAAAAAGAAGAATAGAAAGGGATAATAATTATAAAACATTTATGTTAATATTCTAGCCTTTTTAGTTATACAATGATTTGAGAACAGTATTATTACAAGCTAGCTAGATGAACATAGAATAATTGCCACTTCTCTTATGTTCGGAATACACGTACTATATATCATGCAAGTACCTTCGTTTCCACAACAATAACTACCTCTCTCTCGTGAAGAAAACCATCTTTACCTGAGAATTCATGTTTTTTTTTAATATGAATAATCCCAAATGTACTATCATCTAAATCGTTTTCATTACGGGGGTCCTGAAAACAACTCTAGTTCACAAAGCTTCAATCAAAACCCAAAGATGCGGAAATCAACCTGATATGAGAAGAACAAAATTTTATATCCTCCCTCCCTTCCCCATCAGTAGTACTGTATCTGGTATCACAAGTGTTACGATATACCCACCTGTTTAATCACGTGAATAACCCTAAGCTTATTATGAATGAGGACTTAACTCAGTACTCGTCCCTTTGAATCAACATCAATTAAGCAACGATGATTACTTATATTACATGTCTTTGTTATACTGTTTTGCACCTACATTATAACTATCTCTCGTACCAACAACAAGCTATCTCCTCAGACATCCCCTCAAAAACCTCATATACCTTGAGATACTCTAGATACCTGTTCTCCGACTCATACAAAGTACATCCAACACCTAGATCCCAAAGGAAACACAAAGCAACAACCAAAAACCCCCACAAGTCCACAGAAGCAAAAGCCCGAACACCCTTCTTGGCAGATAACTCAATATACCCACCTACTGATCAGATTAAAGAAGTGAAGAAAAGAATACGCTTAAGCTTATCCCATGCCATACTCCATAACAAGCACACTACCGGTAGGAACATATTCTTAGCATTAACGTTACTGCAGTCTATCAGATTCGCATATAGTTCACACACTAAAATTACTTAGTATTACAAAAATACCTTAGAAACTAGCTAAAAATACCTTAGAAACTAGCTAAAAATATATATAATAGATAATATAATATATAGAATAGCTGCCTAGGCTAAGAGTCAGAGTACGTACTCCGATTAATAAGTGCTAGTATATAATTTTCCTTATACTTCTCATCCCCTTTCTAAAGGATAAGTAGAACTACTTTCTCTACTACTTAACCGTCTATAACTACTTCTTCTACCTTAATTATACAGTACTTTATTTCCTAGGATTGGCGTTATTATTGTCCCTTGAGTTCCTACCAGTAGTATGCATGCTTGTCACGGGGTGAGGCATATACTGTCTCCGGTGGACAAGATAAGTGGCAGACTTGGCATTGGAATTTTATAGAGCTGCGCGCAAAATTCCTATGCCAAGTCTGCCACTTATCTTGTCCACCGGGAGACTGTGCAATAGAGGAAGATCTAGCGGCCCAGATCCCACTTCTTAATGTCTAACTCGGTGACTGGAAAGTGTATCCACTCCCCACTCCCCACTTCCAACTTCCAACAAGTATATGCGGGTAACCGGGTAACAAGAACGATATTCCTTATACAACCATGACGTATGAGGCTGAGTACAAACTCATGGGAAAACATCCGCTTTCGACACGTGATTGTGCATCATATCATGGTTCACTTCTCCATCTGTGGCCCTGTGGGGATATCTATTTTACCCCTCACGCGTGGGAAGCTACCCATGCAAGGCCTTTGGAAAGGGGGTTCAGCCCTGAGGTGAAGTTGTCTCGGGTGATTCAGATATAAGTGGAGGGTTGAAGGGAAGCAAGGAATTGGATGCGATGACTGATCGTTTGCGCTGGAAGGGTTAGAAGTGATAGGAATGAGACAATTACGAAATCAGTCAAGCGACGAAATGGTGGGGAGAACAGATTATCATGTCACCACTTCTCTCAGTACTCGTATATAAACTGTCGGAGAGATACCTAGATAAATTACAAGTATAGAATAAGCGAAACTAGTATAAGTAAATATTACGTAAGTAAGTATAAAAGAAGTAAGTATAAAAGGTAAACTTAATTTTCTAAGATACAGCGCGCGTTCGCTCCTATATAGATAAAAAACACTCCTAGCTAAAATTAGGTAGTATTTAGGTCCCCTAGGGCCTAAATTCGTCTATAGACTATAATCTAATATAAAAAGACTAAAAATAAGACTAAATCGATACGTAACAAATTAATTAAGTACTACGTATTATCTACTAAACAAGTACGACTATAAGTACGCGTAATTAACTAAATATATATATTCAGCTATTTTAGCTGATGTAGCTTATTCAGCTAAGTGACGACATTACAAATTCCAACACAAACTCTGTCCTTTAAGATGTGTCTAGTCTTGAATCTCTAGATCACTGAGTACTACGGGACATGAAGAAGCAAGAAGGCGTTTCTGTCATGAGCTGAATAAGCTTGGATACGTGGAGGAATATCAAAACAGAACAAAACAAAACAAAAAGGCGATGAGGGATGGGTGGACGAACTTCAAGGACACCAAGTGGTAATAGTAAGAGCAGACCACAAAGTTTTAAATTATATAGCGACAGTGTATTATGTATATAAACCTCTACACACAATCTATCAATCAACCAATTGCCCACACCAAACCACCCATTAACACCCGGAAAAAGCTTCCAAAAGAAAAAAAAGAACAGGCCTCCAATCCTCATCCCCCTCCAAAAGAAAAAAGAAATATCATACAAGAAAAAAGAGTCTCATTACAAAACATTATCGTAAATGTATCCATCCCGCGATATCAGCAAAAGAATGATTAAAAACCACTCCAATTACTCCCTAACAAACCATCGCTAGACACCAGCACGGAGAAGGTTTTCGTTTAGACACCAGAATCAATGACCAGAGGAGCAGTCTTCTTGGTATACGCATTCCAATCATCGCACGTCTGCTTGATGACCATGGGAATCTGCCTCTCGGAGATCTTGCTGGGCTTCTCCAGGAGACTGGCGTACAAGCCGCCCGAGATGTGCCAGGCGATGTGGCAGTGGAAGGGCCAGACACCAGGATTGTCAGACTCGTATTGGAAGACGTAATGGCCGTTTGCGCGAACCATCTGGACGTCTCGTCGTTGGGGGTTGGATGGGTTGATGACTGTTGATCCGTCCCAGTTGCCCGGTCCCTCGGAGAGGATTTGCATGTTGTGACCGTGCAAATGCATTGGGTGGGAGGCAGGAGTTGGGTTGTTGACGACGACTCGTATGACTTCGTTGTCCTTGAAGTTGATGACGTTCCATTCCTTGGGGTAGCTGAAGTTACCAGCTTGAGCGAGAGGAAGGATAGGCTGGTTGAGATTGGCTCGCATGGAGACGCCGCCCAAAGTCCAGAGGAAGGTCTTGGTCTCGTTGACGAAAAATCCGATGTCCAAGTTGACAGTGGTGGTTGGAGTTTTCGCTGGAATCTTGAATGTGGGCACAGTCTTGGCAAGATCGTCATTGGCGCAAGTTCCTGGGTCGGGAACGTTCCATGCGGTGCTCTTTGGTGCTTTGGAGGTGTCGGCACCATCGTAGTAGATTGCTGCGAGAGCGTTGGGGTTCTTGGTTGCGCTGCAAGGAGTGGAAATGTTGGCTCGCATCCAGAAAGCTGAACCAGATTTGTAAGTTGCCTTGACGAGAACATCTGCTCGTTGACCAACACCAAGTGTGACAACATTTGTGGTGTATGGTGTCTGGATCTCGTTAGCCGTTACGGATCATTAGATGATGAACAGAAAACTTACAACTGGAACATAGTCGTTGGAAATGATAGTCATGTTATGACCATCGATACTGAATCGCTGAAGAGCATCTGCACCAGTATTGATAAGTCTCAGAAGATGAGTCTTGCCTGGAGTGAACTTGAACTTTGAAAGACCCGCATTGTTTGTGCATGGAGCTTTGTCGCCGGGGGCCTTGGTGGAGCAGTCGAAGTTGTTCTTTCCGTTGATGAGATTGTTATCAGAAGCTGGTCGAGGATTTCCATTGGGGGCCATAACGCTTTTAACGATCTCGAAGTACTCAGTGTGGAACCAATCGGCAAGCATGACAGGACCAAGATCAACGTCCCAAGCAGCGTTTTTGGGTCCATGAACAATCAAGGGACCGAAGAGACCACCTGAAGTTATTAGCGGAATACATGAGGATTTTCAACGGAACAACATACCTGCAACTTGAGAAGAGTAGTGGGAATGATACCAGCTTGATCCATAAAGTTCGGCTCTGAAGGTGTATGTGAAGGTTGATCCAGGAGCAATTGGGCATTGTTGAACACCTGGTGTGCCGTCGTAATATGGAGTATCCGTTTGAAGAAATCCGTGCCAGTGCATAGCGGTACCCTCCTCCGGGCTAGAAATCTTGTTACGAACAGTCACGGAAATCATATCTCCCCAATTGGCCTCAATTGGTGGTCCAGGGAATTGACCGTTGACGAGAATGACATCCTTCTGGTAACCATCTGGTGCGATTTGGCCACGCGCAATGGTAAAATCATACCTTCGAGTCACACCAGTGAACGGTGCACTCTTGTAGGGATTATTTTTTTCAGCTGTAAGTCCACCCCATGGAAAACCGCCGGCGCCCAGTGGATTGTTTTTAAGAAAGTCTGGGAAAGTCGGTTGCGGATTGATTGTTCCCCACTTTGATCCTCTGCTATAGTGTCAAAATGAGCTTGTGGAATAATAAAAAATAAATGACTTACCCATTGGTTTGACCTTGTGTCAAGGCCCCTACCAGACTGAGTGCTGAGGTGACGATTTGTCCAATTAGAGACATGGTGAAAAATGGTAGTTAGTGAGTGACCAATAAAATTAATTAAGGGGTTGAATTGAAAAGTGCCAGAGGCGAAGAATTGAAGACTGCCGAAGGCAAAGGAATGTCTGGTTGATGATGAAGGAAAGAATAAGGAGAAATGAAAGGAGTTATATACTTGACAAACCCTATGGAGAAACTAGTTTTGACAAGACATCAAGAGCTCCCACGTCTTTCTAGGTCTTACTTTGTGGAGCTATGATTGGGCTTGCCACTGTTGATCCCTCCCAAGGGACTTGACGAAGGGATTCCGCATCGGGAGTAGGCGGCTGATGCCAGTGCTTCAGATAGGTCAAAGTTTTGTGGCTGTCAACACGGGGAGATGTCATTATGAAAAGAAATCAGCTGTCCAAGCAAACCAATATTCACAATTACGAAAATTATACACGGTTGAATGCAGCCAAAGGAAAAGAAAGTTGTCAACTGACAAGCTAATGTCGTCGTTGGAGATGTCTCGAAGTAATCGAGGTAAGCGAAGCCGTAGACGGAGATCCGACCATCAGAGCTTGGCCAATCAGAGGCTGTCCCATGCGCTACGCCACGACCCAGAGTAGTAAAAACGCACGACTAGAGTAGCAGCAAGACCCAAACTATTGGAATTTTTAAGTATAGGCTCCCTCCGAATGAGATCAGACAACACATCAAAATACACTACGCCAAGATCTTAGTAAGTAAACTTTTCCCATGGTTTGGACCATAAATTCAGCGCCGGGAGGGAGCTACTGAGCCACAGACAATCGAGATGGAAAAAACCCAGCAATGGACAAGAAGTCTTCTGCAGTGGTATTCTGTATATTTTCCCGAAAAATCTGAGCTGAAACCTCAGTCCCTTCTAGAATAATTAACGTCGTTATTATGAGAAATCATAGAGTAATTCAAACGCACCTTAGACATCTCCAAATAATGAGTCTAAAAGTTCTAGAATATCTGCAAGAACAAAGGGGGTCATTTCTATAATTGTCCGCCACGAGACGGTCCTTGCATACAGATTTGAAAGACATGAACTTTCTTTTGCCTCTGCATGCAATGACGAACGAGCCGCACGACTGTTGAAAGTAGGGAACCAATAGGAAGGGACCAATTATGAAGAGAGTGATAATAAGCCACCACTCGATCCGGAAAGTCGGGAGATCAGCTACTACTAATTACAAGTCCCTCGCTTGAAAGAGTCAAATGGAATTTCCCGGAGCCTGAGTATCCGATGAGTAGCAAGCGATCTGCGGATAAAAACAGAAAATTCCCTAGAAGAAAACCCGGGCAGCAAAAAAGCCTCTCAAAATAACAAGTAAGATCCAAGCGTTCGGATGAACCTGACTAGAAGGGACAATGCCATCCAAGAGATCCCGAGAAGCACGGCACAGGCATGGCTGGACTCGAGAACAATGAGCACGACATCGCTATCAAAATAAGGGGGCGTACGGGAGAGGGGGCGTACGGGAGTTGCCAGGTACTACTCGTCGACACGAGGTTGGGATATCTGTGCTTTTCGTCTGTGGTTGAGGCCCCAAACGTTGGCAACAGGCACTATTTTAGCAAGTAACTTGGTGCTGAAAACTGGGCTGACCATCGTACCAATGAAGAACGCACTGCCTTTCCGTCATTGACAATAAACGATCGATCATCATTGAGCAATCATCATTGAGCAATCATCGTTAATTTCAAAATAGAAATTCAATGCATTCATAATTGCTCGAAGTGCTCTTTCCATTGTGTCCCAATGAATTGATTCATACGAAAGAAGTGGCGTTTTGGCGCTCTTCCCGCAGTTTGTGGCGCCAAAATCTGGCATCTTTAAATTAAGTGTGCGTTCACTTCCAAAGCGCAGTGCATGCATGCATGGCCTCTTCATCCCTTGGTAGCGCACTCACTGCACAGTTCTAGTACGGTACGTTTCGAGTATATCAGCAGAGTTTAGACGTTGATGTCTGTCGAGATCCAGACCGAGTTCTTCTGTATATCCTGATCCAAGCGAAAATAATCAGGACCCCTCGTGTGCACGGAGAAGTAGAAATGGGTCGTAGAGACTATTTCAGCGTTAGCCATCAAAGTACGGATTGTGGAGAGGGGCTTTCGTGCGAGGATAGCGTATCAGTAAGATACGTGGTAAATACTCAGATACGTGGTAAATACTTGAGTACTATATAAATAGCTAGCTTAAAATAGGTAATATTATTAGAAAATCGTACAACGAAAACTGTTATACCTATGGCTTTCGAAGAATTGCCCAATCAAACATTCTAGCAAGCTGAGTATGTTAGAATAATCATGTTACTTGTCCTGGACGTTTAGTATAATAACTCTTGATGGTGTATACAGAGTATTGACCAGGTAGGTTGAGCACTGGCGTATCACCTGATCATTGGACACAAAGAAGAAAAACAAAACATTAAGGTACCACCAGGGCCGAGCCGACTTCGTCCAGACTCCCGTTTCAACAGCCGAGATCATGCTCACTCGTGCGGTACTCCACAGGCAAAGTTCGTAGGCGCATGAGACTTCCCGACTGTAGGTATCGTCGGGTTTTCCCCACCCGCAAGTAACTTGCTGCGGTGTTTTCATATAGTGCGCCCTTCACACGCTAATGATCTTGAACGATTCCTGGGTATTCCCCGATTGCAAATACTCTTCATGGGGTATATGGATCGTTGTTGGTACACGGATGATGTCCAAAGACTATCCTCTTAACCCGATGATAGAACACTACGACACCTTCCAAGGGCCGCTCCTTTATGTACACTGTACGCCATCTTTTGTTCCCAATTCCTCTTTCTTTTGCTATCATCTTTTATTAACGGGAAAGTTTTACTGTGACTTTGGTTGCCGATAAGCCTGTCGTGGCATCACTATTGGCCGTCGTTGCGCTCGAGCGAAAGCTTCGATAGCTTGTTGGGAGGTGGTATCAGTTCGAATAGTACTTCCAATGGCCATGAAAAACCTGGGGTAAAGTCAGTCAAGCTCTTGCTCAAGCTCTTGGGAGGAATGGAAATATTCTTTACCCGAAAGTAGCTCCCGATCCTGCCATATATTGGCCTAGAGATCTCAAGACTCCATTTGGACCAGCTCCGTACCGCATGATGTTTACGGAACCTGGGCAAGTTAGCATTGAACTGGAGAAAATTGAATCGTGCGGGGACTATGGAGTATCCAGAAAGGTGAAAGGTACCAAAAATGAAGCCAATGATCACCCCGACCGCTAGTCATTGTCAGCCAAATGAGGCAGATCAACTGGGTAATCTTTGAGTTGTGTTCTTACTGCCTCCCATCATCGCGCCCATCTTGACTATAGAAATTGTCAGTTCATGCCACTAAGTCTAACTGTGGGGTACGGGGAAGTCGTGCAGCACGTACACTTATCGGCGGTTGAGGGCCCGCTCATGTGGGCTCCTACGGGAACTGGCATATTGAATGAGCTAATAATTTGCTGGATTCGATGGTGTTTGGTGGTAGACTTGTCACTGCTGGGTTGGACTGAACTGGACCTGTCGCATGGTGGAGGAGGAGCCGCAGAGCCTCGGCGGCAAAAGCCCGGAACCCGGTCGGTGGTCGCAGCCTTGCAGCCTTAGATTCAAGGTGAGATTGGGATGGGCGAGGATGGGCGAGGATGGGCACTGGATGGGGAATCAGGTGGGGCTGGAGTGGGAGAATGGGGAATGAGAGCACGTGTTGCAGAAGGGTACCTGCTGCGGTGCTGCGGTGCTGGGCCTGCATAGGCATAGGCATCCATAGACATAGACATAGGCATAGGGGTCGATTGATGAATGCATTGCCATTGCTCATAAACAATACTCAGTAAATGGTCGTCGGTGTCTGGCAAAACTATCTACACTTTTTCCACTTCAAGACTTTCCTTCAATATTTTGTGTTTTCCTTTAAATTTCCGAGTTTCCAACTTTCCCAACCCAAACCTAGGTAACCTTACTCAGTTAACCCGCCCATACAGTGGCAGTCACGAGACTTAGCCTCTTCCACCTGGCAACTCGACCGATGTGATAGGCTGGCGAGCGACATCGCGTACGGAGGTACCGTGAGACCAGACGTCAAACTTCAACACCAAAAGTCAAAGGCCACTGGACACAACCACAACCACAACACTCCTTGCCCCCTTCAATCACTGCCAGGCCCATATCCTCGACGCCGCCCCCCACTCAATCCCCACGAGGTCAGTCTCGCCCTCTCGCACCTCTGCGGAGAGGAGCCCCAACTCATCCGCTGGCTCATCCGCACCGTCTCGACGCCAGGCGTGTACCCTACTGACGTCTATTCGGCGCTTGCCGCCCCCTCATCTATCCCATCGGCCATCCATTGCAAAGTTGTTGGAGGGACACCCGCTAACCCGCGCAGCACAACAGTTCGATATCAATATCAATACCAGCTCGCATATGTCTACATCTCTCCGGTCTTCTCACGCCTTTGCAACCTAACCAAAGCCGTGGTGTCGGGCACAGCGCGATCCAGCTTCAGCTTATGTCCGAAGGCAGCCTGGGGGATTTTTCTGGCCAACATTCCATCACCACGCTCTCTTCATCATCAATACCCTCGCCGACACAACGGCGCCCGCCTTGTAAATCTCGCAGATGACGGCAGTGGCGAACCCGCCAAGTTTCCCATCGACCAACAGGTCGCCATGGGGTGCTAGTGTAGGCCAAGGAGGACTCAACTCAATGAATAATATGAATGCCATGAGCTCCGAAGAAGTCGCTCGAATGTTCATGCCACGTAAAAGCGCTCAGCGCGCAAATTCTTCCTCTTCGATAAGCTCGAATTCCTCAGCCTCCTCGTCTTCGTCGACTTCTACCATCGGCCAATCTACGCCGTCAACAAATGGCGTACCGATGACGGCTGGCGATAATTCTATGGGAACAGCAGTAACACGTAAGAAACCACAACGCGCCGGTCCCTGGCCAACGAGTAAAGCCGAAGCCATCTCGGGGGTCTCTACAGCTCGTCCTCAATCATTGCTATTTACAAATGGCCTCTCGGCGGCATCATCGATGACCTCAATTCATCAAACGGCACCGATCCTACCATCACAACATATTCTTCAGAATCCCTCCCAACAGTCCAATGGCGCAAGGCCAGCTGCACAATCCACCGGGGAGGGCAATCCTGTTCTGTATCTTCTCGCTATGAATGGAACCTTTGAGAGGAAAACAATATCAGTACCTTATTACCCTGATAGCCTTAGGATAGGACGACAGACCAACGCAAAAACTATACCAACACCGACTAATGGGTTTTTCGATTCGAAAGTCCTTTCAAGGCAACATGCAGAGATATGGGCAGACCGAGGTGGAAAAGTATGGATTCGAGATGTGAAGTCATCAAACGGAACGTTTGTAAATGGGGCGCGATTGTCTGCAGAGAATCGAGACTCGGAGCCACACGAATTGGCAACTCAAGACCATTTAGAACTTGGAATCGACATTGTCAGTGAAGATCAAAAGACGGTAGTTCACCACAAGGTTGCCGCCAAGGTTGAGCACGCTGGCTTCCTTGGTGCAACCAATAATGTTCTGGAAATGAACTTTGGAGATTTGGATCCAGCGAATGGGGCAATGATGGTTCCCTCGCAAGGTTCTATACAAATGAGGGGTAGATCAAGCAGTCAAGGATCTGTTGGTAGTAATGGGCGTATGGGGCCACCCGTGAGCGTTGCAGGAAGCCAGATGAGTGCGATAAGTCAACAGAGGCCTATGAATTTCTGGCTCACCCCTGTTACTACTGAACAGATTGTAAAAAGGCTCACGGTAAGCGCAACCATACTATTGATCATGGACTGTGTTCTAACTAACCTTGCAATAGCATGAAATGAGGGTTGCAAGGTCACAAGCCAATGATCTAGGTAGAGCCGACAACTTTTTGGGAACACTGGTGACGAAACATGACGTCAAGGAAGCTGAGAAGCAGGCCATTCTAGAACCAACGAAAACTCAACAATCTAATGGCGGGTCGCTGCCTTTCAGAGATGCCAAACCTCGGTTTTCGGACCCCCCAGCACCACCACCTCAGCAACCTCTTCCCGAAAAGCCTGATGTTACCCGTTCTCACGGTTTCGAGCCTACGTCGCCATCGTTGAAAAGAACCAACACGGAACGCCCTCGATCAGTGCCTAACGTATCACCTATTCGCCATGAGCCTTCAAGTCAGATTATCTCACTTATTGAGGCTCTAGCATCTGCCAAGAAGGAAATCGATACACAGAATGCGCGAGTCCGTGATCTGGAGGAGATGCTCCTCAAAGAAAGACAAGCACGAGAGCTGGCTGAAGATCTTGCGAAACGACTGGAATCGAAATCTGAGATTAAATTTAATGGCCACAGCCAAACGGAAGAAAGCTCAAAGATTCAGTACTCACTCGATTCGGGTAATGAAACGCCAGTAGAAGAAAAGCCGGGTTCAAAGAGTCTGCCAAACGGCAAGGTTGTGGACCCGAATGCAATCTCTGAGTCTACACGGTTATTAGAGAAGCGATTGGAGTCCATGCTGGGTGATATGCAAGCGATGAAGGAGCAGATGGATGCGTTCAAAGTACGCGCTGAGACAGCCGAGTTGGAACGCGATGCCGATCGGAAGACACTCAGCGAGATGGTGCAGAAGATCAGAGCTAATGAGGCATCCAGCCTCTCGGCCTTAAAGGAGAGTGCTTCATCAAGCCCAGGCAACACCGTACCTGCCGCATTACTCAATGGCAAACACGGAGAAGCAACCCATCTTTCGCAATTTCTCCAGAAAAGTATAATGACCAACGGGCATACTGTTTCTGCAGAGAATAATTCCAAGCTCAATAAGGCAGCTGTAAGCACGTTATCAAGGCCCCCTGGCGACCCCATGATATACCACACGACGCCATACGTGTCGATGATCGGGGTTGTGTTACTTGGGATGGGATTGATGGCTTATATGAATGGTTGGCAACCACCAAAAGTCGAACGATAAAACCTTTTCTCTTTACACATCTTTTTAATGCCCACTTGTGGCCAACAAGCGTTTTCCCGCACATACTTTTATTTTCTTTTGTCTGTTCTTACCATGTTGTAGTAATTCTGCACACGGCGTTTTATGGTCCTGCACAGCATGGCTAAGCAGCGGTAGCACTGCTTATTTCCAAGTTTGAGCTGGTTGGTTTCGGGTTTGGGTTGGGTCTGGGGATACATCGTGAACTTGTTTTTGAATTGGATGGCGGCTTTTTTTCCCTTGGACTTTTTTTTTCTCTTCTCGTTGGTTTGAGTAAGGTCCGTGGACCATTGTTGACAAAAGACGAGCTGCATTGACGGGCGCGGCGGAGTTGAGCATCAAATGAACTGATTTGATTTGAAAAGGTCGCTTCTTATTGAGTATGGTATTGTCCTACCATACTCGAATGAAAGCAGACGGACGTATCGTGTGAGATAGTATTTTTGTGTTTTTATATATGTAGCGTGTGGGAGAATGGGAATAGCGACTTCAATGATATGATTGTACTTGTAGCATAACCCGGGCAACAATTTGCTTGACTTGTGAATTTCTGCGCCCCTTTCGATGGATGATGACTGGAAGGTTTTGCTCTGTACCTACTACCTCTGGTATGAGTGGAAGGGTTCAAGGTACTGTATCCGGCTTTTCTTCCATATTTGATTTGGGGTTCCCGGGACGTAGGGTAGGTAGGTGGGATTTCGTCGTGGGTATCTTTTGTACATATGTATTTTGGACATACCGTTCGTTGTGGATAGTCTAGACCTAGTGATGTACTTTCAACTGAGGTGTGATGCCTTCGGTGGACCTTGAAGGGTGCAGGTACGAAATCATGGAGAAAGACTGTGTCACTGTAGTGGTGTCTTCTCCTTTTTCTGGCTACCTAGGACAAGGAGGGAGGATCTGTATCCGGGTCTTAAGGTTGATTACTTAGGGAAAGCGCGAGGTTGATGGTGAATCGTGGAGTACGGTACGCTGTGTTGCTTAAGTTGCTCTTGGTCTGGCTCTGGGTATTGGTCTTGCTCTAAGTGGAAGGTATAAAGTCCACTGTATCAATTGAAGAAAGAGCGATCCTCTGTCCTGCTCTGCTATTATTTTACAGCTGTTATCTTTGGGATGCAACTGTAGGTAGACTGTAGGTAGACTGTAGGTAGACTGTAGGTAGACTGTAGGTAGACTGTATTCCCTGTGTTAAGTTGAGTTGAAATGAGGGGTCGAGGGTGAGGTCGAGATCGAGGTCCCTTCAAAGCTGTAGGTGGTTAGGGTTGATGTTTCCTAATATTGTCTTGTCTCAGCTCTCAGACCCTCTTGTAAAGTCCTTGCCAGGTGCAGGTGGTGGTGAGGCGACTCCGTCATATAAATACCCGCCTTTTTATTTAGTTATAAATTTCTACCTGAAACCAGTGTTGTAAATACGATTTCTTATGGTTCTAAGAAGTCCGAACTACCTATAAGAGGTTATTGGACTCTTTTCCTTCCCTAAATATATATAGTATTACGAGTGATTATTGTAACTTTGGTAGACGAGATATATATTCTGTATTTTTTATGGCAGGGGGCTCTGATAACTAGAATAAAGAACGACAAGAACAGGAAACGGATTTCAGTAAGATTCAAAAACCTTCCCGGTCGTAATTCCATGATCTGTGAAATTATACGTGTAGAAGGTGCAATATTCAGAGATCAGAAAGACACTCACCTCTACATGATGTCATCAAGATCTCCTCGGTGCATGCATTGAATGAGGCAAATTTTCGAGAAAGACCCCCTTCTGGAAACTTGTAAGGTAAAAGATATTTTGAGAATCCGACATATATGTTCTAAGTCAATGCCCATATCCCCATATCGGCTTATACTTATATAGCATACATTTTTTCAAAGTACCATTTTATGATCGTTTCGCTTTTTCCTAGCTTGTATTATTGTTATTTCTTAAAAGGTGGGATTGGGATAGTGATGGTCGCACCAATACCACCTCAATTCTTCCATAGGACATGCATATGCAACGCCAACACAGACAACGATGCCCAACCATCTCAGCCCAGCCACAGAAATATTAGTGACGAACTTTCCTCGATGACTTCCCTCGGTAAACAGCCTCCGTGTTAACTCTAAGCTTTTTGGAGTTTATACTGACGAAGCTTTGCCATCATCCCCCCAAGACCTCGCTATACAAGATGCCAACCTCATGGGCGGAGTATGCGCTCTCCTTCGTTCATCGGCCAATGGGACTTTACGCTGACCCCCGGTCTCAGAATTATAGGTTCGAAAACCGTCCAGTTCATCGTTGGCGAGAACGTCGATGGACAAAAGACTATTTTCGATGTCTATGAGGAGGCAATCGCCAAACTTTCGGATGAATTACGAGCTTTGATAATTCGAGAGATACTCCGTCCGATGGGAGGTAGCGTGGTTTGGAAGGACGTCAGCAAACAGACATTCGAGCGGTTTTATCAATTCGCAGTCATTGGAGACTATTCCATTCCTGAGCCTCAGATGAGGAAAGAAGAGGAGCCAGTCCCAGAGATTGAGAACAACCATGCAGAGAGAGATGTGGGCGGTACAGAAGTGCAAGCAGATGAATGGCCACCTGCGGAGGAGCCGTATTTGGAGGAGCCATATCCAGGGGACGAGGTGACACAGGAGATTGTCCAAGTCCCGGAAGAAGTATCTTGGGGCAGCACCTTCTCTTCACACTCCAATCTTCTTAATACTTCACACACCAAAATTAAGAAGAACAAGAAGCTCTCCAAAAAACGGTTCGATTATAAAGAGCCTGAAGCTATTTCTTATAAAGAGCCTGAAGCTCTTCCCTACCCTCTTCTGGCGCCACGCACAAACTTCCTCGACACTTGTGAACCTGCCGATGTATTCCTCAAAGACCACAGCTACTCCAACGTCCTTCTCAGCCATGTTGATTTATACATCCTAGCAGATTTTTACACAGTTGGGGACCTCAAGAACCTTACACTTTACAAACTTCACAAAACACTCCTCACTTTTGAGCTCGATCCCCAAAGCATAGGCGACATTATTGATCTCGCTAACCATGTCTATTCATGCGAATGGATTGGTAGTGGAAAGCAGCGTCTGAGAGACTTGGTTTGTCGCTTTCTTGTGGATCATACAGTGATTCTTACTGCTGATGAGAGGTTCATGGACTTATTGGAGAATGGTGGAGACTTTGCCAAGGACCTCTGGAAACACGAGGTCCAACGAAAATATGGGCAATGAGGCATCTTTCTTAGTTCATTTCACTATTGTTTTTTCTACTCATGATTATGGTCTTGAGAAACGATGAAGTACCTGCTACAACATTGATGAGTGCTCTTTCAGTTTTTTGTAATGTGGTTATAGTGGAAAGTACCTATAGTGTTCGCTCTATCATAACGTTACTTGGTTCCTTATCAGTGCCTGTTTTGCATCGAATGACATATAATGCCTTGAAGAATCTTTCCTGCCCCGACGTGCCTTGATCTTCTCTCCTTTCTCTCCCTTGAATAGATCTTGATTCCTATCTGCTAGCTTTCCAATTGTCACGTGGCTCCACGAATAACGTATACTTACTTGCATGGTGTCAAACGCAGGGTGTAAGTCCTCGCCTTTCCTTCTGTTTATATACTCTACAATGCATAGATCTTGGAATGCCTAGGGTACAAACCACGAGGGTTCGACTCATGCTTGGAATATCCACAGTATTTAGAACAAAATGTTATCTTGATGTCAAACAAATACCGAGTTCTAACACGCTTTATAAAATCAGGACATCAATGCAGCGACCCAGCAAGCATGCAACTTTCTTGGGGCGTCCTGCAAGGATTGCAAAATCTCTACTACAAAACCTCTCAGATGCCTGAGTGCGTCAGCTATCATTGAAGCTTCTAAGGTATTTCGTCCTTTCCATGTAAACAAGAGGAAGCTAATAGCGATACAATATAGTGGAACGACTTATGTCTCAGGTTCGATGCTGCAAAAGGAACTGGAATATTCCCATAACATAGATGAGTCAGAGTCTTGGGGAGTAGATTAGTTTCCTTGAACGACCAGAAGACCAAAGGAAATAGTGGAAGAAAAAACGAGAGATATTATTCAACGATGTGCCAAGTACCTTTTGATTTCAATGGAAAAAAGGATATCACGAAAACTTTGGATCCGCTGGTGACGCTGTGGTTACAATATGTGAATAGGAGTGCTTCTCCATCCATTGCTCCTGTATGAAAGGACCGAGTTCCCTGGCCCAACTTGATCTCTCGTCAGCATTTTTACTACCTAAACTTTTCGCGACATTTGAGCTTGGTTAGCGACAGACAACCCATGCTGGAAGATCAATTCGATTACGACTTCAAGACGCAAGACTACTACGGAAGTAGACGCTCTTCGCTGTCGGTCAGCGTGACTAACCCTATTAATACCTGTTGCGATATATTCACGTGGTTTATTCACGTGATATTTCGGGCTATATATACGCTCGGAATCCACGTAGCAAACACACAATCATAATCATATACTACTACTACTTTTGTACTCGTTGTCGTCTACTTTTGTTACGGTTTTTGTACCTTTCGTATCCTACCAAGTTATACCAACAATACCCACTCTCAGACGAGCTCAACGATGCGCAGATATAAGGTTGCCCACAAATTACTGTAAATGGTGATTTCATCAAATTTCCAGCTTCCTTGTACGACGCTGGCCACCCTATGTGGCAATTATAACTCGCAGCTTACTGAAGCTTTAAGATGCTAGCACAGACTTGCAATTCTGACCGATGCCATCACTTCGGAATGGCACTCGTACGTACACTCTGGCTGGTTAGAGCAAGTACTACTTAGTAACTAAGCTAGTCATCCATTTGGTCAGAAGTATTAGAGGATGAGTCAAGTGTCGGAGAGGATTAGGGAGTGACTGGTACTATTATCTTGGCCAGTTAAAACCACAATTCGTAAGCCACAAAAGTCTCACCTGCGTAGCACGAATCGAATTGGACAGATGCCAAAGAGATGTCGACACAGCATATTCATATGCGTTACAAATCCATCTGCATATCACATCTCGACCCTCTTACCCTGCCAAGCCCCTCCCCCCTCTTCACTCCACACCACTCGCTTACTTATTTTATGCAACTCCCCCCCACACCTCACAGTACTACCCCTACCACCTACTTAAATATCAATTTTCAAACTTCATCTCTGAATCCATCACCAACCCGCCATAATAAAAGAAACACCTTGAAGAAACCAAAAACATCGAAGCCCTCATCCTCTCAACCCCCCCAAAAACAGCCATAGTAAAATGCTTCCCCATCTCCATTCACTCCCCCACAGACCCCCTGGTCCGAGCCTACTACCTAACACTCAACCCCGTCGACGCACTCTACACCTTCTCCCCTATTGCACCAGCCGAGCAAGTCCGCGTCATTGGCACGAATTTCGCAGGTGCGGTTGTGCTACTGGGTTCTGATGTGCCTAGCGAAGAAGTGGAGATAGGCATGAAGGCACCAGGATTTGTCCAGGGTGCTTGTTCGAGGAACTGACGGCCTGGGGCTGGAGCAGAGTTTGTTGTTGTGCCGTGAGGTTTGGTGTGGAAGAATGGGAAGATGGCGATGAAGGAAGCGTGTACGGTTAGTCTTTGTGGGTTTATTGGTGCGTAAGGAGATTTTTGTTGGTTAGACACCAAATACCTTTTTCTTGGGGTGATCAAGAAGGGGTCATCAGGAGCGAAGATCTGTTTAGCGATTTGGAAATCTGAGACGAGGATAGGAAAAATGGAAATGTGGACTGAAGGCATTCATCTACGCCTCCATAACCTGCTTAGCCCTCTACGTCGCGCAACTTATATCTCTCCATCCTCGCTTAGGGTAAGAAAGGTGTTCCGTTCGGTACGGCATCATCCTCAAGCACTCCATGCTCCAGGCACAACCATATAATCACCACTCCCTCTTCGATTACCGCGATGAGCACTGGGTTGAGTGGTTTCTGGAAGGAAATGAAAAGGCTGATTACCCGGTGGACTACATTCCCCAAGTAATTCAGTACGGAACACGATCCGGACTGTGAAAGAAGGGGAAACATGGCGATTGGCGGTAGAGACGATGAAAGTCATGGTAATATATAAGGTATAAACACGAAGCTTTAGAAGCGAGTTGCTAATTACCTAGTAGATTTGTTTGTTTCCTTGTAAGTGCATTTCGAAAAGTTGTTACTCCAAAGTATTCGTGATGGCAAAACTGGTCCGTGGTACCAGCAGTATATGAGATTTCAGAACAGTAGCTTTTAGATCACGTGCTTCTATCTAAGCGAGATCACCTTATAGAAAATAGGTGGGCCAAGTGTAGTCTCTACAGACGCTTAACAGATAACCAATTAATTTTAATTATTATATAGTAGTTAAACTCCTTTTAGCTCTTAGGTAATAGCTAAGTTTTTTAACTATTAAAAGGCGTAAGCTCTTAAGTAAGGTATTAGAATTAAAGGCGCTTTAACTATTATAAGGCTTAGGTCTTAAGGAAAATCGCTAGCTATTACTAAAAATATAACTGTCAATTTTTAGGGGGGTCTTAAAAGGGGTATTAATACTTATATAACTCTTAAATTTATAATATAGAATTAAAGTATTTAGTACGTATTAAATAAATTTTATAATAAATTTAATTATAATAATTAATTAGCTTTTAGGGGTAGTATAAGAATCAATTTAGGTTTGTATATTAATTCCGGTTTTAGCTACTATAGCCTTACTATTATTAGATTTAATTTAGCCTCGTTATATTAAATAGGCGGACTTAAGAATACGTAGTAATAGGTAAATTATTTCCGCTACTATAGGTATAATAAGAGAGTAAGACTTAACTACGACAAATAATAGAATACGCTATAACAAGTAATATATATAAACTTACCTAGGTATAATAATATAGTATAAGATATAGGTATAGGTTAGGTATAGGTATAACTATAGCTCTTAAGGTTATATATAGCCTATAAGTGTATAGACCTATAGCTATTAGTAGAGCTAGCTCTATATAATTTCCTAAGCGTAGTAAATTCTTAAAAAATAAAAGGGTAAAGAATAATACCTTAAGCGACTTACGTATATTATCCTTTACGTTAGTAACTATCGGGCTCTATTAGAAGTACCTAATTACCTATCCTTAGTATAGGTCGGTTTAACTATTTAGTTCTATACTATCTCGGAAACCTTAGTATAGGTATTAGTAAGTAAGGAATTTAAATCAGAAGTTTATTTCTTCTCTATTATAGTCTTAGACTATTTTTACTAATATAATATATATTAGACTAGACTAAATAAAAACTCTACCTTATAGAAAGTAGATAGACTACTTACTATATATTTATAATAAAGAGGGATTCTATTATAATAATATATTCTTAATACGCCTTTAATATTAAGATAGGTTCGCGATAGGTAAAACTTAATACTACGTAGAGATTTAGAGGCTAAATAATATTTAATAAATTACTTAACTTACTTTCTTTCTTTTATAAAGACAAATTTAAAGTTAAGGGTTAAGCTAGTTTAGCTCCTCTTTAACTAATAGTAAGAAAACCTATCTTAGATAAGTAGCGTAGTAACCCTATAGAGGTTATTAGCTATAGTAGCTCTCGAATTTCTAAAGGGTACTTCTTTATATTATAATCTTAGATTATAGAGCCTAGTAGAGCTATAGGTAATTAATATAACTACCTCTTAAGAGAGCGATACTAAAGGTAATTATTATACTATAATTATTAAAATCTAAGAGCGAGTAAGTAAACTTAATACTTTAATAATAGAGTTATTAATTTTTACTATCTATTATTTATCTATAGTTTATCTTAAGATACTATCTTATAGTCCTCTCTTCCTATATGTTTTCTAGTAGCGCTAGTAATATAAGATATGTCTTTATTTATAGCCTTCCGCCCTAGTTATTAATTATTATTTATAAAGCCCGATATTTCCTCTTTTTTAGTACTATCCTAGTAAATCCTTTGTATATAAATAGTATAAATAGGGTATTAATAAGTAAAAAGAAGTAAAGTAAAACTATATCCCTATATAAATAGCTTATAAATTAAATTACTACGAAGTACTTATTATAGTAGCTCTATCTCTACTAGTTATAGTACTAGTATTATTTCTACTAGCTATAGTAGTACTAGTACTATCTTCTCTAGTTATAGTATTAGTAGTTCCTTTAGTCGTAGAAGAATTTCCTCTAGTTATAGAAGAATTTCCTCTAGTTATAGTATTAGTAGTTCCTCTAGTTATAGGCGTGTTTATAGCGGCGGGTGTAGCTATAGGTAACTTAGGTAGGATTAGTATAAGTAAATTCTTTGTTTAAGCTAACCTCTTTTTTTTCTTATTCTTAGTTTCTAGAGGATAAGGCTTTATAATAAACTATTAGTCTCTAAGCGTTACTAATTAGTTAGGCTTCTTCTTAATTATCTTTTACTTTATTAGCTTCCTAGGTAACTTAGCCTATATAGTACGATAGATATAGTCGAATTAGTTAGCTCTAAGAACTATACTCTTTATAAATATAAATAACTCTCTATCTAAATTCTAATATATAGGCTATATTAGTAGAGATAGCTAGTATATATAAAGTAGAACCTAACTATAAATAGCTACGTAGATATTCTTTATATACTAATAGGCCTAAGAATTACTCTCTTTATAATTAATATATAGTATAATAAAATATACAACCTCTTTAAAGTTTTCCTATAAATAGTTAGTAGTAAAGAACTTACTTATCTTCTCTAGAAGTATTATTATTACTAGAGTCTTTAGGGCTAGTTATTTAGGGTTAAGTTCTACTAGCTCCTATACTATAGTAGCGGCTTTTTCGAGGTCTAATATCTTCTAAATATACTTCTAAAAAAAAGTTAGCTAAGAAGGTAAGAGGATAATTATTATTTAGTAACTCTTACCTTAGTAGCCTTAATAGTTAACAACTAATAGTAGTTATATTAATCGCGGATACGCTTTTTAATAGTTTTATAGATAATATAGCCTACTAAGATATCCTAATCCTATATTAAGGCTAGAAGTAGAAATAGTAGAAAGCTATTTATAAATAGTAAGAAGTAGTTCTACGTATACTCCTAGTTAGTCTTTATAATAAGTAGCTTCTACTCGTCTCTAGCGGGGGTTATAACTTCGCCGGGGTTAGATTTATCGACCGTGTTATTCTTAGGTAGACTAGTAGCCTCTTAGCCTTTTCTCTTTCTTTTCTTTTTCTCTGGCTTATATATATTCGCGCGTATACGATCCTTTAGAGCCTTTATAGACTCAGAGGAGTTAAACGGGATAGTTATAGTAGTACCGGTAGTTTACTCCGCGAAAGGATCGTCTAAGTAAGGTATTATAACGCTTTAAAATATAAGTACAAATTTAAAGGTTAAGGTAGAATTAATATCGGGAATATCTTACTAAGCTATTACCGCGCTTTTATTAGGGGGGTTATAGGGTAGAGGTAAAGGGCTATAGATATAGGTTAGAAGGGCTATAGACTCGAGGGCGTAGGTATTCTTTCTACTACGTTCGTAGATGTTTAAATAGCGTAATACTACGCGCGGAAAAGAGGGAATATAAATAATATATAAATGAAAGTCTAACTAATATTATAATAAAAGAATATATAGTAATAGGGCGTAGTTTAGTATTAAGGATAAGATAGAAAAGAAGATAGCGGGGAGAGTTAAAGGTAAAGACTTCGAATTCTACGTACAAACTACTACTACTACGCGCTATTAGATATAGCTCCGGAGGCCTGTTAGTACCCTTTAAGGAAGGTACCCTAACGTAATATAATAGCCTTTATATATATATAGGTAGCGTTCTTAGGAATCTATTTATTAATAAGTTAAATAGAGATTTTTAGATTTCTAGATAAGTAGTACTTTAGTCTAAACCCTAGTAAGTATAATTAATACCTAGTATAATAAACTTTAGTAGGTAATTTATATAGCCTACCCTATCTATTAAATGAATTCATTTATACTTAAGTAGCGTTTATTAAAGAGCTAGGGTATAATCCCTTTCCCTTTTTTTTTTTAATAAATAGTTTCTACTACCTTTTAAGTTCTATAGAAAACCTCCCTTATAAAGAAGACTACCTAGGTATACCTAAGTATTTAAATATATAATATATCTATACTCTACTCTTTCTTATATCTTATTTTCTTTCTATTTCTAGATACTAATATTTAAATTAATATAGTACTATCTTAATTATTATATAAAATAATATTTAAACTAGACTAGAAATTATATCTTATAAGTCTAGTTAATAGATTAACTCTAGATTATCTTTACTTATCCTTTCTTTTAGTATAAAGATTAAATATAACTCTATATAAATATAACTCTATATAAATATAACTCTATATAAATATAACTCTATATAAATATAACTCTATATAAATATAACTCTATATAAATATATATAAATAAATATAACTCTATATAAATATAACTCTATATAAATATATATAAATAAATATTAAGATTAAACTTCCTTTTATTATTACTACCTACTAAATGTATTATTAATCTTATTCCTACTATTATTAGTTAGTAGTATATACCTAACCTTTATTTATTATATACTACTTTATATATAAGATAAGGCTATATTTATTAATTTAGATATTATATACTATCTTAGATACTAAGAACTATAGATTTCATTTTCATTTTTTAGCTATGTTCGTAGCCTCTAAAAAAGTAGCCTTTTTAACTTTTTAGAACTTATATATTTTACCTAAAGGTAAGTTAAGGCTATTTATTAATAGAATAGTAACTAATTTTAATTTCATTTTCTAGCTATATTTACGGCCCCTAAAAAAGTAGCCTTTTTAACTTTTTAGGACTTTAAGACTTTACTTAATATAAACTAGAACTATTTATTAATAGAATAGTAAGAGATTTCTTTTTTATCTTTAAGCTATATTTAGAACCCCTAAAAAAGTAGCCTTTTTAACTTTTTAGGACTTTAAGACTTTACCTAATATAAACTAGAGCTATTTATTAATAGAATAGCTATAGGTTCTAAACCTAGAAAATCTTAATAAATTAGACCTCTAGAAAAGTATACTTTTCAACTTTTTAAGACTTAATAAAAGTTCTTATTTAAGTTTTAGTATCTTTATTATTACTACCTCTACCTTACTAGTAACGCGAGCTATATTATAATACCCTCTCTCTAACTCTTATTAGAAATAATACCTTTAATTAATACTAACTATAACTATAAATCCCTAGAGCTATTACTACTATAGACCTAAGAAAACTAAATAAACGACTATATTATTTACTATTAATAGGCTTCTAGTACGCCTTTCTAGGTCTAAAGAGAAAAGCTCTCTTATAGGATAGTAATAATACGTAAACCTTATTTAACTCTTTGTTACCTATAAACTCTACTTTAATTTCTATACTTAGTAATCTTAGAGAGTATAAGGATATTATAGAGTTTATTAAAGGAGTAGAAGAGTATAAACTAATATTTAATACTAAAGCGCTCTATAGGTTAGTAGATAATATATTTACTATAGTAAGTTAAAGAGCGCGTCTATTAGGGAATAAAGAATTAATTTTATACTAATAGAATATATCTAAAGCTCTATAAAGATTCCTAGATAAAGATAAAGCCCTAGTCTTAGCTCTTAGTATTTATAGTATTTATAACTATAATAATAAACGAATTATAGTAAAGGAGATCGTAGATATTAAAGCTAGAGAGAAAACTAATAATAAAGGTAATAATTAGGAAGAGGAAGTTATAAGTAAAGTAAGGAAATCTTAAGAGCTTAGATTTTAGCCTACCGAAGTTAACTATATTCTAATACTATTACTACCTACTTGTAGATTATTAACTATCTAAATACTACTAGATAACTTAGAGCTTATACTATATTAAAGAGAGGCTAAAGAAATTAACCTGTTTATTCTTATAGTTAGACTATTCTATATTTGCGAAAGTATTAGTTACTATTAATATACTAGACTCCTTAAGCTTCTTAGAGTCCTTAAAAACATTAGTAATATAAAACGACTTCTAAAAGCCTTTAAAACTCTTAAGAAAGGTATTAAGCGCTAAATCCCTTTACTTCCTTAAAGACGTTACTAAATCCTACTTATATAGGAGTAACTACCCTCTCTATAATAGTTAGCTAAGCTAGATAGTAATAACTCTCCTATAATAGTATACGTTTATTAGTTTAATCCTATTATTCTAGCTTACTTATTTCTTAATACTTTAGCTATCTATAAAAAGCTTTACTTTAGTATAGCTAAACTTATTAATATTATTACTAAAATCTAGTATAGTTAAGGATAGGCGTTATTATATAGATCTATATTAGGGGTATTCGCTAAATACCTAAATAGTAGCCCTATTTTTCCTTTCGACTTTATTACCTATAAATATAGGGACCTAGGTTATAGTTATAGGACTAGTAGTTCTTATATAGCTCGGGTTTTCTTAATATAGGAGAATTATAGTTTAAGCGATCTACTAATTATAATAGAAGAGAAGATTGTTTTTAGTTAGTTAATTATAGGTACTAAAACTATAAAGAAAGACTATATAGTCTAGTAGAATCTACTATAGGTTATATAGGTCTAGGGCTAGTTTTTATTAGAGATTAAAGATAATAAGTATTTCCTAGTAGAAGATAGCCTAGTTCGTATCCTAGAATCGTATATTATTTCTTATTACCTATAGGTGTCTATAAATTATTCTTTTAATACTAGATTATTATTAGTTATAAAACTACCTTTCTTACTAAACCGAATTCGCTAGGTAGTTAATCTTACCTCTAGGACCTTCTAACTAGTATATTATTCTAAATCTCTAAGAGCTAAGTATAAGATTAGAGAGTATAAGAGAGACTTCTATATAGCCTCTTCTTCTCTATTATTATTATTAGGATTCCTTTATTTTATAAACGATTTCGAACTCTATAGAAACATATATAGGACCTATATAAGTATTTATATAACACTTAATTATATAGATTACCTAGATAGATAGAAAAGAGCTAATTAATTTATACTTACACTTAGACTAGATACTAGCGATTTAGGCGATATTTTATATAATATTACTAGCCTAAAAGATCTTAATAAGAGGGTTAAAATAAAGGTTAATAACTAAAAGTATATAGTTATTTTCTATACTTAGGGGTTTACTAGAGATATACCTTAATAATAAAAAAATAGTAACTATAAGGGCCCTACTACTAAGTAAGGATATAGAGATTACATAGTAAGTAATAAGGATAGAGGAAATTTAGACTAGGAGATTTCTAATTATAGCTACTATTATTACTACTATAAGTAATTACGTAAGTATATAAAGTTACTTAAAACTAAAACCTAGAAAAATAACTTCTATATAAAATATAGATTAAGTAATAACCCTACCCGACTTATTAAATTTGTACTAGCTCTAGATATTATTCTTAGTCGAGTACTAGATCTAGTATATATAGAATACTAGGGAATTATACTAAAGGTCTAAGAACTTCTAGTAGGCTTTATTTTTTCTAGTTTAGAAGTAGATCTCTATATAGCTAAATTACGTTGCTTTCTATTTCCTCTAGGCTAGGGGAGGCTCTAATTAGTTATAAAATATTTAAGTAGCTAGAAAATATTAGAGTTAGCTAAAGGCTTAATTATTACTAGGATACTTCTAAGATATTAGCTAAAGCCTTTCTACCTAAATAAGTTCTTCTTAGCTAGTACTAGGGAGATTTATAGTTTATTAGATTAAGGAGTTATAGACTTTATTATATAGTAGGTAGCTTAAACTACTAAGTCCGCCTCTACTATTATATTCCTAGTAGCTAATATTAATAATGTTAGTAAGATTTAATAGCTTATTAAACTTAGCCGTACCTTATTCTAATAGATTTATATAGTCGAAGTATATTATAAAGTTAATACCCTAAGAAGTAAGAGTTATAGTAGTAGTAGAGAGCTCTCTCTAGTAGGTTCTAACCGAACCTCTAATTTAGAAGATCTAGCTCTTATATTAATATAATATATAACTCTAAAACTTACTAAGGTAGCCCTATAGAAATAGGTAGAGGAGTTAGAAATCTAGTAAGCTATTATAGTCTTAAGGTAGTAAAATCTCCTAAATGTTTATTAGAGTCTTTACTTTACTACTACTATATAAGAGTATAGTACTTACTATAATACTTATATTCTCCTAGGCGAGAATAAGTATAGGTTAGTTTTTTATTATTCTTAGTTAAATTTCCTTCTAACTTTTCTTAGATAGTATAAGGCTTTAGCCTTATTTAGAAATAATAGAGGCGTTAAGAAAAGCTTAATATACTATAAAGTAGTTATTCTTACTATCTAGATATTAATTAGTAGGGGAATAAATACTATAGAGAACGATTATATTTATACTATACTATAATCCCTTAATAAAACTTACTCTACTATTATAAGTAGGTTTCTACTAACTAGTAAACTAATTATTAAGGAAGCGAATAGCAAATATAGTACTTTAGAGACTAACTAATATACTCGAATTTCTACTAGTAAAAGTCTTATAATAGTAATAGCTTAAAAGTTACTCTTACTAATTCTTTAGTTCCCTAGTAATAATAAGGTTTACTTCTTTAGAGCTATATTACAAAAGGCCTATATAGAAGACTATAGAATTCTAAATATTATTAACCTTAAGAAAGGGTATATAAAATAGTATAAAAAATTGTTCTTTATAGATAAGTAGGGATTCCTCCCTATCCTCTATAGCTTAGGAATTTATAATTAAGTTTTTAGGTATTTATAAATCTATCTAAGAATCTATAACTAATCTTAATTATAAAATAGAGTACTTTAGAAAAGAAAGATAATTAAAGTAGGCGATTTTATCTAGCTTTCTAACTAAGATACTAACTTTAGTAGACTAGAATTAGTCTTTGTTTATTAACTTAGTCTTAGTAAGAAGTAGGTATTTCTCTTAGTTATAGATTTATTACTTAATAGGTAGGATAAAGTTATTAGTATATTATAATATTACTTTATAGAAAAATAGAGGATTATAGGTCTAATAAGATTTATTAATAAACTAGTATAGATAGTTAGTAGAGAAAAGAAGTATTAGTATTACTAAATTACTAATAATATTTTAACTCGGAGCCTAGAAGCTAAGGGTTGTTTAATATCGACTATATCTCTAGGAGCTAAAGTATTATAATACCCTTAGAAAATTAGGTTTATATAATTAGAGAACTAGATAAAGAAATAGATAACTTTTTAAATTCTAACTTCTTTAAGTTCCTAATAGTTTAAATCTTATAAACGTTAATATAAGGTAGTTAAATCTGGCTAGCGTATATTAGTAGTATTTAAACTTCTCTAAGGCGCTTAAGGCTAAGAGCCTAAGACCCTATAATACTAAGAACCTTAGATTAATAACTTAATACTATAATATCGGCGGTAGGTTAGCTCTTTCTTATACCTACTAGATTATATATCTATATATACTAATTATAGGTAACTAACTTAATCGCTACTTCCTACTAAAATATAGCGTTATAAAACTATCAAGGGTAGACCTATTAAATTTATAAGGCTTAATTTCGTTTAAGCTATAGATAAGGCTACGAAATATATCGATAGGTTTCTTTACTTCTAAATACCTTATCTTAATACTTACTCTATTATATAGATCTTATATACGCTATCTATTACTTATATATACAAATTACCTTGCCCTATAGTCGCTATCGAGCCTACTACTAAGCTTACGCCGAAGCTTACTACTAGGCTTACTACTAAGCCTACCTAAACCTATAAGTAAGTAATATAATTTACTTATTTATCTATTATAAATTACCTTAAACCTTAGCGCTATACTAAAGTCTAGTATTAGGCGTTTAGTATTAGGTATTTAATATTAAATAAAGAAGTACTCTTCGATCTACCTCTACTAACTAGTATAAATTACTTATAACGTACTTCTAACTATTTTAACTTTTATTTATTCGCTATTTATTTCTATTATATACTAGCGGCTATATATCTTTTTTATTAGATATATTTATCTTTCTATAGTTATTTTTTCTCTTATTTTTTTTTTAATAAATCCTTTCTATATTACTCGACTATAGTATAGTAATTTCCCCTATATCTATTTTATAAACCCTATATAGTTTCCTTTTAATATATATAAGGCTATCTTATTTTTTTCTATATATTATTTCTCTTTTATTTTCTTTTTATACTTAATCTTACTTTAATTTCGTTTAATTTTTAAATCTATATACGCGGCCCCTATAATTTTTAGAATTAAGAGGTATACCTTAATTTTTTAGCTAGATTTTACTAGTTCTAATCTTCCTACCTAATTTTAACTTAGGGATAGAGAACCTAGAAAAGGCCCCTTCTTATATAACCTACCTATATATTTATTACTAAAATAGCTACCTATTTTTTTTTTTTTTAGTACCTATATACGCGGCCCCTACGATTTTTAGGATTAAGGGATATACTTTAATTTTTTAGCTAGATTTTACTAATCCTAATCTTCCTATCTAATTTTAACTTAGGGATAGGGAACCTAGAAAAGGCCCCTTCCTATATAACCTACCTATATATTTATTACTAAAATAGCTCCCCTCCCTATTCTACTAGTAAACCTATATACGCGGCCCCTAGGATTTTTAAAATTAAGGGGTATACCTTTAATTTTAGCTAGATTTTAGGATTCCTAAACCCCCTATTTAAAATTAACTTAAGTATTAGAAACCTAGAAAAGGCCCCTTCCCGGACTATCTAGAATATCTTTATTAACCCTGCCCTAACCCTACCTTATACCCTCTATAGAACCTAGCTCTAATAACTAGAACTAACTACTAAAACACCTATATTAATTACTCCGCCTTATAATATTATAAAGCTATTTATAGATTCTATTTATATAATAAAAAAATCGTAGTATTATAATATAAAGTAATTTTATAACTAACCTTAAACTTATAATATCTTCTTTTATATACTAACTTCTATAGCTATAAATTTAGAATAGTTTATAGATTAGGGAGAGTTAGAGAGAGGGAGTAAACAAGAAGGAGATTACGTAATAGATATTAGGAAAGAAGGCAAAGGATAGGTATTATAAGAAGGGGTTTACTTAGAGGGCTTAAAGGTAATATCTAGTAAATTAACTTATATTTCTTTCTTACCTATAGTCTACTAACTATTACTCTATATAGATATTAAACAGAATCTAAACGCGCGATATAATATAATATAATTATAATAAGGTAATAAATAATATAGATTTAGAAATAGTAATCGATTTAATTATTAGAGTTATAGTTAATAAAAGGTAAGAACGAATATAGTTAGGGGCAAGGAGGGATATAGGGAGAAGTTAAGCTTTAGATACTTAAGTTTAATATAATTGAATTTAATAACTAGGCGTATATATGTTTAGAGTATATAATAAATTAAAAAAGTAGCGGGCGGGCCGGGGTTAGGAAAACCTAATATAGCTAATAGTTAAAAATATATTTAGCTATTAAGAAAATAAACTAACTCTTACTTAATACTTAAAAAAAAATCGTAATTATTAAAACCTACTTTAGTTCTTAAATACTATTTTAACTATAGTATAATAATTATAGTTATATTAAGTCTTAAATCTTTTTACGCTTATAAGACTCTTAAAAAAAATCGTTAAAACTTAAAGGTATTACGTATTAACTAAAGCTTAGCGCTTACAATTTTAGACTCTTAAACAAATTCCTTAACTCTTAAGCGAGGTCTAGCTCTTAACAAGCCTTGTTTATCAGGCCCTATTTCGATTATCTCTCTAGTATTCGTACCACCCCTATTATCAAACTAATTTAACCCTCGTCTAACCATCTTTAGAGACTACACTCGCCCCACCAATTTCCTATAAGGCATTATAGTTTTTTCCCCAGGGGGTTACTACACCGTTGCTAAGTCAGGCCCTGTTTATTATGCCCCATGACGAAGTAAAGGGGGCGGATAGTAAACGCTGGACACTGTCGCTAATCAAAGTATGTCTCCGCCGCGCCTTTTAGCTAAACCAGCCAATCAAAGACTCGGATTTGCAAGATATAGACTTTTTTCACACATGTTCTACGTGACAGTGTCTAGCATTGTCAGTCCCACCCCTTTAACTTTGAAATATGTCCGAATAAGCACAAGACGAGATCGAGATGAAACTCAATACAAGGATCAGTCGAGGGCAGATGTGCCAAAGATAAAAACGAGGATATCCTAGTATCGAGTTTCTACTGTATACATAAATAAGTGACCTCCCTTCCCTCTTTCTACAAGTCTTACGCTGTAGAGCAATCGATCCTTCTGACTCACTTTAATCTTCTCGATTATATATTCACCTAGCGAATTTCGAATTCCACCATGCGTTTCGCACCACTTAAAGTCACCCTCATCTCCCTCGTAACGCTCTTGAGCGTGACAGAAGTAGTAAGCGAGTAAGATAAATCCACCATATTCATATGCATGTATTAATACTTGCATTTCCACTAGGTCATGTACCACTAACGCAGACTGTGATAATTGGTTCTGCGATAAAGGCGTAGCGCGTTGCCGGTGAGTACCTACAAAGAAGAACTTAATACTTTTCGTTACTAATGCTTGAATTGTGTAGACAAGGGAGTTGCATATGCGAGAAGCACTAAGGCGCCATCCCAACTCGCATATACAGTCAATACTGTATAAGGATCTGTCGGATAGACAGTTTTGGTACGGGTGTATTTGCTGTTATACTGGCTTGTTGTGGAGACAAGCCCGGCTTACATCTAAGGGTGTGGTGTGATAGGAAGGGAGAGATGTGTTTATTTCTTTCTTTTCAAGGTTTTGTAGAGAGTATAGCGGAACCGGGAAGGAAAAGCAATTACATTGGAACTGAAATATGATTGTATGAAAGTAACAAGAGAGCTATCTACGTGTGAGGTGTAAGGTATATAGGATCCTAGTATTGTACCGTCCCCCCTAAACAAGAGGTTATCTCCCGCAATGTAGGTACACGTTGTGGTTCTTAGTGATATCTATTCTAACTAATCAAGATTAAGCTGTAAAGTTAGTAACCAGTTGGTGTTGTTCTACCATGTAAAGTCAATTTCTCAAATGCGTATAGTTTTACTAGTGAAATTAGAATTCACCCTGCCCCCCCTCAGGGACGACTTCCTCTCAGGCATAATTAGTGTAACCTTTCCGGGGGGTTTACCCTGTTCTTTACTAGAGTTACCCTCCCTCTAGGAACTCGGTATTAGAACATTCCTAATACTATATAGAAATTCCTAACACAGGCCTAATTAGGTAGTTCAAAGTAGAGTCGGTGTTAGGAAATACCTAATAGTAACTAATCGAGTATAAAAAAGTGGGATATACTTTTAGAAACGGCGATAATAGCCTATAATTAGCTTTTAAGAGAGTTTAAGCGTAACCCGAGCGTTCCGCGAGCTATCTATCTATATTATAGAGCCTTCCTCCTCCCTTTGCCTCTATAAACCACCTATAAGTACTTAGTCGTTTTCACTTGTCCCTCTCCTTCCCTACCTATAAGTACTTTCCTACTTTACTATCCTATAAGTCTCTACTTCTATTATACCCCTAATACCTGTCTCCCCCCCCTGCCCTACCTATAAACAAGTAAACAAGTAAATAAGTAAATAAGAACTACGTCTCTAGTTAGATATTTAAGGTTTTACGCCCACCGTTAGTATCGGGGAAAGTGCGTGCTAAGGAAGGTTTTATACCCTAGGCTAGTATTAGGGATATCCTAATACTAAAGTTAATAAGTTCCTAAAGGGCCTATTCTAATTTAAAGCGGGCCTCGCAAGTATAGACGCCTACGGCTACTCGTAGAGCCCCTAAGAATAACTAGAGAGTACCCCCCTATTAACTACCTAAAAGGGTAATTAACCATTACTACTTAGACATACCTAGTTAGTATCTACCTTACACTTAGCTACTCTACGAGTGTAGTAGGTATAAATTAACTAAAAATTATAAACTTAGTATGAAATTATATCTATAAATCTAGGGCTATCTAATAGTACTATTATCTTTTTAACTACCCCTTCTATTAACGGGTACCGTCTAAAACTTACACCGATCACGTTTACGCTATATCGACCTCTGTCTAAGTGTATCGCGATTTATAAGCAAGCTAACTAGTTTATAGGATAGCTGGCTTACCATGCATTTTAAGTATATAAAGAATCCCGCCAAATCCCATGCCATTCTTTCAAGTCTTCTTCTGTTCTCTATTGTCGCAGGTGTGTTTCTTGTTTATGTAGTATTATCCAGAGGTGAATTTTTAATTGCTTACTTAGAAGTTTTAAAGGATGAATCTACGGTGGTTCTGCTCTTAGTTGTGATTATGTACGCCTAAGTTGTCTAGTAGTGAATTAGTATTCTTACAAATACATATGTTCTAAGTTCACGAGGAGGCAGTATCAAAACCCGCTTGTGCCACAGAAGAAGACAAGGGCTATACAGATAGGCCAGTAAACCAAGCCATATTTTGAAAGAACTATTCACTAATGTTGAAAATGTTAGAAGTATAGTAATCGGTTTGTTCACAGCCCCACCAACATCACCAACATTCTCTTCACATATTCTCTGGAGTCACCATTTCAGTCTTTCGCAAACCCAACCCATTCAACCACCCTAACTGTTATTCATCAACGACTTAAGGATACCATGACATCAAGCAAACCAACTTTCGTCTTCTTCCTCGGCGCTTTCCACATAGCAGAGGCATTTACCACAATTAAAGACCTCCTCGCGCAGGAAAGCTACCCGTGTATCCTGTCTAAGAAGCAAACTTTCATCCATTTTCTCATCCGATCAAAGAGTAGCTAATTAGTAAAGCGCCCCGAGTCTCGACAGCAACGATGCAAACATAACCATCTTCAGATATCGAGTTCTTTCGAAACCAACTTATCCTACCATTACTTAAGAGCGGAAGAGAACTTATACTTGTCCTCCATTCATTCAACCTATGCCGGTGCCTTAGTAGGGGGTGCTGTCCAGGGCCTCACCATTTCCGATCGTAAGAAAGAAGGTCTCAAAGGAGGCGTTTGGGACTCATTTGTATCTCTACCTTGTGCTTACCGGTCGGCTTAAGCATCCAGGATATTTTGAGATTGCCGGATACGTTGGCTGATTGGACTTTGTTGATGTACGCCGCAGTTCCGTTCTTGGACTTACAATGATACATGCAACTCTAGTGAAGTTCATTACTATCCCCTTTTCCAAACAAATGTTACAAATCTGATTAACTGTACTCGTACACAGAGCGAGAAGGGCCTAGTGTCAGTCAAAATAAAGGAATTGCTATCGAACAATTCTACCACCAACTCCCCGTCGTCGAAGCTGAGAAATGGGCAGATTTACTCAAGACACAGACTTTAGCGACTTTCAAATCGAAAGCTGAGTACGCGCCATGGTTGGACCCGGCTTGGGAGGTAGACTCGCTTACCTTCTTTGCGAAGACAAGTCGTTTCTGTTGGTGCTTCAAGAATTCTTTGTTCAATCCGGGGGATTTGTGTTCATAGAGAGATTGCCGACTTCCCATTCGCCGTTTCTTGATGACCCAAAGAGTACGGCTGCTGTTTTGGTCAAGTTTACTGGAGCTTTTGTTGTATAGAAAGTCGCCTGGGAAGGGGTTTTACTTCATCCTGCCTGGTTCAGATAATGTGTAGTGCACTGGATATGCAATCTTGCCCTTAGCTAGCAGAGTCGGCTAAAAATGATTTCTTGAAATGTAAAAGACCTTTGTATTGTTTTTGTGGTAGCCGAAGCCATTGTGGACGGAATCTTGCTGTGTTTCTTCCCCCGGAGTACTCTCGTAGGCTTCGTAGTTTCCCCTAACCCCCCTCGCCCCCTCTCTTACTCTCGCTATTATACGCTCGCTATTAAGATAAAGTATCGGAAAGAACGGGAAGAGAAAGTAGGAGAGAAAGTAGGAGAGAAAGCGGAGACAGGTAAGTAGTAAACAATTGTTAGCGTAACACGTACTAGCCTAGCCGTTTAAGGAAGGTAGTATTCAGGGCTAGGGACAAGCGACACGTACAACGGAAATATTTCCTTTCTTCTATCCCCCTTCGCTAACCCCCCTCTCTCATTTCTAAGTAATATAGGATATAAATCTTATATAATAGTAAGGTTAGGATAGTAAGGGTACAGGTAGTAAGAATATACACGTGGAAATACCTGCGAACGTAAAATCCAAGTGTGGAGTACAGGTACTGTAGCAATATTAAATATATGGCTTTTGCGATTTACGATTTACGATTTAGTATTTACTCTATGTGGCATTTAAGTACATTCAGGATGCCGTAGGATGCCGCATTCAGGACGCCGCTCCTTCTGAACATTCCACCTCGGAACAGCATCTTGGAATCCTTGGAATCGTACCCCAAGTGCCGAACGTTGAGATTTCGTGCTTGTAGGTTAAGCGAGGCGGGTGTCGTCGGAAAATACTGTACAGTAAGTCTAACGATATCTGGAAATCACCTAAGAAGCTTGACTTTCTTGACGAGTCTGTGTGGAAACTTGGGTATCGGGTCGTTTTCTATATTTAAAAAAGTCAAGACCGGCAAGAAAGATTTTCTATGATGGAACGGAATTCAGTGCTCTAGTCTGGATTTATCTAGAAGTGTCGAGTTCCATTTTGGCCTCATCCTCAGTGGGTATTATGCCATAAAATGCATATGGGCTACTGGAGTTTGAGGCATTGTAGGTTAGAAGCAATCACAGGCAAATCATTTCATGTGTTTATTCGAGAAGTTGTGTTCGTGGTCTATTAATGGTTGCATGGCTTGGCACGCCTTGCGCACATCTTGTAACAAATTTAGGTTACTCTGGAAAATGGTAAATACTGGTAATCGGGAATTTTGTCTTCCAGTAATTGGTTCGGCTTCGTGAAAGGTTGAAAAAATAAGTTTGGATAGCGTGAGGGGATTGATGTCAATGCGGCGGAGAAAGGCAATTCTTCCCTCCATCAGTCTGTGTCACTGCGATATTTGAACTTTTCTGAACTTGAAGATTTATCCTTTACGGTACGGCACAGTACTTATCCTTTATCCGGAGAATTGATAGCCCAGGATACCATGGGTATTAGGCGGGGACGATAACAAGGTAGGTGTTGATAAAGAGATCAATCGATAATGTTTAGCCTTCGTATGTTGACACGAAAAGTAAACAAATGAAATGGTCGGGAGGCCGGTAAACAACCTTATATGGCTATCGGTGGTAGAGATGAGGAAGTTGCTGCAAACGATTGGCCCATGCACCTCAATTCCTGCGATATTCTGATGCGATGCAGCACTGCATTTGTTGGTCGCTATTGCTGCGACCAACAAAAAAGATCGGGCCAAGAGTGGGAGCACGACGTGAAGCTGTAACTTGTAAAACCAGCTGTTCGTATTGATGTTTACTCCAGACGACCTTGCTCGAGTACCCCTCCATGACATGGGAAGATCTCGGATAAGGCCCCACCCAAACGGGCTGATGACACTATTGACTGGGCTGATCCATGATGGCCATCCAAGGTTCTTGGGTTGGGAAATCTACGCTTTGAAGAATCAAAAGAAAAGCTTGCCTTGCCTCGACTCGATTAGTGAGGCTGCAGATTGCTGTAGCAACTGCGATTGCGAGACAAAAGATGATGGAAAGATGAAGTCGAGATTGTGAGTTGTACTGATACAGGGCGAATGCGTCTAGGAGATGAAATTTAATTGATGTGCCTGCATAAACGATATACAAATAGAAAGTGTACTCCGTACAGTAGTAAATACCGTACCAAGCGAGTCTAGCTCGCCTAGGTAGGGACACCAGGGCCATGAGCAGTGGCAGCAGCGCATCCGGCGGCAGGCGGAGACGAGAGTTTTGTTGTGCAGACCAGAGAAAGTCTACCACCTGTGCTACGGTGGGCGCTAATGCACCAAGATGCGTAGCCAATCCCATCAGGGTAAATAGTGGGACCCAGGGGCTGGAGGAGGTCCAGACGCAGTTTCGCTGGGCCGCCGTAGAGCTTACAGGCAGTCGGGCAGTCGGGCACACCCACCCGAGCCAGCCACACCCAACCTCCCAGCGTGTGCCAGCTTGAAACACCCCGTTGCGAGGCAACCGACGCCCACAACAGAACGAAGCGGGAGTAAACATTAAGACTCGCAGATAATCACTCACCACCTGGGTCTGACCTGGCTGATACGCTCTCTGATATCGCTCTCCTCACCCACTACCTTCTTCTCTACACATCACACTCCACCAACCTCACCGCATCTTTTCTTCGCACTTTTCTCCTTTTTGCTGGCATCCGCATTTGCACTCAGGCGTCGTTGGACGTTGGAGCTTTGGTTCGCTCAACCTCGCTCCTTTTCCTTTCCTTTTATTCTTGATCGGACGACGCGCCATTCCTCGCGTCCGCATCTGAATCAACAAACCACCCACCCCAGGGACTCCTTCCATGCCATCACCTTTTTAAGCGATTATCGATCTCCCGATACAATTCACCTCTAATAATAGCCACGACGATTATCGACTAATTCGTCCCCGACGACACTTGCGACCTGGTGCTGCTTGTTGGGTCAAGAACTATGGCATCGCCATCCCCATCCCCTCCTGTAAGCTTAGAGTTGCCGAGAATCCACAATGTTTATTTTCGCAGAAAACACTTTGGATATGAAAATGGCTGACTTCCCCAGGTACAACCCCTGCGCATTCAGAAAGGTCATTCGTTGTCACCCAAAAAGCTGCCACGACCACTGTCCGAGATTGCGCCCTCAGAGAAGAGAAGAAACTCGCCCAGTTTCCCAGTAAGTACAATTTCTGTGACTTTACGACGTCGGAATTGATGGCCGCTGCCGTCAATCGGGAAACTGAATACTAATGTGGGAACGCCTCAAACAGAAGTCGCACCTCAATATGGACTCGTCTCCATTCCAGTCCTCCCCCTTCAGCCCCTCGGCCGAGGGCAACTCATCACCTCGACTGTTTTGGCAAGGCCGCGACCCTGCGTCTCCTTTCAAAATCAAATCGGAAAACGACCTATATGCTGGACGAGAGTCATCCCCTTCTCCAACCCGACGATCTTCGATCGAGCGACTGCAGCGTGCGTCGCGTGTGAAGAACAGCAACATGTTTGCGCGCGAGCAAAAACAAGAGTACGATCCAACCTCAGTACCCCACATTGAACGCCCGTTGGCCAAGCAGCTTCAAGGCAATGCATACGGTGGCTCTGGACTGGGAGGTTTTCGATCCGCCGGTGGAGGAAATGTTGGTCACAAACGCAGCGAAAGCGCCTCGAGCGTCCCACTTTACAGCCCTCATCATATTCCAAACATCCCTCCTAGATCACCTCTGAAAACTGGTGCCAACCCTCTCCAATCACCCAGCAAGGACCAAATTTCACCAACCAAATCATCTTTTGCCTCGGGAAAATTCAATGGAAAATCCAGCTTTGATTCTGAGAATGGCATATGGTCGGGTGGAGATTCGGAAGAAGATAAGAACCTTCCTGAAGGAAGAATTCTTCATCGACATGCAAAGAGCGTCACATTCGATGCAGCGCCTCCTCAGGTGAATGAATATGAAATGGCAACACCAGATATATCTTCGGTTGGCTCAGATTCGCGCGAACAATCGTATGATTCGGCCGAGGATGAGGACGATGAGCTCTATGATGTTCACGGGGATTCTCTGGGACCAGATGATAGTTTTGACGATTCTCTGGAGGATACTGATAAGACTCCCGTGGTTGGCCCGGAGGATTGGAGACATGCAAGTCCAGACACAAACGATGATGGCGTCACATTTAACAATCCTTTTGGAGGGCATGATGGCAGTCCTATGCCAGATGCTCGACCTTCATCTTCGGCTGGACAGCAAGCGCTTCGTAGCGATTCTCTCAATTCCAATGGTGAGCATAGACCATTGCCACCCCTACCAGGAATGGGCCAACACGCAAGAAGCGGTTCTACTTCATCTGCTGGACTTTCGGCTGCTGCTGAGCGTGCAACACAGAGACATCTCCCTTCCACTCCACCTGCTTCATCGGTCACCAAATCAGACATTCAGGGAATGAGTGGGGGCAAAATGTCTCTTGAGCAACGGCTCCAACTGATGATGATTCAAGATGAGGAAAAACCAAAATCAGCTGCTGAGCAGCAAAGAGAGCGTCGAATGAGACGTGGCGGACCCCGCGAGCGTAATAGTCAAACCCCAGACCACGAATCTTCCATCCCTATCCATGAAGACGAGGATACCGTTGATTCGCTTCCGGACCTAGGATCATACCAATTACCACCAAGGATCTCCCGGGAATCAATCATGCGAAAGGTACATGGCCAGGACAACTTGCGCGATTCTGACTATAACTTGTCTTCCCCCGTGCCCTCAAGCCCAGAGCGTCATTTACCTCTTGATCCTGATACTCCTTTGCCTTCCACAGAAGACGATGCTTCTATGCTCGATGATGAAGACAGCATAGTCATCAAACCAGAACCAGAAGAGGACGAAGAGATGGACGTTTACTCCGTCCCTGAAATGTATCAACCACCAGAATCTTCCTTGGACGATTATAATGATGAGGATGAGGATGAGGTTCCAGCAGAAGATGATTCCGAAAGCCACTACTCTGATCCTCCAGCCCTCAATGACAACCAACAAGTAAACTCCAACAGTGGCCCTGATGATGATGGTCCTCCAACTCCACGAGCAAACAGCCCAATATCACTGCCACCACCCCAGCAAGATCCCGTTAAGCAAAACAGAAATGGCTCCTTGCCGGAATTTGAAGGCTTTATGGACAAAAACGACTTTGGTCTCAGTCTTTCCTCATATATGCATACACCACCGCTCCCACCTCCAAAGGACGAGTTCCAGATTCAACCTATGTCTGAGCCTGCGGATGAGAGTGCATCAGAAGCTCCAAGCATGTCCAAAGCTCACGAGTATCTTCAACGTTCAGAGACTCCACAAGAACGAAAGATGCCCTCGTCGAAGCCCGAGTACGATGGTACAGGTTGGGGATCCGAGGAGGAAGATGAGTATGATGAGGAGCCCGGTACTCCAGATTCTGTCATCAGACATCCTATGGTTCACGATCCTCCCCCTCCAAGCGAGTCACCCAGTATTCCAGAGCAGGTCGCAACCATCAAATCTTCTGGATCTAAGCTAAAGACTAGGCCATCTGCGACTCCCTCCGATCTCATGGCCATGCGAGAGATGAGACGACATGTCAGTACCGAGGTGCCTAATATTCCAGCCATACCTGAAAGACACCGCGCTCGACCATCCCTTGGTGCAGAGGAGGACGACTTCACACAACCAACCGGAAACATGGGGAGACATCCAAGTTTCAACAAGAGATCTTTGACTCTAGATCTTGGTGGTGATACAGGACTGAGTCTAGATAAAGACTTTGACCGTGTGATTGAAGCCCAAAAGGTTGCTTATGACCTTTCCTCCCCAACGTCTCCTTGCTTTGTGGAATCTACTGGACAAGCGTCTACTTCAAGCAACTTGAAATTCTCGAAATATTATGCTAACATTAATACTCGTAAACAGCGCGGTTACCTCATGAGGCAAAACACCAAACTTGTAGTTGCAAGCAGCGATGATAAGGGAGATGAACGAAGCGGTACTCGATCGGCCGGTAACTCTCCCGTGAAGGCAAATCGACCGCAATCCTGGACCGTAGAGCCATGGAATGGGCAACAGCGTAAGGGTAGTGGCAAGGATAGACCATCGTCTCGCAGAAGGCCATCATCTGCTGTCCCACCTTTGCCTGGCCAGGAGAGTAATGCTACAGGTTTGGGTATACTAAACGAGGAAGAGCAACTTCTCAGCGCTGCAGGTGAAGAGCCAGGTGAGAGAGGTAGGCTGTTTGTCAAGGTCATTGGTGTGAAAGATCTCGATCTCCCTCTTCCCAAAAGTATGTATCATTATTACAGCCAAATCTACTTCACTTACTAACCGTATTTAGATGAACAAACCTGGTTCAGTTTGACTCTTGATAATGGTGTCCACTGCGTTACCACAGCATGGCTGGAACTTGGCAAGAACGCACCAATCGGGCAGGAATTTGAGCTTGTCGTGCCAAATGAGCTTGAATTTCAATTAACCCTCAATGCTAAACTGGTGAAGCCCGCGCCAAAGCGCGTGACCGAGTCCCCTACCAAGAGCAGCAAAGCTCACAAGTCTGGCAAGCCATCAACATTCAGCCGAGTATTTGCGTCACCAAAGAAACGCAAAGAACTCGAAATGAGACAAAAAGAAGAGGAGCAGCGCATCGCAGATCAAAAACAACGTGAAGCACAAGCTAAACGAGCCACTACACAACCAACTGCATGGGACCTTCTTTCTCCTCTTGCTGCGGAGGACGGAAGCTTTGGACGTTCATATGTGTGTCTTAAGGACCATGAGACTCGCTGCTATGGCCGACCTTATGTTGTTGATGTAGCCTGCTTCAACGAGTGGGCAACTGAGGAGGCCTCCTTCTCGTCTAGCGTCAAGAGCCAACGCGCGAGTACAATCACTCGCAAGCGCGCGCCTTACAAGGTCGGGAAGCTCGAGCTACAACTCCTCTTTGTCCCAAAACCTAAAGGCGCAACGGATGATGATATGCCAAAAAGCATGAATTCGTGCATTCGTGAGATGAAAGAAGCCGAGACATCGCTCGCAAGAAATTGGGAAGGACCTCTAAGTCAACAAGGTGGAGATTGTCCGGTATGTTGAACCCTCTGAACAAATAAACTTTCCATTGCTAACATATCATCAGTACTGGCGTCGTCGCTACTTCAAGCTTGTAGGAAGCAAACTCACGGCATACCATGAGTCAACGCGCCAACCTCGTGCCACGATCAATCTCGCCAACGCTCATAAATTGATTGATGATCGTCGAGCTCTGACACAAAAGGAGACAAGTGGTAAAGGTGGGAAGCGACGCAAGTCCGGATTTGCTGAGGAAGAAGAAGGCTACATGTTTGTTGAAGAGGGTTTCCGAATTCGCTTTAACAATGGCGAAATGATTGACTTTTATGCCGACACTGCTGCTGATAAAGAAGGCTGGATGAAGGTCCTCGATGCATGCATTGGCAAGGAAGGTGAAGGTGCCAAAAGAGGTTGGTGTGATCTCGTCTTTAAGCGCGAAGAGACTCTCAAAAGAAGAGCGGAGCATGGCACAACTCGAAAAGATGCACGTCATGCCCGTACGAAGAGCATGATTGTTTAGCAATGTTAATGAGGACTCGCATCCAATGAAGAAATGTCGGCATCCTTTTACGATCATACGACGAGCAGCATTCTCAAAAACACCTTCCATTCTTCAATCTTCACGGTAAATCTTGTTTTAATCCGACCACAAATCATACGGTTCTTTGGCTTTCGCAGTCTTACTTGTCTTTCCAGCCCGGGTGGCGCTAATATTACATACACCTATTACATTCTCCTTTTCTCCGTTTTTGCGTCGTGGTTTAGCTGTTGGATGACAAAGAGGAGCCGAGGTGGATGACAGTAGCCATGGGGCACAGAAGAGGCAAAAGTGTTCTTTGGGACAGCATTGTTTTATAGGGGTCTGTGGCGTACTTATTGGCTTTTTCTATTTTCTTTTCTCTTTCTTTTTTTTCTCTTTAGTTTTTGTCTTTTTGTCTTTACATGTTTATGTGGGCAGACACCCCTTATTTCCTAGTCGAGTCAAGTGATATTGAGGGATGGATGGATGCATGGATGGATATGNACTTTTTTAAAACAATTTGATCTTTTGAGTTGTGGGTGTTATTGTGTAGTGAGGGGGCGTGTTGGGTTCTTGGTGAAGGTAGACTGTGTCTGTTTCGAGGATGGATCATAGCTAGAATATGGGACGTTTCTATATCATACTGACGGAAGAGGAGGGGAGAGGGTAATCGGTGGGTGGTGGATACATGTAAACATACTGTATAATACTAAATCTGGATCCATATGGCTTACGGAATTTACCCTAAATCTTGTACAAGTCTGCTGGAAAACGCTTCCTTCATTCACTGCCTATAAAGCGTGAAGATTATATTCTGTTGAATAATGGAATTGCACATGGGATACTTGACAGCTTTGTTTACCGATTCTTTGGATGATCGGTGAGGTTTATTGAAAGGTAAATGAGTGTGTTGTTATATTGCTGGGTTGGTGAATGGGTAGAATGCTGATGGAATAGATGACTGAGGATTATTGGGGAGTTTGGAGTGTTAGTGGTATAAGATACTTTTATATTGTGAAGGTGATAGGTACGATTACTAGCTTGATTTTTGCTGGGATTGGTATGAGTATTTAGAGGTGTAGCGAGTTTAGTTACTTGGTATCATTGGTATGACAGGATGCCGTATGAGCCTAGTATTCTAATACGGTGTATTTACTTTTATAATTCTACGTCGCCAGTCTTGTTGTTAAATTATGTCTAGGGAGTATATTATTAAGGTAGTGGTGGCATCTAAGGTCCGTCGGTCTTCTTTTGTTTTATAGTCAGGTGCGTACAGTATGCAGTATTACTCCCCGTAAACATGGTGCAAAGATATATTGTTTCAACGGCCCCAAAACTATCACCAAAGCAGATGTCGCTTAGTAGCGACATAATACTATCCTACTTATGATAGCACCAATGAAGCATACCAGATTAGTACCTTCCCCATTTATCGGATTCGTACACAATTTAGGGATAGTAGCTTGTATGAGCGTACCTAATATGAGACTAGGTATGCGGTGGTCGCTAAATTCGTCGCCAGGGTATTTAGAAATTATAGTATACTATAATGAAATCACATGACCAGAGGGAGGATCGATTGCTAAATAGATATGTCATATCAGAATCCAACAAGTCAAGTTCACGGGGTTCCGTCTCATTTGCTTCACGATAATGGATGTCATTTGTGACGGGCAATTATCCCATCGCTACTCTTAAATTGTGCGTGTGGTAGTATTTGTGACCATTTAATTATTAATCTTTTCTACGATGATTTTTCTATGGAATCATAAATGAGTATTTATGGCTCGACTATAGATAATGATGTGAGAATAGAAATGACTATCTCATAGTGAATGGCGCAGTCTGCAATTCTAGCAAATCAGAGCTCCTGTTGAGTCAAGCATCGTCGGCGGAGACACCTCCGCCAATTAACCGAAGAATCTCCCCCTCGCCTTTTTAACCAAAACGAGTAAAGCCTCACACAAAATTTGATCTGAACCTAAAAAAGCGGCTGCTGGCTATCTTATCAGTCCAACCATTTATACCTGCCCCTCCACTCATTCCTGTGAACTTGAGCTTGCATTCAGAGTCCACCATCTCACTTTTGCTTCAACTCTTGGATATCGATATCATGGCACCCAGCGCAGACATATCACAGAAAGAGGACAGCGGTCTCTCAGCACCGAAACCGGCCCCTGGTCTCTTCACCATCGAGTCCATTCCGGACAAGGGAAAGGGAGTGATCGCAGCTCAAGACATCACTCCGGGGACTTTACTCATAAGCGAGCCCCCTTTGCTCACCACCGCAGTCATAACATCCATCCCCACCACGGAGGCTGATCTCGCACGTGCTCTCAAAGCTTCGTCCAAAGAAACACAACGTGCTTTCCTCTCGCTTCACAACAACTATGTCGGTCAAGGAACACCTCTGTCAAATATCATCCGCTCCAATGGATATCCCTTAGGAGCATCGAGTGATGTCGGTGGAGTTTTCGAGCTAACCAGTCGAATCAATCATTCATGTCAACCAAACGCCTATCACGGCTGGAACCCACTCTTGGAAGAGCACACCGTCTACGCCATCCGACCAATTTCCGCCGGGGAAGAAATCACTCTCGCTTACCACTACGGAGGCCCCTCCGAATACCGCAAGGAAATCTTAAAAGAGCGATTTCTCTTCGACTGCACCTGCAGTATCTGCACCCTCCCGCCATCTGAACAAAAAGCCAGCGATGACCGACACGTCCTCGCTCAAACCCTGGATGCCCAAATCGGAGACGCCAAAACCGTCCGTTTCAACCCCACAAAGGTGCTCCAGGACTGCAAAGCACTAATGCGGATTTATGAAGAGGAGGACTTCAAGGATGACCGGTTGGCGAGGTTGTGCTATGATGTCTTTCAGGTGTGTAATATGCATTCGGATCGTGCGCGGGCGGCGTATTGGGCGAAGAAGTATTGTGATGCGAAGAAGAGGACGGGGGGGAAGGATTCGGTGGCGTTTTTGGAGATGAAGCCTTTTGTTAAGAAGCCTGAGAGGCATGATTGTTTTGGGGTTACGAGTGAGTGGAAATCGGATTTGAAGGAGATTCCTAAGGAGAGATCCGGGGAGCAATGGGAGAAGTGGCTTTGGAGGGAGTGAATGGGGGCTTTTTTTAGAATGTATTGGGACTTGGATACTGCTTATGGGATAGTTATATGGGTATTTCTTTGGGGCGTTATGGTGGGATGCTGTTTGAGGGCGATGGTAGAGTGATTTTATCGGATTTTCTATTCGATACAATACGGTAGGCGTTTGGGAAGTAATCTAGAGATCCTCGCAAATACATTAAGTTAATTAATCACTTGGCGAGTTGTTTTGAATGGCCTTTTCAGCTACTCGAGTTGAGTTAAATAGGTGCTATCACTCAACTCAACTACTCGAATTGTATTCGCTGTCTATGGTAATCCCAAACTTCAGGTACTTCTTGGTCAATTAGACTATCGTTTACAAGCACCGTACCATAGATTTGCGGGATTAGCTCCTGGCAGTGGCAAATTTTCATATCTTTCCATAATACCCCTTTGCTGTGGCTCGGTGAGGTGTAGAACGAGTGGGGCGATGGGTGTAGAATAAGGGTGACAAACATTGAAACACCGCAACTTACCAATCTATATAAAGAACTATATTCCTTGCACTTCCTGGTTTGCGCAACAATATTTTTAGGCTGCAAAGAAAATCAATAAGGTCAAGGGCACGGTGGCGTGGTGAAGCACGAGTTGGTGCTGACCGTAAGCTGAACGCCAGATAATATTTGGGAATAGCTTCGTTTTTCAGGTTCAGAGATTTTGAGTAGCGTCATGTCTTAACTACTTTAAATTTTTGTAAAGGATATACTTTAAAGGAATTCTGACTCTTCGTAGTAACAGGGCCCGCAAGAAAGTCAGTAATTCTCTGATCAAATGATAGCTTGGTAATCATGTCGTTTTAGAACCGATCAATTTTCAGTAGCATTGATCAATAGAACATATTATATTTGTAAGAGCATAGTCCAAACAAAGCAGTCATGCCCAATCTCCTCATTCCTTCGTATCTCAAGATCAACAACCAGTGCTCAACCCAGATCTTTCGACACGCTTGGCCAGTTTTCTTTCCGGTCAAGGCAGGTCCCGCTTGGTGAAAAATGCGCGCACTAGGTAGCATGATTAGAAATATCTACAGAGCGGGAAACATGTAAAACTGACATGAATGCGGCGAGACACCAGTCCCTCATCAGCCTTCTAGCAGTGCTTCTTAAGGCATCTGCCTTCGGCGTTGGTCTCGATGCATGTGCATCCACGACGCGCAAGTTCGTCGCCCCCGATGGCTGGGAACGCAACTGCTACGGCAGCGAATGCTAGGGTGGCGATGGAGATGAATTTCATAGTTGCGATTTAATTTGGGTCGTTAGGGCGGGATGAAAGTATGTTGGTAGACAGAGTGATATTAAAAAGTTGTAAGTATTAGAGAGAAGGTATTTTTGGTTTGAGAGGGCAAAGAAGGGGATAGATCTTAATTTATAGTTATTGGTACGTCAATTATCCTAGTAACGAGTTTCTCCGGTATGTTAACGCTAGTGGTCTGACCTCGAATATACAGCTTCTTGTCTTAAGTCTTGTCCAGGTATCAGTCAAGAGTACTTTGGTGGTATAATGCTACAATAACTCAGCAAAAAGCAACTAATAATCCTGAAGCAGGGCTCGGAAACTGTGGTAGGACATTTCACAAACAACATGAGACCGCAGCCAAGGCTTCTGACATGAACGTCACTTCATCGGACGCCCGGAGCGGTAAATTCCCGCCAAGCTAGATTCGTGTAAAGCAGTTCGTACGAAGTAGAAACAACCAATCTCAAGCTTTTGTAAAGCTGCTTTGAAGTAATCCTCTATGTGAGGGTAATTGCAGGGGTCATTCAACAAGCGAGTCTCACAACCACACCTTTTACCTCGTAAAAGCAAAAGTCAACATACGAACTCTGAGTTGAATGATTCACAGGCCTGTCTATCAAACGGTGTGTAGGCCATGCGTAAAGTCCTTCGCGCCAACCATCGGACCGCTTATCTGCACTAAAGAATTGTCAGTATTCCCTTCAGTTATCGTTATACCTATGAGACGCAACACTCCAATAAAAATAACTAAGCGTATACAAATAAGTAGCGCACACCCCATTGCTGTCAAAATTTCAAAACTTGACGTCAAGGTCACAGAGGGCACATCAAGAGCTTGTGTGGGGTTTGTGCTCGACCAACCAAGCATTTCCAAGACAGAAACAAGCAGCTGTCAAAACACCGAAGAGGCTTACTCACGTTTCTCTGATAGCCTATCGATAAGTATTGGTGGCATCGTCAAATGTGAGTATTCAGTAGCGAATGGCAAGTTTCGATGAGGTAGAAGAATTTCTTAGTTGTGATTTCAGATGACGCAGACATAAAGTTCTTGGGCATTGTTCTTTAAAGACGAGGCGTGCTCTTAGTCCTCTGGATATTGGCAGAATGAAAGTGACGTTGAGGTGATTTTCAAGAGATCAAGAGGTGCTATTGAAGCTTAACGGTATCTCCCCACAAATACCTGATTTCGCTTCCAGTTTTCAAGATAGAATATGAGTTGAGCTTTGCTTCGGTTTCTCCTATATATAGAGAGAGAATCAATAAGTGGTGGTCATTCTTACGGACAAGATGACGTAGAAAAGCTACAGCGAGCAAGCAAAAATATCCATTAGCCAGGATAGATTATCCCTAGAGGATGCACGCTTTTTCCAGATGATTTCAGATTCGAAGTTAGCCTTCACAGCTTGGAAATGGTGACGCGTATCTGAGCAGAAGATATGCACTGAGCCGTAATACAGATCCCCAAGTTTCCTTTGGGACCCAACAAATACAAAAGTGGGGAAATCCCCTCGTTCACCCAACCCCCCCAAGAACCAAGGGTCTTCCCGTTGGCTACAGTAGTTTGATCTACACAACAAACAGAACTCCGAAACTTACGAAGAGTTTGAAAATTGAATGTGATTATGTGAAGTGACAAATCATAAATGATACGGATTTTAGTGTCTCAAAACGCAGAACTAGGGGAAGAGAAAAGACAACGATCGATTTCTAATAGCCTTTGATATCTCCGATTCTCCCCAGCTGTTAGAAGACTTGAAGCATTTATCACAGACTAGCTGCTTCTTAGCGATAGAATCAATGAAAGGTGAATATCTTACTGAAGAGGGGTGGTATCCTAGAAGGTATGCCACTACCTACTCATTCCCAACTTTTAGAGCGCAAGACAAGATTCTACCTTGCAAATTGCTGTACACAAGTAGCTCGTTCCAGGAAAAATACCGTTGAATAATCTTTTTCTCTGGTCATCTTCTGATCGACTGAAAGATTAAGGAGCTAAAAGAAGGCCTCTATCGCAGCAAGCTCCCGTCACTGTAACATTCCTCTGAGGAGGTCGGCCATCAAAAGTAGAACCCTGAATACCAATAGAATATACGGCTGTTCCTGGAGCATATTGTTTCCACGAATGCTTCAAGTCACTAGATGTATGTTTTCTATGGAAGGATGTTTTTGGTTAGACATATGGTTATTGAGGAGGTGTACTACTGTATTTTGCTTACCCAAATCATTCCCTGGCGGGTATACGACTCTTTTCTGATTTATGCACCCAACTGACAGAAACGGTACTAAATCATGTCTTTTGGCTACTACTGGAAGTATCAACAAAACAAAGGGAGATCACAAGAGTAGCATTTCATTTCTGCCAACTGCCGCAACCTTAATATATACGACTGAGAAACAACAGGCAGGTTTGATTTTGCCAAAAGACTGCAATGTCGTTGGTGCTTTGCCAGATAGCGAATATATATTTTATTTTTGTTATTATACTAGGACATCACTAGGAGATAAACCCAACTCTATAATACGATTTGTACAGAAACTATAAGGGGCCTTAGATATTTCCTCGGTACGATTACAAGATCAGCTCTTTGTTTCCGAGAGACTTCCCCCAATACTTTTTCTTTGGATGACTTCTTGAATATTCCTGCTCAAAGGTCTACTCTTCTTGCTTTTTCTAGCCCGAGGTAACTCTTTGGCACATTACTTGCCTAGGAAGAACCTAGGTTTGAGAATATAATACACTTCCATCGCACGAATTGCAAAAGTATTGATCAAATGCATTTGAGTCCTTACTCACCTCACCGAAGCAGCCAAATTACAGCGGATAATAAAGAAAGGTGCATAGTTTCTTCCAAATCTCTCGAAAATTAGCTAGAAGACAGTTTGAAGAGAAAGGAAAACAAACGTAATACCAACGAATAGAAATCCTCAAAACACTTTTCCATTTAGTATACAAGTACAGTACAGGTAGTGAAGAAGTCCATTCCACCACCGGTTAAACCCCGCCTTTCCATACCTAACACCCCACATGACACCGTCCCACCCCACAAACCCCCCACCAAAACCACGTTATCACTACATACTCATAAATAGCCCCTCGATGTGCATCCAACGAGCAATAATCAAGGCGCTTTGGCGGAGTGGTTAACGCGATGCCCTGCTACTGTCGATGACAAAGCCAGGCATTTCCTTCGGGAGCAAGAGTTCGAATCTCTTAGGCGTCGATAGTGTTGTATTACCCGATCACCGGGTACGGTTTCGTTTTTTTGGCGGATTTTTCTATAATGTTCTATGTTTCATGTTGCTAGGTTCCTTTCTCTTGATGGTTGATGATGGTTGAGAAAGCTAGGTGAGTAAAAAAGTTACAGAAGGAAGGTGGACACTGGAATTCGTACCGAAGTTTTACCGATTGAACCCATATTGTTTTGTTATTGAAGTCCTTCTTATCTGAGCCTACCTAGGTAATTTGAAATCTCCATTACAATTATTCTAAGCCAAGACATCCTTCTCCAAACTGTTGTTCTCTCTTATATTCATATTCACAACCCGATGTTCCCATTGGCCGCTTCACTGATTGCTCACTCTGATATCTTCTGGATAGTCCCGGATCTGACAAGGATTTGGCACTTTGAATCTCCGTACACCAAAGATTTACAGCAAACAAGTCGTGCACGTCCTTGATCTACTTTGTCCCAGGCGAAATAAATGTTATTTTTTAGTGGGTATACAGGGTTAGCACGCCCGTAAATTTTAACATTTATTTCGCCTGGGACGAAGTACCGGGAAAACCCCCCGAACAGTCCAGGGGGTAGGATACGCTCGATCTACTTCGAAGTACGAGAGAATCGTTTTGGTTATTTCGTTGTTCGTTGTGCAAGAACTCCAAGGCAGTAATCCGCGACGGTGATTATATACAGGCTTTGAACATAGACTAATACCCTCAACGTGATAATACTTAGAACTTGCAGGAGAAACTGAGCCACAGCCGCGAAAGCAAACATTGATTTCTGAACAAAGGGGCATACAAGGGATCTATCTCGCTTCCTGAGTGCAGAACAACCCATCTATTTAACCCTCCACCTTTAAGTATTCCAGTTTTCCCAGCCACAAATAATTAAAATGTCGTAAATGGATAACAATACCCAACCAAAAACCCAACACCACTACGCCGTCCTTCCCATCGGACCCATCCATAGACTCCGTTCCGTTACCCGCATGACTATTCCAGTATAGTCATATACATATCGATTATTGAAGCGCTCGTTGACGATCCAAACACTGGCAGTCTTCCGGCTGTCCTCCTTGTCCCATTCCGCTCAGCAAACTGGGGCATTTGGCCGCAACACTCTCATCAGTACCACACTGCAACAGCAATCCCCAAATCCTTTCAACCGTGAATCCGAAATACGGATTATCAGGTCTATCGACGTTGTCTCCGACAATCGCCTTATTATGACTCCATCCATCCTTACTGTTGATAGCCGTCAACAGCCCCCCATATATCTTCCTATCAATCCCTCGGATTCTCTTTGCGCTGGCTATGAACTGACCCTTGTAAGTCAAGAGTATTGGTTGTTCGGGCTTACAAGGCTGCTTGTAAATTTTCTGAAAGAGTTGCGGGATAGAGTTGAATCTATCTTCCCATCCCCAGCGATCCCCGCAAGCACCGCACTCGCATTGCACACCAGTGAAGCCCAAACTCAGCATCCCGGTCTCGGGAACGAGGTAGTCGTTGATTCTGGGAATGAGTTCACGCATGTTGTGGACATGGGCTTGAATGAAAATGGTCTGATCTGCCAACTTATCCCATTTGTCAACAATATGTTTGAGGTAGGTCCCTCCTTCTCGACCTAGATTTTCCATCCTTTCCACGACGTCGGCACCAGTTTTTTCCTTCAACGCTTTTAGGTCGGCATCGGGACTTTTGGTATATACAATGATTGTTGGGTTGATTGTTCTGAGCATCGCAGTGGTTTTGATTGTATCGAGGGTTTGCTTGACTAACAAGGGATCCTCTTCATACATACTAACGACGATATCGAAGCGTGAAGTAGGTTTGTATGAAAAATCTAGAGAGACGGGAAACCCTTGATGGGCTGAACTGATGGATGAAGTTGACAAGAATACTATGGCGGTAGCTGTGGACACGATTGCGCCAAAAAGGGCTATCCCCGAGAATATCTTGCTAGGTGTTTTATATTCATGAGTCTTTGTCTTGGTGATTTCTCTTAACTGAAGGACTGAGTTGTGGATTTGATCTATTCCGATGAGGGCTGCACATGATGCCAAATATGCAGTGAGTTGAATCCAGCACACGACTGGTACTGGGTTGGATATTACAGCTGCCAGCAGAACAATCATGCCAGAAGAAAATGCTGCAAGAAGCTCAGTACCTTGAAGTGGTATAGTTGAGAATTGGATCTTGGGTTCCGCAAATGAGATTGGAGAGTAGGCCATAAAACTTGTCCCTAATAAACACGTCAAAACTATTGAGACCGTGTTTACGACCATCAGCAGAATTGTTGAGTTCGAAGTGCTGTAAATTGTTTCGATATTTTCGAAGAAAATACCAGCAGCACCACTGAATACTATTCCAAATGACAATGTCATGGCCACGAAACCGTGGTTGGCTTTGAGTTTCGCTTGGACTGCAATATCAGGGCCGACTTTCTCGAATCCAAAAGCATAGAATGCTCGGGAGAGTCCAGTAAAAAGGAGACCAAGGAGACCCCAGAGAAGGCCAGGAACCATGAGACGGTATTCATTATATAAAACAAGACTAGAAGCTGCGAATATGAGTATCGCTTCCCATGGGAACCGTCTCTTGGAAGGAGATTGCGAACACAATATACACAGAACGAGAGTCTCTGCAGCATATATCACGGGCTAAAAGAAATTAACATGGACTTCTTCAACATTATATTGAATTCCATTTCACAAGACACAACTCACAAATACCATTACCAGAACTGGAAGACTCGGCATATGTAAAATACCTTCCATCAACATTGGGACTGACGCTGCAGCAGTCAATGCAGCAGGTATCATTCTAATCCAATGTTTGTTGAACATGAGAGCCCCCGCACCACCTGGTTTTTGTATTCCCCATTGATATATGTTATTGGGATTTGATGCCGTAGATTCAGAGCCGAGTTTCAGAGCCAATACGTAGACTATCGACAATGCGACAAAAGCTCGAAAAGCGATCGCGAGAGCTACAACTTTGTCAGATCGGCCGCGGAGGAGGGGTGAAAATACACATACGGTAATCTAGAATTTATATTAGCTGCATTCCCTGTCAAGATTGTGATGTCTTACGAAAGCCATGGTTGATCATCAGTTGTTTGGTTGAGTAGATGGCGATCGAGGAAGCGATGGACCAACGTCTATTCTCGTCAGAATTTCCACCCAAACGAAATCCCAACCCATCTGCAAACTTACACTGCCCTAGAAGAATTTTCTTTTTCCTTGGTTGTCAATGATGATCTTGAAGTTAACCTGGCCTCTTCTATATCGCCTCTAAGAAAGGCATCTTCCGCATCATCAGCGTCAAACCCGCGCAAAGGTGCGAACTCTATAGGTCGCAATTCGGCAGACACCATCATTCATGTCGTGACTGACGAGTTTCCGATTTCGATTTCGGGATGGCCATGAGAAGACATCTCAGATGCACAGAGTTACACACTCAATATGCCCCTTTCCTTACCCCTAAGGATAGATAGGATTTCACGTATTTGTTGGATCTTCTGCGTATTTACCAGGCGCAGCTCTCCACACATGGTGGGGGTCATCTACAATGCCGGACCCGCCATCTAGTGTCCGTGTGAGTTTCACAGGGATGTGAGATGGGTGCGCTCGGTGCGGTCCGTGTTTGGCCGGAGTTTACGAGGATGCAAGGTATCGTATAGCTTATCTCCTTAGGTAATCACGGTAATGGAGCCTTAAGACTAGCTAATAGTCGCCTGAGAAACAAGGGTGTTTCGAGCTATGTGTACTACCACGTGACCACTTGAGCGTCAAGTATTCTAGACCCCGTCGACTTTTTTAACCCCCCCTTCAAAAATGATTTAACTCGTAGACGTCTTACTAATTAATTGTAAGCACTTTGCCAAGGCTGAGTGTGCGCTAAGGGTTGTTCGAGGATTAAATGCCTACTTTAGGGGCTTTAGAGGGTTAGGGAATTCTTCCTAGGAACAAGATAATTATAAGGGTTCACTTAGAGCTACATTGAGCTAAAAGTACCTGCGCCGCACGCTACAGAGGTGCGCAAAGAACTCGGTCTTACGTACGCTCGACGATCTGTAACGTAATGCAAATACAAGTTTTAGAATCGCTCGATTCAGGCAAAGCTTTCCCGCGCGCTGGCAGGTTGGCTCCTACGACGGGTGTGGCGAGGTGTGTTGTTGTAGTGCGTACCAGGGTGTCCTGCGTACACCACCTTACGCCACACAAGCGCCTATATGACTTTGTGTAAGTATCCCGAGGTCGCCGAGGATCAACGATTTTTGTCGAGGATCAACGATTTTTTTAGGAGCTCTATGAAAATATCCTAAGGATCAAGTGGTCTTTCGGGTTAAACTCGCTAAGCGCCCTGCGCCCCTTTAGGAAAACAACCTTCTCGAGGGTTAGGCGCTTTTGAGCCTCGACCGAGGCTCTCCCGAGGTACTCGAGTACTTAGGTCAGCTTTTTCCTATAGGCTTATGTTGGTTTGACTTTATGTCAATAAACGGGTGATGCAATAGACCTATATTACTATCGTATGTTGTAGTAACTAAGTCCTTTTGTTGTTGAATTGCATGCCGAAGCAAGTGTAGCTGGCTAGGACCCTACGTACTTATAGGTGGCTACGAGTACGCTAGTCCTGAAGGAGCCGCTACGCTCGGAGAGTCAGAACTAGCTAATAACCATTCACTAATATAAACCGACAGCTTATCTACTCCTATTTTTATTTTACGGGTTTCCAGTATATACCAAGCCACCTGGCATTTCCCCCCCTCTAAATTCAAATCATTTATGTTTCGCATCTGTGGTTTTTAAAAACACGATTGATGAATGGATACAGGCGTCAACTCTAGCTATGGCAACGAGAGTTACGGTGTAGTCTTCTGATAGTAATCCTCCAACAACATCCCACCTATGACAATCACGTATCAATGTTGGCGTAGAAAACCTCGAGATTCATCTCGACTCCGAAATAAATTCCTCGTCCAAAGTCACCGATCTATATCCATCTGACAATGGCACCGCCAATTCCATACTCTCTTCTCCGAGAGTGGAAGCAGCAAGTCCGTACTCTTGACGACCCTTTCATATCCCAACTCCCCAAAATTGAGCTACACATCCACATAGAAGGGACTCTCACTCCGTCCCTCCGCTTCAAGCTAGCTTCTCGCCACAAACTTCTCCCCCTTCACTCCCAACGTCTTCAAAAAGACTTCAATACTCTATCAGAGTTGGAAGAAATGTATCAACTATTAGAACCTCCAAGTAGCAAAGGCACCGGCATCTCAGCCTTTTACGAAGCCTATTACGGGTCCATGGAAGTCTTATTGGAGGAAGGTGACTTCTTTGAGCTGGCGATGGGCTACTTTTCCAGGGCGAGGGAGATGAACGTAAAGTATTGCGAAATTCTGTTTGATATACAGGCGCATACCAGAAGAGGAGTGAGCGTTTCCACAGTGATGGATGGATTTCGACTAGCACAAGTGAAAGCCGAGAAAGAACTAAATGTTTGTCTCTTCACTCCTCCACTCCATCTCTTCATTCTTCATATCTAAAGATTTTCCCAAGGTCAAATCCCAATGGATCGCTTGTTTCCTCCGCAACCTTCCTCAAGAATCAGCAATGGAGCATTACGAGCTCCTCTTACCATATAAGGACATGATAGTAGGAATAGGCCTCGACTCCAACGAATTCAACCATCCACCCTCTCTTTTCCACGACCTTTTCCAAAGAGCAAGAAACGATGGCTTTAAACTAACTTGTCACTGCGACGTGGCTCAACCAGCGACTCACTCTCATATCCACCAGGTAGCTACCTCTCTTGGTGGCACGGGAGCAGAACGCATCGACCACGGTCTTGATGCTGCCTCTGACCCTTCTTTGGTCCAAATTATCAAAGAAAAAGGAATCGGAATGACGCTATGTCCTTGGGCATATGTTCGACATCACACAGAGGAAGATATCTTTGGGTATCTAAGAAAGATGTTTGCAGAGGACGTGAAGATCATGATCAGTAGTGACAGTCCTGTTTATGTGGAGAGCCTTTGGCTGGATGATAATCTGAAGTTGATTCGTTCTAAAGCAGGGTTTACGAACGAGGAATTTGAGAGGCTGATGGTGAATGCGATTGATGTATGTTGGGCAAAGCATGAGGTGAAGATGGCGTTTATAGAAGAGCTTGCTCAGTTTATGGGGAGTATGCGATAAATAAAAATCTAGTGACTCCTAGAATTTGATTCTTGGTGCCTGGAGGTACATTTTGACCAGAGATTCTTTGATTGCACGAAGCAGTAAGAACTGCGCATGAGTTTTATCCTGGGAATGAATATGAGTCAAGAGCTGATGTTTACAAACTTATGTACGTATTTGATATCTCAAGTAAAGAAGGTCTAGGACCCTAATATCGACAAAAGTAGGTAAATTAAATCCACCACACAACCAAATACACCCACAACTTCAAGTTTGGCAAACACCACACACCTTTACCTGATACAAGTTGATACAGTACCCACCATATATATCCTCTCATCCCACCTACCTTCATTCCTTCCATCCACCCAACCCCGCTGCCTCCCCCTCAAAGATTTGGTCATAGACTCATCAATGCCCCACACCCCGACCAATAACCAAGACCAACAAAAGAAATCCCTCTATAGTAAAAAGAAATCCAATTGCCAAGTTTGACATCCGTGCCCATGCAACCCATCTTTTATTTCCACCAAAAAGAAAAAAGAATTCCATCAGGGGGGAAATCCCCCAGGTCCAGCCCCAATAACACCCTTCCGAAACAGATCAAGAAACAATAGACGGAAGGACAAAAAAGTAAGCAAACGCTGCTCAAATCAAGTCATAAACCGCCAAAAGTCAAGCCACTGCACCGAAAAGATAGATGCAACAGCGCAGAAAGAAAATAAAACGCTAATCAGCTTGTGGGGATAGTGAAAAAGACAAAAGAGATGAGGTGTGTACAGCCCGCCCAGGTTCATGTAGCGGGGCTAATAACTGGATGTTTGCCATATGTCGATATCTCCACATATACAATAAATCAAAAAAAAAAAAAATACAATAGACAAAATAAAGAGCTCATAGAATCGAATTGGAAGGAAAGAAACGAGGAAATCGTAGTATCGTATCACATAGTACCAGGAGACCCGCTCATACAGCCAGCGATCTCCAGCCCATAATTCGTCAAAAAGTTGCAAGCGGGTCAACCTCTTCATGATGAAGGAAACAACATGTAGCTGACCCTAGCTTTCTTGTTTCCAAGAACAGTGCTTGCTGTTCCGGCTCTTGGCCGACCAGTAAATTCTCTGACAGTCTGAGAAATGACTGGTGCAGACACCTTTCTTCCGTGAACTTGTCGGTTGATTTGCTCTTCCTGCAATTCCTCAACGGGACTAAGGCAGGTTTTGTCCTCGGGTAGACTGATATCGAGAGGAGTGGTGCTCAAAGATGGCGATTCACTCGCTCTTTTTTGAGAGGTGAGCCCGAGATAGTAATCAGCCTGTGGGGTAGTCGCATTGTCTTTAATTTCACTGATCTCCGGTACACTCTCGTGCTTGCGGAAGCTCGATGGAATCAGATCAGGGAGCGAGGATGACGAGTCAACGCTTTGATGGGTATCACGACTCAACCGAGAATTGGAAGAGAGACGCGAGTGCGAAGAGCTGCGTGCTGAGCCCCGGGAAAAGTCTGATGACCGATAAGAACGGAAACTGGAATTACTCTCATCAACTGAGTTGTTGTAGGAAGTTTGCTCAACGATGATTGCTGATGTGGAACTGTCTTTACCCAAGTGGTGGTGATAATCTTCTACCGCTGCATCCATCTCGTTCTGGAAGTCAGCTGGGATCAGGAGCGAGGGCGACAAGTTGAATCCATGCGACTCCTTGAAGGAAGAAGCTTGAGACGATGATCGCTTGAAACTAGGTGAAGTAAAGCCTGTGAACGTCTGTGGTGTACGCAGCTCTGGAGAGACAGCCGATATATTTGACATTGGTGATAACTCCGGAACATCAAAGGGCGACGGAATGAGTAAAGATGGACGAAATCTTCCTTCATAAACTGTTTGATCGTCTTCCAAATGCAATTCGAGTGTTGGCAGTGGCTGGCGGTTTGGCTGACGATTTGGCTGGCGAGGGGATTGGTTATCCATATCCCATTGGTCTTGTGAAGAAATAGATGGTTTTTCTGCGGTGACAGTTTTCTCTCCCATGGAGTATTGATCCCACTGGTAATCACAATGGGCTTCCATTTCATGATCGTAAGCATAGTCAATATCCTGCTCCCAAGAATCATCATCAAAGTGGAAACCTGGAGATACTGGGCCGCCATCTCTCAACGTCATTTGCCCGAGTATTGCTGACATGCGACATTCAAACGGTTCATACATGTGCTCCGCTACACTAGTTCGGAAAGATGGTACTGATCTGCACGCTCTCAATTCGGAGCTGGTCCTAGACTTCCGCGAACCAGCGTCCTCCTCCTCTTCAACATTGGGGAGCTCGGTAGAGAAAGACCCGGAGACAGCTGCGGTCACAGGCCAAGCTTCGTCTCCTGGAGTGGTGATCGCATGTGACTGCGATTGGTCCTCTTCAGCAGGTAGAGACTCCCGCGATGCCATTTGAATATCACCAGGTGCTGATTTTCTGAAGCGCTCATTAGTCGTCAACAAGGACGGATCAAATGTATCAAAAAGAACGGAAGACCTGCGGGAGGAAACTCTAGGGGGGAGCTCCATTGCGTACGGAGGTTCGAGGGGAGACCGAGGAGGGCGTGGAGGTGCCACTCTCATGTTATCATGCGACTTTGCGTACGAGATTGGTCTTGGAGTACGTGTAGGCCGTAGTGACTTTCGTAAGATTCCCTTCTGTCTGAGTTGGACAACAAACCGATCATCTACAGGAGGCATATTCAAAGATTCCGATGAAAAATTCCGAAAATGCAGATCTTCTGCCCGGATACCCTTGAGTTCGCCACGTGTGGGAGCTTGCGACAATTTGATTGCAGAAAACTCCGATACAAGTTCCCTAGGGCTGGTTTGTTCCAAGTTTGGCAGATGCTCTTGACGTGTATGAGTGACATGTTGGAAGTTGTATGGTCCAGAAATGGGCTGTCGCTTTTTTGAAGCAAGACCTATGGCGTGTGAGCCACTAGACTTTGGTTTGTGGCCATAATGACGTTCTGTCGCCGGATTTCCTCCAAATATATCCTCTTTTCCGCCGAGCGAGCTGACAGAATTCTCCCTCCTTGACTTCCTTCTTCCGCTCCTGGAGAAAATTGACCCAAATATCTGAGTGCTGTCATGTCTCTCTGACCGCGAAATTGGCATATTGCTGTTGGAACGAGTGGATGATCTTCGAGATACGTTTACGCTCTCTGTCGATGGATAAGTCGAATCGCGGGACCGAAAAGACGAAGAAGCTGAGGATGAGGAGATGGTGTCGGATCTAGAGTTATTGCCGAAAATAGAACTCCTCCTCATCTGCTCAGTGTATGCTCGTATCCGTTCAGGAGAAGGTGGCCCATCAATCGCGGGTTCGAGAGAATCAGATGACGGGCATTGTTCAGTATTAGGTACCGCCAGAGGAAGGTCCTGGCTGCCTTTCCTGCTTTGTTTCCTCGTCGAACTGACCTTGTAAACAGAAGGATACGCTGCCTTCCCTGTGCTGCTGAAGCTAAACATTGTCGTTGTTGGGAGTCCTGACTGTATTCCGTACACGCCAACTGGGTTGTGGTGGGTGGAGGTGGGGATATATTTTTAAGTCTTTATGCGGCCCGCAGGGGAATCCCAACAGTACATATATTAAAAATGCGGGAAAACTGTTGCTGCAGTGCTGAATATCGCGTATGGGACTAACGCGTCGATAGGCTGATCTCACACGCCGCAGCCACGAGATGCCTTTGTATCTGTCGGATTTGAAGGGTGGTGTTCGCTAGAGGAATGGCTTCGGCACCCTTTCTTTTGAAGAATCCGGCAATTGAAAGCAAAGGTGGAGGTCGACGCAAACTCTCAGACCAAAAGAAGTTTCGGCTGAAGAAATTCGGATCAGTACCTGGTATATAAAAGGTCGGACTAAACTCATGAATCCGGGCCCAGAAAAGTTTCCCCGTGATATAGACCAGGTTCCTTATGGGGAACAAGCTCAACAACCATCTGAGCACCAGATCACAAGAAGACGACAGATAGCAGGACCCGGCGGGATCGGAGTTACATACCGTGACGTGAGGACCTGGGTGAAAGGGTGCTTCTTGATGATGATGAATCTCTCTCAACGTTCCGATGGGATGGTGATGTTTTAGCGAGGCCCGGTTGCAGACACGGAAAGGAAACACCCGTCTGTCATGTAACGACGGAAGCGTGGACCTGATTCCTGGTTGGCTGTGGTGTTGCTGTTGTCAAGCATGCAAGAAGGCAGCCTTGGAGTAGAGCTGACAGGTAAGATTGGATGTGTGTCTGGAGATGCGACTCGTTGACGAGTCCTGGCTCCTGGTACCGAAAGGTAGGTACAGGATTCGTAATAACTATATAAAAAATATATTACCTCTCTTGAAGTTTTGAACTTTCATCAGCGAGACGGCCCATCAAAAGGCATTTCTAGGCCAGCGAGGCCAGCATTGGCAGCCAGCAAGCATCATAGCACTGATAACTTTTTGAACTGTGCCCTACCTGTCAACCCAGGATTGGGGATCCATCATGATGGGCGCAGCTTGCACCAATTTGTCCCCGGGGAACCAGGGACTGAACGGCTAGCGTCCTGGGAGAGCGACGATTGATGGCCCAAAAGGGAAGAGCTGCCCGCTGGTGGGCCTGTCTGGATGCTCCAGCGAACCCGAGCCGCAAGGAAGAGGGGAAGAGGAAACGAAGATGTGCGGATTTGATGACTAGGACCCCTGGAAAAGGAGTGGGGGTGTTCAGAGTGTGTCTGGGTTGGGACCCGAACCATGAAATTCCGCTACTTTCGTGGTTTCTGAATGCTTTCTGAGCATTTCCCTGGTAAAACTTTTTACCTGAATCTATCCAAATCGAAATCAGAAACAGCTATCACTGGGAGTGAGGTTTGAGATCAATATGATAGAAGTAGCTAGGAGTACCAGATCACATGATGGTTTTCTGGCGGGGAGAAGTTCCAACGCCAAATTTAAGCGAAGTCAAGGTTCTTGGCTCAAGAAGAGCTGCAGTAGACGTTTCTTGTATCAACCTGAAACTGATCAACTAGAAGAGCTGAAGTTTGGAAAGATCTCGGTTAAGACTTTTCAAGCCTTTACTGAATGCTCTCGGAATTCCAAACTGGGACAAGAGTTGATGAACAACTTGAAGAACTTCTCTATTGTCCGTCGTGAGCCGGGGGGGAGATGGCGTTGGTCCGTCGAATCGTTGGTCAATGGTCGTGCTCCAATGGAAAGAGGTCTTCTTCCAAACTGCCCGAAGCGGCAAGTGCCGTACCCACGCTTACCCACAGTCCCACATCCTCCATCTTTACGAAGGTCCTTCGTACGAAGTACAAACCGCCCCAAGACCCCACATCCTAGAACTTCGTCAAAACGTCGTTTTCTAAGGAGCTTGCCTTCTTTCGATCGCCAGTCGCGAAATGTCCATAAGGCCAGCCACCTCAGCACCAAAAGGCTTCGATGCGTGTCTTCGAAGTGACCCGTGGCGCAAAGCGAGACTCCAAAAATCAAGAAGACGGCTGGCAGCCAAGTCGACACTAATCCAAACATTACCAACACCATGTCACCAACGCCATTCGATATTGAATTTGAGCGATAGCAGACAGAGAGTTTGTAGCCGGTTGAATTGAGTGCGAGCGCCTGAGACGTCGGTTGGGGGCACATTCGTGCTCCTTGCCTCGCTCACTCTTGAGATATAGCGCGCTCTTGGCCGTAGGAGCGGCGGAGCGCATGAGGGTTGATAAACTACGGACTGAGAGACGCCGATGACTTGCATCCCCAACATTCGTATTTCTCGTTCTACGTGTCTTGTTGACTCTCAACTCTTGACCTTTTGACTTTCCTGGCTTCCATAAAAGGTTATTCTGTAGATCATTCCCCATCCCAGCTAACCGGAAATGGGGGTAGCCTCTTGTTGACAATTGGCGTACCTGCGTCTCAAAGAGAGACAGATGCTGCAACCTCACCAATCTGAAGGATTCCCGATTGAAGGTTCCGAGATGACGTTTTTGCGCCAGCCGCTCAACCCCTGACCTGTTATTATTGCAATTCTTTTTGAGTGGTCGTATTCAGCAATAATCGCCCAAAATGGAGAAACGGTCATCTCCTTTAATAAATCAGCTCAGAAGCATCAACCATGAATTGGAGGAATAGATCGCCACTTCATATTAACAGAACTCCAATTTGGAAGTGCAGCTCGCATATCACCTCGCCGACTTCCACGCTGTTCTCCCCTGGCTGGTCTGCTGCAATGTCAATATCTGATATCTGCAATCATCATATCATGTCCAGTGTGTTGTACGAAGCTGTTAGTAGTATTGACGAAGGTCGTCGTCCCACGCTTCGAGAAAGGCCTGTTTTACGGCGGCCTGCAGGAGGCTTTCAAGACCTGTAGAAAACTGTACCACTAAGGTCAAGCCATGGACGGAAAGTGACTTAAAGTGAGTGGAATTACCGAGCTACCATTTGTCATTTCTGGGCAGTAGTAGTGATTGGAGAAGCCTTTTGGCGGTTCAGGGACCAACCCGAGTGTCTGGAACGTCGCTTTGGTGAAAAACTCCAAGTTTACCTTGGCGTTGATCTTGGGTATCAATCAGGTCTAAATCCACGACCTGGTGATTGATGAGCACTATTTTCCTTCTTTCGGGTTCGATGCAGGCTTCTACTGCAACGCTATGCTGCAGGAATCGGAAAGCAGAAATAATGTCGGTCCGAAACCCACCAAAGGATGAAGTGTTGCGAGACGGCGCAGAACTGGCCAGATCACGCCTTATTAACAGACAAGGAAATACTGAATTTCAAGAAACTTATCTCACTTTGAAAAAGGAAGTTGCTTTGTAGAGAGTTGTGCCGTTCGAATCTGGCAACTATATTATAGAGCTATAGTAGAAATTCTTTACTATAGTAGACTACCTACTATAAGGGTATCCTAGATTATATTCTTGCCTTCCTCGGTCCTGATTCTTACTAGTGGAGCTAAAGGATATTCTCGCTACAAGGACTATTCTTAGGGTTTAAGGTTCGATAGAAGACTCATATTATAGAATTCTTATTTTTTATCGTAGAACTATTGATTTCCAAAGAATTCATTAGTAATAAGTAATTCTATTAAGGTATATGATTAAGAGTTTAAGGGGTTCAAATGAATAAAATAACTTTATATTAAAGATTTTAGAATTATAAAAAATCGTCTAGGCTCGGTCGCTAGGTTCAGGATATAAATTCGAAGAAAGATGTTTCCGCTAGCTTACTGCATGGTACCTTAATTTGCCTGGTTGCTGTTATAGGTGGGCTCTGGGGTCTTAATTAGCAATTGAAATATACTGGGTTTGTGATTGGTTTCATCGGTCCGTCAATTAATTGCACTATGAGGACGTCCGTTCTGCAAATGAGCTAAGAATAGTGGTCAACACACGTGCCATCCTGTATAGCTACTCACATACGACTCCATAACTGCGCAGGTATGATGTCAAATTCTTGTACTAGGGCGGCTAGGTTACTCCTGGTGGCCTTGTACCCCTGATCAAAACAAAACTTGGGCTGCAACTGCCAGATTGAGGATATATTGACTCAATACCAGTAACTCCAGGCTCCCTGGACTATGAAGCAAAATGCAAAATCTGTTTGGAAAAGAAAAACCAGGCCCAAGACCAATTCTGCAGTCTGTAACTCTCACCTGCAGTCCTGCGGGAATAAGGATACATTTCGTTAACATGAACCCACGGTATCCTTGACAGTAACACTTACTTGCTTTCTTTTTTACAAAATACGACGTCGTGAAAAGATTTACGGTATGTATGACAGAGGAAGGAATCATTAGCTATAAATAGTATATACAAGGAAAAGTATGAGTTCCATACACTTACTGTCGCATCTGAATCCTTCCTCTCCCCAAGTATAGTCTGACATGCTGACATGTACAGAACTGTACGAGTACGCGAGTACAAGCATGGAAGAAAGCGCAGGATCTCGCCCATCACCCCATCTTTTGGTGAATTGCCGGTTGTTGACTTGGAAGGAAGACTTAAGGTTAATTCTCGAAAGTGAGAGATCATCTGTCGTTCTCTATTTTCGCTATTCAAGCACAGATGGGGGCTGTCTCCTCCTTCCCAAGTCTCGGGTTGTCAGCCACCTTCGGGTCGACCGCACCGACCCATCACCCGCATTATTGCAGCTGGTGTAGTGGGATGCCCCGCGATTCGGAGGGTTACAAAGTCAAGCTTCAATAACCCCTCACCGTCACTGAAAGAAGGCGGCTCCGTGGGAAGCAAGAGGACGAGGAGGAGGAAATTGGGGCCAATTCAAAACCGGAAAAAAAAGGCGCAATCCACCTGCATAGAAGGCATGGACAAGCAAGGCTCCTTCGTGGCATCCCAAGCCCTACCCTAAGTGCAAATGTAAGCCGCTGTCACTTGTCAATGTCACGTCACGCACGATCCACGCCCGCTGGATCGATCCCGCCCGCACAGTCTTTCACGTCTGTTCTCAGATATGATAAGGACCAAGAAACGCCACAGTAAAGAACAGCCCAGACGGACGCGGCTCTCGAATCCAGACGCAGAAGCCGTGTTCTAAATATCGATAGAAGTTTGCTGACGAGGCCAGTCACGATTGTTTCTCTCTTGGTCTTTGGCGCCTCGCCTGCTGTGTTATGGGTAATCGATTACCTTTTCCCTTCCATCTCGTGACGAGAATCTCATCACGATCTCTTGATCCACATTCTCTTTTCGACATCATCGCCGACGTTAGAGGAAAGCATGAACTTCTCACGAGAGTTTGAGCCTTGAATCAACGGCGTTCTCTTCGGAATCACGAAAATACTAGGCTTACGACCCCTCTCGATGTGAAGCGAAACGGCCGTCTTTCTACCCGGCGGCACGAAATCTCAACTTCAGAACAAAACAACTCGGCTGGTTCAAACAGTGTTATCGTTACCCCAACAACCCAATCAACTTGCACCTACGGAGCACTTCGTCCCCGGCATAACAATTGTAACCATTCTAGGGTATCTTCAGTGGAGTTCAGGGTCAATACCCCCGTAAAGTCACAATTATTATGTCTAGGACGAAACATAGATAATGCAGGTCATAATTTGTGCATTCCTCCTCAATTCGGACCTCTGTAACATATTGAGTGTTCCGAGCACAAGAACAGGCACTCCAGACTCCTCAATAAGGCTACGCCCGCACCCAAAAGATAAGCAGTAGTAGCCAAGTCCCTCAACCCTCGACCTCAAAGTGCCGATGCTGTACAGTATGAAGTATAACGCCTCTCCCTTTTCGAAAGTTTCCAAGAATCCAAGCATTCACAAAGTGGAGCTTTACCTCTTAGGCGCACGTCTACACGCGGCCGCTCCGAGAGTGTGATAGGTAGCATGTTTTGATTTTGTGATCACTTATTCGCTATCTCTTGCAGCTTGAATAAGTTTATTCTGAAACAGCACAAAGTCAGCACAAAGTGGACTGTTTTGAGCCAGAAAGATAAAACTCATCCTAATCAGGTGCTTGGCACTCATCCGCCATATGCAGATCGGGGTTGATTCTCGGGGCAGTACGGAGGATCAGAGGGTTCTTGTGAAGTTGTAGCCAATTTCTGTGGATCTTACTAAATGCTTTCAGATGGAGATTTTGAAGGGGTTAGGGGTACAAAAAGTTGCAGTGGAAGGATTTTGTGGCCAGAAGTTATAATCATACATAGCTCTAAACAGCATACATACCTTCGAAGGAGTTGGGTGAAGATCAAAGTTTATACGCCAGTTATCGAAACAAATCTGATTAAGAGAACTTAAGCAAGTTAACTCTATAAAATACGGAAACGGCCGGCGCCCCCTCGGCATTCCCCTCACCGATTTAACTACTTCGAAGTACTCGAAAAGATGCCCGGGAGTTTCATCATCTAGGTTCGTAAGTGTGGTTTGTCTAAAAGGGTCTGTGTTACAGGTCTCATTCAACCTCAAGAGCGGCCGCGACCAAAATTCTAAATCCCTTCCCTTCTGGGTGGCCACATCGAGGTTAAGGTCGAGGCCGACGAGGAAGGTGCAAACCTCAACCTCGGAGGCTTTAGGGGAATTGAGAATATCAACGAATTTGTAAAAGGTATGCTCATTGAATGGATAGATATATTGATACCATTTAGTGAATGTATGAAAATGATGGTATTTTGTTAAAATCTTTGGATTCTCGTTAAATTCCAATTTCCATCATTTCACGTGTACAGTAGGGTGCAGACGGGTCACAGGAGGGACGTCTGGATAGCCTCAACTGTTGCATATGTATAACGCCATGCCCTTTTCACACCACTCCAATGAAGAGACAGACCGCTCTCTTGATCCCTTTTATAAGCCATTTGGCCCCATAAAATTAAATCTTTATGATGAAATTTACACATTGACATCAGTAAGCGACTAATCGGATAAATATGAATAAAGTAGATGTTAAGCATATTCTGGCATTCACTCCCATATTAAATTAGGTGGTGTACTATGTTATATCACAGACCTACATTGTAGATAGCTTCTTTTCTTTCCTCCTTAGCAGTTAACAATCAAGCAATAGCCACATCCAAAGTCTCCTAGCGCGTACTACAATAGGTAATAGATCGTAGGTGGCGTGTCTATTGTTAACCACTAAGCAACCGACTCCCAAAGGACGTCCAGAGACCAGTCATCCACAGCCAGTTGAACCATGCGATTCTAGCCTGTGGCTGGTGCCGTTTATTCTGATTGGCTGCATTCGGGTTGGTGGGAATTCAAGTCGGTTTAGCCAACCACTATTGTATCTGGCCATACTTTCCACTTTCCAAAGAGATGGAACAAACCAAAACTACCGTGTTAATTGAATCATAAGATATCATTCACGAACAAGATACTACTACTTTTGTAGAAATGGTTCCATAGGGTCCGAAATACTAATATCTTTTGACTCTGACTAATAAGTAGGCTAGAATCTCAAAGCTATGATTTTATATCATTTTTCAGACGCTTCATTAAACAATATCACGTTGGCTAAAACACTTAATTACAGGACTAGATGGCTGAGAATGTGTTTTGAACTTTTGAAGTTGAGCTATAAAATACCGTATATGAATTTTGCAAAAACTGAAGCTGTTCCCAGATAATCTAGCACTAGCAGTATATTTACCCCCCATTTTGTCAACTTATCTGTCTATATCTATGTCCATATAGCCCTCCTCGTCAAAATCAGGAGAGACCCGTTCTTGAAGAATGTACTTAAAACGTGGGCATGGAATGGGTTTAGAGAGATCAGATGAGGTTAGGCGTAAAACACATAGGTTGTGAGAGGGGGTTGACCAAAAAGTACCGAAGTAGGGCAAAATTACTATATGTGATATTGATTTTTATATATGAGATATGGTTCAAATGAATCTTAGGACGGATTTTTAATTTTAATAATGGTATCTTATAATCTACCAGTAATTATACGGTACTACTTTTTAATTAGTCGACTATAAATATCACTATAAAAACCCAAGTTTTATTTACTCCAAAAACAACTGATAATGTAACCACCCTTCTTATTACAGAACGTACTGGAGTTGGAGTTTACCCCTTTGTTTACTTAGCATGTGACTCCTACATTAGGCGATACTACCTGTACGCCATATGGTCCCAGAAGAGTCAAGGCTAGTCTCGTATGAGTCACGCTAGTCTTATTCAGGAAGGTTCGATGGTACAGGAGAGCTCCTGTATCAGGGCGCTACTTTACCTTAGCTAGCTATTTTAATTCCATTCACTTTTTACACAGCTCATTCTGACAGTTTCCTGTTTTGTCCTTGACACTTCTCCTAAGTATATAAGTAATCTCTCTGAAGTTTATACAGTTATACACACTTTTACCTACCTCTTGTAACAGACTTAATCGCCAAAGTCTCATTAATGAACAGCGATAGTATTCCTCTATTGTACATTTTTGAGCATATACATACATAAGCCTGAAGGGATAGATACTAATTCCATTTCCCTGGCAAACCTCAACTGAAAACGCAGTCCAAATCCTTCTAAGTTCGCTCTAAAAACTGAACAAAGATAGCAATGATCGTATGTCTTTAACAAGAAAGTAACCAGATACAAAATCTCCTCCCAATCTTGTCATCATCCTCATTACTCCCAACAGACCGTTCTCCCACAGACCAACAGCAACCAACACACCACTCCAAAAACCCAACCCAAGTCACTCAACCACACAACAACCCTCCAACCTCAACAAACCAACCTCCCACAACTCCATCACGAGGGTAGTCTCGGAATCGCCTCCCCCCCTACAGCACCAGCACCCTTGCACCACCCATTCCACGTCCCCGTGTCTTTTATCTTATTCCCCGCTCTATAACACCCAATACCGGGTGATTTCGTCGCAAGACAGTCATCGCAGCCATGCGCCCGTGCACCCTGACATGCATTTCTGGTGGTGGTGAATTCTGCGGCTTGTTTCTTATCCTAGCAGGCTCCGAGTTTGTTCTGTGCAGTCACTGCTGCGGCTGATGTCAAAATAGCGAGGAGAAAGGTTTTTGGGAAGTGTATTTTTTGGGTGCCTTTTAGATGTGTGTGTGTTGATTTTGGATGGTTACTGGGAAGGTGAATAGAGATGCAGTTACTAGATGGAAAGTATTTACTGTAGTTGGAAGGAAGTATCTACAGGAGGGAACAACCTTATATAGCGAGTAAGAATATACTTTTTACTAGCGTTTCCGCATAAATATAATATGGTATCTCATCCCAACACTGAAGCAAGGGGGCGTATGAGTACCACAGTATATCCCTCACCAAGAAAATCTACTCCCGCGGTCGTTCTTACTTCTTTACAAAATATATACCTAACGAAACCAAATCTCTGAAGGGCGAGAAAAGCTGTTATATTATGTTAACGAAGAGATATTCTAGCTACCTTTCTTTCCCGTCCACGGGTTTTTAATGAGTTGATAATAGGACCTTGGCGTATCCAGGTTTCAAGTTTGCAATCAAGCTCATTTTAATACTCTACCTATATACCCTAGTATTTATTCTTCTTAACTTCGAATTACTATACTATAATACTATACCCTATTTAAACGTATAGTATCTAAATAAAACTACTTAAGTAATACTTAGTAAGTTAAGTTAAATAAATTCTATTACTTTTTCTAAATACTCGAATTCTAAACGCTAACTAAACGTAAAAGAAAAATAAAACTCGGAGTTTTCTAAGGGCATGTTTGGCTCGATTTTTTAGATATGGCAAATGTGGTGTAAAAGTATAACTTTCGCGGATTTCGAAGGAGCCAGTAACTTAGGAGCCGTTTGGCTCAACAAATTCAAAGATATGCACCATACAAAAAGATTTGCATGCATATTATAATATGCACGATATGCATGCATATTGTAATATGCGCTACTGTTTGGATAGGACCAATTCTTTTTGTCTAATTTAGCTACAAATCCGTTGTAAATCTCCGTGTATATCTTTTTAGATTTGCACCACCAAAATAAGATATATAAAGATATGGAACCCTCGAGGTTCCATATCTTTTTCTTTTGCACAAATCTCCTTGCAAATCGCAAATCTGTCTGTCGCCCTGCCCCCCTATAGTGAGTTCTGCTGTATTTCCCCCCTACTATCCCATCATGTAGTATCTGCTCCTACAGTGTGCCCTCCTACAGTATACCTCCTACAGCATACCTCCTACAGCATACCTCCTATAGTATCCCCCTATACTAATAGAAAGAAAACTCGGCTAATTTAGTAATTTACAGTCATAAATCGGGGGGAAAGGGGGGGAAGGCAGTTGAAGGTAAAATTTCAGGAGGGATACTATAGGAG